>JAYESA010000015.1:88008018-88608018 GCA_036927795.1 Iris macrosiphon | reverse complement strand
AAGTCCGGACACAAAATTCATAGTAATATGTTCCCACTTCCACTCTGGAATGGGTAATGGCTGAAGTAAACCTCCTGGCCTCTGCCTCTCGGCTTTCACCTGCTGGCACACTAAGCATCTGGATACAAACTGTTCCACTTCCCTCTTCATGCCATACCACCACACACTCTATCGCATATCCCGATACATCTTGTTAGCACCTGGATGTATGAAATACTGAGAGCGATGCGCTTCCTGCAACACCTCCTCATACAGCTCCCCACTAGGCACACACAATCTAACTCCATGCCTCAAAGATCCATCCTCTGAAATAGTAAAATCATCCTCTAATCCTGCTCTCACCTGAGCTCTGATACTCCTCAGAGATACATCATCATACTGTGCTGCCTTGATCCTGTCCATCAGATCTGAGTGTATCTGCAATCCCCACATCTGCATAGCACACCCTGGAACAATCACCTCAATGCCCAAGCTCTCCAAGTCCTCCAACAAATATCGATCCTGCGTCAAGAACATAGCTTCCGGATACCTGCTCAAAGCATCGGCAACTATATTAGCTTTTCCAGGATGATATTGCAAAGAGATATCAAAATCCTTCATCAGTTCCAACCACCGACGCTGCCTCATGTTCAACTCCTTCTGCGTGAAAACGTACTTCAAGCTTTTGTGGTCTGTGAAGATCTCCACACGCTCTCCGTACAAATAATGTTTCCACAACTTCAGAGCGAAGATGACAGCTGCCAACTCCAAATCATGGGTAGGATAGTTCTTTTCATGAGGACGCAATTGCCTGGATGCATAGGCAATCACTTTCCCATGCTGCTGAAGAACACAACCCAAACCCTTCCCCGATGCATCACGATAAATAGTGAAACCTCCGGACCCTGATGGCAATGTCAAAATAGGAGCAGACGTCAACCTCTTCTTCAACTCATCAAAAGCAACCTGGCAATCCTCCGTCCAAACAAACTCTACCTCCTTCCTTGTGAGTTTAGTCATCGGCTCGGCAATCCTTGAAAAATCTTGCACAAACTTTCTGTAATAGCCTGCCAATCCCAAGAAACTCCTGATCTCTGCTACAGAACTCGAAGTCTTCCAAGATTCCACTGCTGAAATCTTCTTCGGATCCACTGAAATACCATCACCAGTCACAACATGCCCCAAGAATTCCACCTTGTCCAAGAAAAACTCACCCTTGGACAACTTCCCATACAGCTTCTCCTTCCTCAGCACATCCAACACAATCCTCAAATGCTCCTCATGCTCCTCCGGTGTCCTCGAGTATATGAGTATGTCGTCAATGAACACCACCACAAACTTGTCAAGGTACTGGTGGAACACCTTGTTCATCAAGTTCATAAATACCGCCGGTGCATTAGTCAAACCAAACGGCATCACCATAAACTCGTACTGACCATACCGAGTTCTAAAAGTAGTCTTCGGTATGTCCTCCGACTTCACCTTCACCTGATGGTAGCCTGATCTTAAATCTATCTTAGAAAATACCTTCGCACTACTCAACTGATCAAACAGATCATCAATCCGTGGCAAAGGATACTTATTCTTGATAGTGAGATTATTCAAAGCCCTGTAATCAATGCACATGCTCACCGATCCATCCTTCTTCGGTACAAACAATATCGGGGCTCCCCATGGTGAAGAACTCGATCTGATAAACCCCTTATCCTGCAATTCGTCCACCTGCTTCTTCAACTCGACCAACTCGTTGTTGTTTACTCTATAGACATGCTGCGAAATTGGTTCTGCACCTGGCACCAAGTCTATAGAAAATTCAACATCTCGATCTGGCGGCAATCCTGGCAATTCCTCAGGAAATACATCCAAGAATTCTGCTATCAATGGATGCGGCAACTCCTTGTCTTCCACCATAGCTCCACAAATAATGCCTTCGCCTTGCTCTGCAGCTCCTCTAGCAAACTCGAACTCTGGCTCTCCTGGCGGACCAAATAAACTCTACCTCCTCTACAATTTATGCTAGCACGGTGCCTACTCAACCAATCCATCCCGAGTACAATGTCGTAGCTCGGAAGTGGCATTACAAGTAGACACGCACTCAACTCCCGGCCTCCCAGAGTAACTCTCCGATCCTTGCAAATATCATTAACCAGGATAATGCCTCCCCCGGTCATGATCTTGCAAGTCCTAAGCAAAGACTCAGCTACCAAACCATGCTTCAGAGAAAAAGAAACAGATACAAAACTATGGGAAGCACCACTATCAAACAAAGTTAAAGCTGAAATGGAATCAAGAAGAATAGAACCTGCAATGACATCTCCGGTGGGTTCCTCCTCTTCGACGGTCATAGCAAACGCTCGTCCCTGCCGAGCACCTCCCTGCTGTTGATGCTGGACAAAACGCTGCTGCGGTGTCGAAAGCGGTCCCTTCGGCTGTGCTGCAGGTGGTCTCGTCTGTGCCCTCGGAGCTGGAGCTGCTCCCTGAACTGTACGACGAGGACACTCCCTCGATTGATGCCCTTCAGTACCACAATACAAACAAACTCCTAGCCTCCTTTTGCAAACATCCCAGATATGGCCGAGCTTCTTGCAGAAGTTGCATGGAGCTTGCTGTAACTGTCTCTGCTGCTGAGGTGCCTGGTGAAAATGTGCTCTAGCTGGAGTCTGGTTCTGTTGTGGCTGCTGGAAAGGTTTGGACTGGAAATGAGGACGTTTGGCAGATACTGCACTGCCGTTGGCCCCCAGAAAAGAATCACGGTCTCTCTTGGTCTTCAAACCCAGATCCCGCTCAACCTTGCGTGCCTCCGCAAGTATCTCCGAGTATGTCTCATAAAAAGACGGAATGAGAATCTTCACTTCCCAGTTTAGACCCTCACGGAAACGAATAGCTCGAACTTCCGGCTCTCTCACCAAATACTCTGCAAATCGGCTCAACCTACCGAACTCCGCAGCGTATTCCTCCACAGACATGCTTCCTTAAACGAGACTCTCAAATTGTCTCCCCAAGTCAAGCCTGTCTATCCGAGCGAAAAACTTCTTCTTGAAAAGGTCCTTGAATACCTCCCAACATTGTCCTACGTCAACTAGAACCGGCTCATTCCTGAACCAAGTGCGAGCGACGTCGAACAGTTGAAGTCCTACCGCCTTAACTTTCAGATCTTCAGAAAGATGGGACACCCTCATAAGACGCTCAATGTCCTCGAGCCAATCATCAGCATAGACGATGCCCTCCGTCCCTTTGAAAACCCTAGGCTCCAGTTTCTTGAAGTCCTGAATGTTGCCTGGCCGAAGCTGAGCAACCTGAGGAACAACCTACTGCTGGACCGGAACTCCTCTCTCAACTTCAGCACGAGCAAGCTGATGAGCACTCTCGATGCCCTGCCGTAGAATGTCGGTCTGCCTCTGATGTGCCTCTGACTGAGCCCTCTGTGCCTCGAGCATCTCACGAAACAGAGTAAACATCTGTGACGCCTCTGCTGGCACAGGTGGTGGAGGTGGAAGCCCCTAAGATACAGCTGGCACAGTCCTCTGAGTAGGTGGTGGACCTCCGAAAGCAGCTGACACTCCAATCACCGGAGAAGTGACTGGTGCATGCCCTCGGGATATCGCAGACCTCTCAGAAACTGCTCTCCCCTGCTGTGATCTAGTCTTAGGCGGCATCCTGAGACAAAGCGAAAGAAAGAATCAATATGGCATAAGATGTAAGATATCAAGGAAAGGACAGTTTAAGGGATCAAGTATCAATGTCAAAGGAGAATAGTTGAATCAAAAGAATTTTCCTAGATTGTGATTGAGTATCTCAGCCTATATCCTATATCCTATCGCAGGCTCGCAGTAGTACAACTAAGTTGTCGCACTACCACGACATCACATACTTGTGAAGCTAGACCTGCATAGGCCACCACCAAAAACGTGTCACGACCCGCACCCGGTGTAAGGGTACTAGTCGGAAACAACGTCCAGCCTACGCCGCAGAATCGGCGGTAGAACGCTGTCTAGATAATCATTCTAACAATATAATGAACCACCAATAATGGTAGTATACTCAATCACAGAACTAAGATAGAAATGAGCACGAATCAGATAAAGAATAGAATAGTCACAATACAACTCATGAGTCTAAAATAATGCATCAATGAGTCTGAAGAATACAGAAATAAGCTGGAGACAAATCCAGTACAAAAGAATACTACGAAGCTACAACTCCAGGGTCAACTATCTCAGTTGGGATAAGTCCCTCTTGAGCCAGGGTCTCAGAATCTAAACCCACAATATCCTGGGGTCCATAATAGGTAGGGTACCACTCCTCAGTGTCATCTGGAAAAATATATCCAGTCAGAAAAGGAGCAGAGTACAACCCTAACAGCAGTTCTCAATTAATGATAAAAACTATGTAACAGTAAATAGCTATGGATAAACAAGATGCACAATAGACAGGAGAGATATATGTACAATAAGGAAATACTGAAAATAAATACAATAAGGAACAATATGACAATGAAACAAGAATACTAATGACTAAGTGTGTGAGTACTAGCTTAACATGTGATCGGCTTGGGCAAGATGCAATACGGCCTGGCTAATCATACGTGCGGTGCATGATCAACACTATTCGCTTACCAGTACTTTATTCAATAGGGATTTGATCACATATCTATACTAATACTCCCCACCCCCGACTGGTATAATAGATCCAACCACGGTATGCTATGGCACTAGATTCCCCAGAAAGAGAGCGACTCCTCCCGAAAATCGGTGTCTGTACATGTACACGATAACCAATGAAACAATACTTGCACCATATACACCATATACCAAGGAATAACATCTCATGACGAGATCTGAATATACCAATCTGTGTAACCATAGTGTCAAGAGAAACATGTATATCTACACTAGATACAACGAACATAGAGGATATCATAAATGAGAAACTATCAGAGAATGTACTCGCCTGAAGTCCAATGAACAGTCTCACAGATGTCTGACTCGGTGCCTCGAAGACCTAGATATGGAATACCACATTAATACAAGGTCCCGGAAAGAGAACAAGTCAAACTAGTCAACTTCTAGGTCAATAAATCAATTCTAAGTTAAAAGTCAACTGTGGTCAACTCTAAAGTCAACTAAAGTCAAACATGGTCAAACCAAGGTCAACCTCACAAGACATCTATATAAATAATATAGAATAAAATATAACAATTAGGAATCAAGGTTTGATCCCCATTTGGTACCCACACAAAGTATACAAATAATATACACTCTAATATAAATTATATTCAAACCAATATTTATACAAATAAAATAATATATCACTACTAGTATTTTACTTTACAATAAGCACATATATATATACATATTTATATACAATTATAATATATGAAATATAAATTAAATCTGCTCAATTGTCACTGAAAACAGTGAGCTAAAAATACAAATTCAATAAGCAGACTTATAGTGACAGTCTTGACTGTCACAGAAAACTGTCGCAGAAATGCTGAATAATAAACCCACTGCCGACTCGGATTGCTGACAGTTAAAACTGTCGCAGAATCTGTCGCGAAACCCGCTGCTGAAAACCCGCCCACTGTATTTAATGACAGAATTGTCATTAAATACCCAAAGCTACAGCGGCTGCTGTAACCGAACTATATAATGACAGTTTTCAACTGTCATTAAACCTACTGTCACTAAATAGTAAATATATATATATATATATATATATATATATATATATATAAACTTATAAATCAATATATATATATATATATATATATATATATAAAACAATTTAATAACTATATACTTATATATATATACACATAAACTTACACACTTAAATACCAATATTTACAAAACATATTGCACCTATTAATGTACGTATTTTACATGGCTAGAAGCACACATAAAAATACATTCATTAATATCCAAATAATTACATAATAATTATAATTAATATAATTACACATTTAAACACATAAATATATTTTATAAAATATTTGTGTATGATTTATTTTATTAACATAAGTAACATATATAATTGCATGCAAGAAAGCTACATATATATTTATACATCATATTGGAACACATAAAAATATATAGATCTATGCTACAATAAATACCATAATAAATACACTAAAATAAATATATTATATCTATATATATTCACTAATTATAAATGAAGAATTAAAGCATAAATAAGTAGATCTACACATAAACACACAAAATGGAGAGTATCACACCGTATCCCACTAGATCTAGGATACGCATGTGACACGAGTCCAACACACAACCAATTGCACCCCGAAGGATACAAACAAGTCACAAATAATATTTATGAACAAAACAAAGTGTCAAAAGTAGATCTATGTGTCCGTGTCAAAATACGACATGTACAAAGTCCCGTGTCGGAGGAAAAATCTCCAAAATGACACGTATCACCAAATTGTTGGGATACGACTCACATGTACTCAATTATGGACACGACACTGGCCCCAAACACATAAGCACATGCCCAATTGATCTATAGGATCAATTGACACACACAACAAAATGTCAATTCGGAATTCCCACAAAATTGACACAAAAAGCACCATAACTTTATCCATGGGTCTCCTATGAACACAAAACCAAGTCCTATGGGTAGTACATACATATAGGTTGATTTTACATGATTAAATCTCAGATTTAGAAGCTATTTTAATGGGAAAAACTGAATTATACCTATTGGGAGATGGATTCCCAATGAAACCTCCAATTGAGATGAAGTTGCTTCCAAATTGTAGATCCTTGCTCCTCTTTGTAGATCCTTGCTTCCTTCTTCTAGATCCTTGCTTTCTCCTTCTTTAATGGTGAATTGGGAAGAATTTGGAATGAATTTGGTAGGGAATTGGAATGGGAATGGAGGGAATTTGGTAGTGGGAAATTCTAGATCTAGATTTGGAATGAAAATGAGAGAAGAGAGAAATTTCCCCCCCTCTAATATAGGCCGGCCATGCCCCCCTCCCCAAGGAATTATGAAATGTCCAATGTACCCCTTGGGGCCTCTCATGAAGAAATAATTAAGGAAGGAAGCTTCTAGTCTAATCATTTAATTAATTTAATCCATCTCCTTAACCATGGGCTTTCTAAATGGGCCAAGTCTAACTATTTAATTCATGTTGGTCCATGGGTCCAAACTAAACTAGTTGGGTCCACTAACATAAGTCCAAAATAATTAAATAACATCCAACAACAATTAAATAATACAACCAAATTTTTTTACCATGCACAATATTTATCTAAGTAGGAAATTACTAAAATACCCTTTTCCTAAAATGTGGTAGTGATACGACCCGACTCTCCATTGCCTGAACGTCGGACTGAACCCTCTACAACCATCCTCCTCCACCATCTACGACAGCCGGACCTCCCTCTCCTCCTTCCCTCAACCCGTCCATCCACCCTTCCTGTCCAACCGACCGGTCATCACTGCCAACCCGTTCCCGATCCTCCTCCATATTCTCCCCTCGCCATGACCTCCCAGTCAGTCCTTCGTCTAGCCCCAGCCAGGCAATGCCAGCCTCGTCCATCCCCGTCCCATCTTAATCATAATCACCATCATCAACACCATCGTCATCATCACCATCCCCATCGTCGTCATCGTCGTCATCATCGTCATCGTCGATCCCGTGCACGCCCGTGCAGGTTTGTTCCTGTACCTCCTCCTCTATTGTATGTGATTGTATGTATGTATATATGTATGTATGTATGTATGTATGTATGTATGTATGTATGTATGTATGTATGTATTAGTATTAGTATATGTATAGGTTTAATATGAATATTGGTATATATATATATACATACATATATAAATATAGTATATATACTCAATTAATCTACATTTGGTATATGAGTATTGTTCAATTGGCATATGTATATATTTAGTTATATATTTAGTATGTATATAATTAATATGTATATAATTATTGGTGGTTATATACGTATATAAATATATGGTACGTATGTATATATTTTAAGTATTAATGTTATATGCTAGTAAATCATATGTGTAATATGTATATGTACTAGGCGACCCGAGTGTAACCACGGATACCCCATAGATTACATTGACCTGTGACCAAGTAACATGTTAGCAGACTGCCATATATACACTGACGTACTAGCAAGACCCGTATCATTGACTGTCTGTTATGCACAACAACTACAGACGTGTCACCCCTAGCGTAGTCTATGAGTTCATTGTGTTTTGATTATGTGTGTTAGTATAATGCCTGATGCAATATTATAGTATATGACATGTCTATAGGACTGTTGGATCATTCAGACGATACTTTGGAAATAGGATATTGGTATTGCCAGCTAAGGACCACGGGCGAGTACATTATCTGACAGTTTTAATTAAGTTGATTATCTCTATAATTCTATTTGTATAGCGTACATGATTCTGACATTGTTGTTTACACAAGTTGGCATCATCGAGACCTGTCACGAGGAGTCATGATTTGGAATCCATCGTACTAGCTAGAAAACGGGGAAATATTAGTATCTTATGTGATCATACACAACTTTACATGAATCATAGCTCACCCACAACTTATGTCGGTGCAGCCTGACCATTACATGCCTCATAGCCTGTTATGTATGATTAGTCTGACTATTGCTTTCATCATAGCTATCCGGATGGTTATCTTGACCTTACATGAATCATAGCTAGTCATACATAACAAGCCTGATCAGTCCCAAGCCGACCACATGATATGCTAATGTTTCACACACTTAGCTAGATATTCTTGACATGTATCTCTAGTATATTGATCTAGCATTCCTTATATTCTAGTTATTGTTCTAGCATCCACTGATATTCCAGTTCATGGTTCTAGCATGCACTTGTATTTCTATTCATTGCTAGATGCTCCAGTACTTTATTATTCCAGTATTTCTTATTGCTAGTATTCATATCTATCTTGTATTTCTTTACACTGTATTATACTTTTGTCAATATACATGGAACTACTGTTAGTGCTTATACTTCGCTCCAATCCTGACTGGATATTTTTTCCAGACTGCGACTTCGAGGACTTGTTTCCAACATACTTGGAGATATGGATGTTATTGATTGCAGTTTAGACTATTTATTATTGTTTAGACGTGTCTTGTATTTCATTTGTTTTCTTCGATATCTCATCGTGTTTTAGTTATGTGATTGAGTATTTCGTATTATATTGTGATATATGTGTCTCCTTATGGAGTGGGATATTCATGAGAGATTGTTTAGATAGTATTGTGGCCTAGACAGTGTTCTACCGCCAATGTTGCTGCGTAGGCTGGATGTACCTACGTACTCGTGCCCCAAATTCTGGGTGCAGGTTGTGACACTTGCATATCGGGTCAGCATCAATCTCGGGATTGTCTGCAGTATAGTATTATTGTTCCAGTTGGAGTTCAGAAGTCAAGTGTCCGACACCGGGAGCAACTAACCAAGGAGGAGGATTACGTCGTTTACCAGCACTAGGAGGCTAGCAGATAGGACCACCCTTGACATCGCAGACAACGCATTTCGAGAGAGCCAGACAGCAGGCAGGAACTCAGAGGCAAGGATAGGTCTTTTCACTGACTCGAGGAGGAGAAGAGACTGAAGGAGAGGATATTACAGGTATTATTCTAGTCGGATCAGCACCTACTACTGTTTTATTTGATTATGGGGCACTCTTTCATTCATATCATCTAGATTTGTAGCAATGCATAGAATAGCTAGTTCACCCTTGCCTAAGAGTTGAAGGATTCTTACTGGGGGAGGAATAGTGCATGTAACTAGTACATGTAGGACTTGTTCAGTTATTGTTTGTGGTTGGGAGATGAGAGCTCGACTTTTGGTATTCCCAAATTTTGACGTAGTTCTGGGGATGGATTGGCTTAGCCAATATCATGTAGTGTTAGATTGTCATTGAGGTTGTTCTATCTTTAAGCCATCAGGCCAGCCAAAGTTTGAGTTTATGAGAGGAACTACAAAGAAGGGAGTAGGCTAGTACGGTGGAGCTTGATGACAATGAAAGTTGTGCCGCCACCTATTATTGAGGAGTTTGTAGATGTTTTTTCAGACGAGTTGCCGGGTCTACCATCGGACAGAGAAGTCGAGTTCACTACTGAGTTGGTGCCGAGAGCAGCGTCGATATCTCCTAATGTATATCGGCTGGCAAAGAAGAAGCTAGATTAGCTGAAGGTGCAGTTGCAAGAGTTGTAGGACAAGGGATTCATTAGGCCAAGTGCATCACCTTACGGAGCCCCATTTTTGTTTGTGCCAAAAAAAGATGGAACAGACCGCATGTGCATTGACTACAGAGCCCTTAATGCAGTGACCATCAAGAATAAGTTCCCTCTACCGCGGATTGACGACTTGTTCGACCAAATGACAGGAGCACGGATATTTTATAAGATTGATTTGAGATCGGGATACCATCAAGTGAAGGTGAGGCGCGAGGATATTCAGAAGACGGCTTTCAGGAGTCGCTATGGTTACTATGAGTTCTTGGTAATGCCCTTTGGATTGACAAATGTGCATTTTGGTGTACTCGAAGATCCATGAGGAGTTATTTAAGTCGAGTCACAACTGGTAATGCCCTTTGGATTGATAAACACAAATCAGTGCTCTTGGTTTTTCATATGTAATCTTATATTTTATTTGAGTCTAGAACTCATGTAAGTCGAGTCCCATTGGAAACTAGAAAGTAAATCAGTCTACTCAAATAGCCTAAAACCCATCCACCTAAAAATTAGGCCAAATATATCTTGAACCTATCCACCAAACTAGTCCACATACAAACTTGGATCTACCTAAGTTAGGTAAACCGAACTCTGATCGAATTTGCCCCAAATTTGCACCAAACTCGGTCACCATTTTTAGTAGAATATATCCAGTTGCACAATTCTTGATTTCTTGGCCCAACGTTCGAATTTTGAATTAATACCTGACCAAATTCTGGCCAAACTCGGTTTGGTAATACCCTACAAATAGGATTGGATTTCCATATTCCTAGTCACTCAACAATTCTCAATCTTTCTATCCTATAGTGAGTAAACCCTCAGAGCCTAAACTTTCTTATCTCCAAGATCAACTCATTAGACTTCTAAGTACCAAGTACAGTCTCGGTCTAGAAGCCTACAGACTGTAAAGAGCTTGGCTCTTTTAGTTTTTTTTTTCTCTCTCTTTCTCTCTCTTACTGTGAAGTTGCAAGACTTCGGATCAAATCTCGTGGTATAAAAAAGTCGACAAGCCTTCAGATCAAAGCTTGTGATTCACTATTGGTGATTAGAGGATAAAACTCTGAGCTTAAGTTCTCGGGACTGGGCTAGTCCTCTCAAAGGGAAACTAGTATACATCGCAGTGTTTGTATTTGCTCTCTCTTTCTCTTACTTTATTATATTGCATATACACTGCTAGTTATTTACTGCCTTCACTCTATTTAATTTTTAATTAGGTAGATTATTCTGCTACACTCTATTCACCCCCTCTAGAGTTGCCATACACGGTCGTTCAAGAAGGACCTGAATCAGAAACAGAGATGATGGATCGAGTTGATGGCAGATTTTGACATTGAGCTGCAGTACCATTCGGACAAGGCTAATGCAGTAGCGGATGCGTTGAGTAGGAGACCGATAGTGTACTTCTTGACTAAACAGAAGGAGTTATTATATGATTTGGAGCAGCTGGGCATAGAGGTGGTTATGCCAGGAGAGGTCATAAAGTTGATGAACATTCAAGTACAATCATTATTGGTGGAGCGTATCAAGGCAGCTTTGCCAACTGCTGCGAGATTTTAGCAACTTTGACAGAGGACTGAGGATGGATTGTAGATTGGGCTAAGAATACATGAAAATAGGACTTTGAGGTATGGGGATTGCCTCTATGTTCCTAATAGAGAGCTTAGGCAGAAGCTAATATCGGAGGCCCACAGTTTAGCATACTTTATTCATCCGGGAGGTACGAAGACATATAAAGACTTGATATAGCACTACTGGTGGCACGGGATGAAGCGAGAGATAGCACAGTTTGTGGCAAAGTGCTTGGTATGTTAGCAAGTTAAGGCTGAACATCAAAGATCATCAGGACTACTTCAACCCCTTTCCATACCGGAATAAAAATGGGAGCACATCACTATGGACTTCGTTACGGGTTTTTCGAGAAGTCCAGCTGGCCGAGATACTGTTTGGGTGATTGTGGATAGATTGATTAAGGCGGCACACTTCTTACCCTTTAGATTTAGGCAATCAACAGAAGTTATGGAAGAGATGTACATGAAGGAGATCATACGCCTACATGGAGTACCCGTCAGCATAGTTTTCAATAGAGATTCGAGGTTCATATCATACTTTTGGAGGAGTATGCAGGAGAGCCTAGAAACTAGATTAAAGTTGTAAAACCCCTATCCTAGAAAAATCGTATATACCCTTTTTATTTATTAATTATTAATTTAATTGTAGTAATTAGTGGCTAAATAGGAGAAATAGATTTTTAATAATTTTTATTTTAGGTGTTGGTGCACTTAGAGGATTTATGGGGCCATTAGAAATTTTTCGGAATTTATTTCATGTAGGAGACTCCTTGAGCAGTTGCTAGCCTAACGGTGTGCATTATTCTAATCTATAAATTTTCTTATGAGTATATATATATATATATATATATATATATATATATATATATATATATGTATATATATATTTAAAAAGAAAAAGGAAAATAAAATAAAATTAAATAATAATAAACTAATAATAATAATAATAATAATAACTATTACTAATAACTAATAACCAAAGCAATTCCCATTCCAACTAAAGTAGCACGTTAGCAAACCAATTCCATTCCAATAGGAGACCATTCCCATCCGCCCTATTTGCTGCTGTGAGCAAACCGCCAAGTGGCGAACGCAGCAAAGCCCAAAAGAGAACCAACCCGCGTCAAATACAAACCCTTCCCATTCCCTTTCACATATATATATATATATATATATATATATATATATATATATATATATTTATTTATTTATCTCTCTAAACCCTAACCTAAAACCTCCAAACCCTCCTCTTCTCATCTAGACCTAGAGAGAGCCTCCACCGCAGCCAGAGAACCCCGCCAGGCCGTCCAAACCAATCCCGACGACCGTGACCCCGCGCACTGCAGATTCCCACACGAGGTACCTTTGTTCCGGAGTTGCTTCCCGTCGACTTGCTCAACCAAACGCCGTTCTGTCTTCACCGGTATGCTCACCCCTTAACCCTCTCCCATATCTGTATGATAGCAGACCTCGAACAACATGTACCCATAGGCGAAAACAGCGTCAAAGTTGGCACAAACAGACCGAATTCTGGGATCGCAGAAAACTGCGGTGACCACCCATGTTGTCGAGTTCGTATCTCCCACCACAGAGATCCAAATTCGGTGATTCTTTTTGGTATGCGTAGAACACTTGACCTAGTTTAATTTCTGTTAAATAACCCTAGATTATTAACTGATGTTGACAGAATTAAATTTGTCACAAAATCCCGTGAACCCACTTTTCCCAGATTTCCAAAAGTTATGAAACGGAGCGCGTCCCGCCAAACGGGACCGCCCCGCCATGTACCAAGTATACCGAACGGTTCGCGAAGCATAACCGGACACGTAACAATTCGTGAAAACTGATTCGGACACGTGTGCTCGCCGAAATCAGGCTTTATCCGCGGACACACCCCATATCACAACTTTTGTGGAAGTCGCGCGCATTTTGTGCACGCTTGTCAGATTGCGACGAAACTTATGCCACTGGACTCGTGGTAACGCGTTGGTCCCGTGACCCAATTTTCACGCAATTCTGAGACTGTTGACCAAATCGCCAATTGGCGGGCCCCACAGTTGACTTTTTGGACAAAATTGTGTTCGGCCCATCGAAATCCATATTTGGACATACCGTTGGGTTCGTATTGACATTTAGGATTGTTTGACCTATATTAGTCCCATTTAGAGAATGTTACCCTTGGCACGCTTTTCTGTGCAAAGTGGGCCACACGTGGACCCCACTTTTACTCGAAATTACCGTTTTGCCCCTGTGTCCAAATTGTACGAAAGAGAAGTGTTTTTTAGCTATTTTGCTCATTTCGGAAATGTTGATGATGTTTATTTCAGCATCCGGAGACGTTTGTTCGGAGGCCTTAGTTCCAGGTTCCATGTCCTTGACATTTGGGCGCGTACACTTTACAGATTTCTTGCCAGGCAAGTATACCTTGCCATTGTACTGTATTTATATTCCATATGATGCATGTATGTTTATTTCTGTTTATTTTAGTTTATTTATTTTAACTGCTATATAAATTGCGCATCCAAGGAAACTTGGGTGCAACGACGGTGTCGTCGTACTATGTTTTTATTTATGTATATGCATTGGACCTACTTTATGAGACTACCCCATCTTTATGAGGCATTTATGTTTCATTAGCCATGACACTATTCTTACACGAGTGTGAGTCACATGTAGGACACGGACTTGCGTACTCGGCTGGCCACTAGTACGTATAGGTTGTGCGACGGATATGGATAACTGCCAATAGAAACTTTGCATGCTAGTAGACCTGGCGGTTATTAGAGGTATTATCGTGTCATGGACATGACATGCTTAGAGTATTGGGTGGGGAGAACAACAAGTAAGGCATTTGGGCTCCTTTGCACTTTCCTTGTGTAACCCGTACGCTCCGCCGGAGATGCGCGGTCATGATGACCACTATATATTATATATTATCAGGCGGGCCTCCGGTGTTCAAAATACGACGTACCTTTGTAGGCCCCTGGATCTCCAAGATAACCATGCCAATCCTATTTTAGCCAGATAGCCCTCAAACTGCATTCACATAGATGGTTAGGCGACCCCAATGGATGTTTATATTTCAGTACTTTATTGGCATGTTATTATGTATCTTGTTACGTCCCTCTGAGGACCTGGTACCTTTCCAGATATAGATGAGAAGGAGTACCCGCAGGAGTATGGACCTGGACCTGACGCTACCTATCAGTCTGAGGAGATCTTACCTTCGAATTATATGTGATTCATTTCAGCTGTTTAGAGATTCTAGCTGCTATTCTTTTCGAGACATTTATTCTTATATTAGAGTTTATTCTCTTCTATCTTTAGTAGTTTATTATAGTCGATTTGTAGTGGATTTGTTTCCATCCGACTATCATACTTTGAGACTGCTTATTTGATATTCAGTTATTGATTTCCATTTATCTATTATTTGTGCTGTGGATGAGATATAGATTTGCGTGTGACTTGTTGTGACAGTATATTACCACTGTGGATTGGATATTCATGTACAGCGTACGTGTGTATATGGTTTCCATATATTGGAGTTTGTATACATACGGCTGGCGTGTTACGTATTCCTAGTCCTACGTATTTTGGGACTGGGGCGTGACATATTTTTAGTGGTGGCCCATGCAGGTCGAGAATATATTATCTCGGTTACGTAACTGTACCGAACAAGACTGTGTATAGGAATCGAGTATAAGGATCTCATCCACGCTTTACTGAAACTCATTCTTCCTATTTAATACTTGCATCCTGTTTGATTCCTGTACTTTTTTTTAATCGTTTCGTACATCAACTGCAGAGAGATGGAATTGTAAAATGGATGTACTGCCGCCAATGGTGACACAACTTCTGGAGTCAATGGTCAGATTCAAGGAGGGACCCCAACGATTCCTAGGCTTCCGGGGCCAGATGGATAGACTCACACTCCAGTTCCATCTGATCTTCCCGCTTCACCTATTGGGAACCTTCCAGCTTTCCCAGTATCGCAAGATGGCCAAGCGCAGATGTTCCAATTCTTTCAGATGATGATACAGGAACAGAGGCAGCAGGCAGCCGAGCAGAGGCAAGAATTTTTGGCAGCACTAGAGAGGATGGCTGCACAGGCTACTGTACCAGCCCAAGCACTAGCTCCAGTACCTCGAGCTAGGGTTGGATCAGTAAAGGATTTTATTCAGATGGGTCCAAGGCAGTACAAGGGTACTGAGAGCCCGGAGGAGACTACCAACTGGATCACTCACACGCAGAAGCTACTGGAGGCATCGCAGTTACCTATGGACCTATGGATGACGGGTGTACGGACGCTTCTAGAGGGTAATGCTCATCACTGGTGGGAATCCATGGAGCGCCAGTTGGGTACTTACCAGACTTGGGAGAAGTTCTTGGAGTGCTTTGAGGGAAAGTACTTCCCGGATACTGTCTGGGACACCTTGTATGATCAGTTTCTTTACTTGGAGCAGGGGAACCGAACAGTGGACGAGTATGATGCCGAGTTTAGTCGACTCAGCAAATATGGTGCTGCTTTGATACCAGATGACTTGGGTATGGCTAAGAGGTTTCATCGAGGACTGACCTAGGAGCTACAACATTGTACAAGATCGCAGTCCCGAGTCTCTTATGCTGAACTACTGACAGAAGCCAGGTTGCAAGAAACCATTAGTAGAGGAAAATGAGGTCAGCTGATGACACAACAAGGATCAGCAAGGATACATCAGGGACCGGCAAGGACACAACAGGGAGGACCTATCAGACGTCCCTTGGCACAACAGGATCAGCAACACCGAGCAGCACCGTACCAGAATCTAGGGAAGCCCTATTGCAGTTACTGTGGGAGAAACGGACATATTTCGAGAGATTGTCAGACTCGCTTGGGTCAGTGTATGAGATGTGGCTCCGAACAGCACATGGCGAGAGACTGCCCAATGCAGGCATCGACACTACCACCGCCAGCACAGAGACTAGCGCTTCCAGCACCGAAGCCAACCCAGCAGATGAATGGACCGGGAGCACCTCGACCCCCGGCAGTAGGAGGATTTCAGAGAGGACCACCGCTACCTACCCAGGAAAAGCAGTATATGAGGACCGGACATGGACAACCGTAGAGGAACGGGCAAGCTTTTGCATTGGAGGTAGATGACATGAATCATGAGGTGGATGTCATAGCAGGTATTACCCTTGCTTTTACTTTTCCTGCTGTGACATTATTTGATACGGGAGCCACCCACTCATTCATATCATCTAGTTTTATTGCCAAACACAGCATTGCTTCTACACCTTTATCTAGTTGTGTTAGAATTCTTACCGGAGGAGGAGTTGTACCAGTTAGCCGAGTTTGTAGATCGGGTCCTATAGTGATACGTGGCAGAGAGATGAATGCCCAACTCTTAGTCCTTCCTATGCCATCTTTTGATATTGTGCTTGGAATGGACTAGCTAAGCAAGTACCATGCTTTCTTTGATTATTTTGGAGGAAGTATTCTTTTTAAGGTACCAGGCCAGCCTGAACTTGAGTTTGCCCGAGGATCTACAGAAATCCTTGATGGTATGCAACTCGCAATGGACGATGTTGTCTATCATCCTATTATTTTAGAATTTTTAGACGTCTTTCCAGAGGATTTGCCAGGACTACCCCCAGACAAAGACGTAGAGTTTTCAATTGAACTAGCACCCGGAGCAGCACCTATAGCATCACATGTTTATAGACTAGCGAAGAAGGAGATGGATGAGCTGAAAGCACAGTTAAAAGAACTAGAAGAGAAAGGTTTCATCCGACTGAGTGCATCACCCTGGGGAGCACCAGTATTGTTTGTACCCAAGAAGGATGGGTCAGTGCGGATGTGCATTGACTACAAAGCCTTGAATGCAGTGACAGTGAAGAATAAATATCCATTGCCACGCATTGATGACTTATTTAATCAACTCATTGGAGCCAAGGTATTCTCGAAGATAGATTTGAGATCGGGATATCACCAGGCGAAGGTACGGAAGCAGGACATTCCGAAGATCGCATTCAGAACAAGATATAGGCACTACGAGTTTTTGGTCATGCCATTCGGATTGACCAATGCTCCAGCAATCTTCATGGACTTGATGAATCGAGTCTTCCACCAGTACTTGGACCAGTTTATGGTCGTCTTCACAGATGATATACTTGTCTATTCAAAGAGCTACGAGGAGTACGAGAAGAATCTGCGGATTGTTCTAGAGACTTTGAGAAGAGAGCAGTTATATGCAAAGCTCAAAAAATGTGAGTTCTTCTTCGACAGAGTTTTATTTCTTGGGCATGTTGTTACAGGAGATGGTATTTCCGTTGATCCAGAGAAGATCTCAGCAGTTGAGACATGGCATGTTCCTAAAAAAGCAGTAGAGGTGAGGAGTTTCCTTGGACTTGTGGGATATTACCGACGGTTCGTGGAAAACTTCTCAAGGATAGCGGCACCTATGACTCGCTTGACTTGTAAGGATCAAGAAATTATATGGACCGACGAGTGTCAAGCCGCCTTTGAAGAGTTGAAGAAGCGACTGACTACAGCACCAGTATTGACGATTCCGTCAGGGTCAGGAGGTTATGTGATCTACAGTGACGCATCAGGGAAACGCTTGGGATGCGTATTGATGTAGCATGGCAAGGTGATTGCATATGCATCTAGGCAGTTACGGGTGCATGAGAAAAATTATCCGACTCATGACTTAGAACTTGCAGCCGTTGTATTTGCTCTGAAGCTATGGAGACATTACTTATATGGGGAACGAGTGGAGATCTATACAGACCACAAGAGCCTCAAGTACATCTTCACGCAGAAGGAGTTAAATATGAGGCAACGTCGATGGCTCGAGTTGATGAAAGATTTCGAGATAGAGCTACATTATCATCCAGGCAAGGCTAACGTGGTAGCAGACGCGTTAAGCCGGAAGCCAGCAACTTACTTCTTGACAGCACAGAGGGAACTATTGGAGGACTTGCAAGAGATTGGCATTGAAGTGATATTACCCGGAGCAAATAGGACACTAGCCAACTTGCAAGTACAATCATCATTGGTCGAGAGGATTAAGACAGCTTTGCCTACAGACGCCAGATTCCGGAGACTAAAGGAAAGGACAGAGGCCGGAGAGCAGACAGGATTGCACATTCATGAGGATGGGACTCTACGATATGGTGATCGTCTTTATGTTCCAAATGGAGAGATTCGACAGGAGCTGGTGACAGAGGCTCATAGTTCGATTTATTCTATTCATCCTGGAGGCACCAAGATGTATCGCGACTTACGACAGCACTTTTGGTGGCATGGAATGAAGAGAGAGATAGCTCTCTTTGTAGCTAAATGTTTGGTATGTCAACAAGTGAAGGCGGAGCACCAGAGGACAGCAGGCTTATTATAACCACTTCCGATTCCAGAGTGGAAGTGGGAGCACATCACTATGGACTTCGCCACGGGTTTTCCTAAGAGTCCAAGTGGGAGAGATGCAGTGTGGGTAATAGTGGACCGACTCACCAAGTCACCCTATTTTATACCTTTTAGAGTGGGTCAGTCTACAGAAGCTTTAGCTGACTTATATATGAGGCAGATCGTGAGATTGCACGGGATACCAATCAGCATTGTATCGAACAGAGATTCGCGCTTTACATCGCACTTTTGGAGGAGCATACAAGAGAGTCTTGGAACTCGTCTGAAGTTCAGTACATCTTACCACCCGCAGACAGATGGGCAGTCAGAGCGTACTATTCAGACCTTGGAGGATATGTTGAGGCTTGCATGTTAGACTTCGGAGGATCATGGGAGGACCACCTACATCTTATAGAGTTTTCTTTCAACAATAGCTATCAAGCGAGTATTTAGATGGCTCTGTTTGAAGCATTGTATGGAAGAAAATGTAGGTCTCCTGTCTGTTGGAGTGACGTGGGAGAACGTCAGATTCTAGGACCCGAGTTGGTAGTCAATACCGTAGAGACAGTCAAGAAGATTCAGGGACACTTGCGAGCAGCACAGGATAGCAGAAGCAGTGGGCAGACCTTCATCGTCGTCCCTTGGAGTTCAAAGAGGGCGATCACGTCTTCTTGAGGATATCGCCGACCAGAGGCATCATCCGATTTGGAGGGTGCGGCAAGTTGAGTCCAAGGTATATTGGACCATTTGACGTGCTCGAGAGAGTGGGAGAAGTAGCATATCGACTTGCGCTACCACCTTCACTTGAGGGAGTACATGACGTATTCCATGTGTCACAGCTCAGGCGATATGTGGCAGACAGCAGTCATGTTCTCGACCATTCAGAGATCACCATTGGGGCAAACTTGTCATACCAAGAGCAACCCGTGGGAATCCTTGATCGTCGAGAGAAAGTTTTGAGGAACCAGTCTATTCCCTTGGTTCGCGTAGCATGGAGGCATGGCGCGCCAGGAGAATCAACTTGGGAGCGCGAGAACGACATGCGCAAGCATTTTCCGAACCTATTCGCAGACCAAGGTATGAATTTATATTGTTAATTTATATCTTATACCATCCTTGCATTTGTAGAAGCATGAAAAATACGCTGGGAGGATCTACGCAGCCTCTTGATGCAGAGCAGCATAAGCAGAAGCCTTCAGAGCCATCAAGCATGAAACATAGCTTTTTCTGCTAAACACAGCGTGAAGTATAAAGCTCAAAGGACCATCCGCGTAAGCGCAGTACGTCCAGGCCGCTCCAGCGTAAGACAGAGTTCTTCATCGCCTCCATGGCGTAAAACTCAGCCGCTCTCAACGCAGCGTTAAAGCGTACGAGGAACGCTTCGTCTTCCCCGAAATGAACCTGTCAAGTCACGCAGTGAACCTGACCTCTGACTCCTGACAAAAAGTGCTGCACGGCTACCCAAACGACGGCAGGAAACGATGGCAGACCACTCGGGACGCGCCCCACAGTATGATGGCGGATCTCTGCATTTAAAGCAGAGGATTTGGTTAAAATATCACCAAACCGTCGTTTACCGAAGTCCCCCCAGCGTAAACCGCTCTTTCGCGTACAAGGGAATACGCTGCCTTGTTTTACACAGGCAAACATGAGCTGTTTTACGCTCCGCAGTAGACAAACCGCCTGCCACGTCAAAAGCTGAACTTCGTACATGTCTCGAGGCACGTCTCTACGTCAAATTGCACAGAGCGGTGACAGTTTCCCTCAAGGCACGTCTCTGCGACGGATGCACAGAAGAACTGCAGACCTTCAGAACACGTCTCCGCATTTAATGCACAGGATGGTGGCAAATCTCTGTAAGAGATTTGATTACATCTTCGAAAGCCATAATTTCGGCGAAGACGTCCACATCAACACTCTGGCACGGTACGCAGCGGCTTCTACGCCCATTCAGGATCTGTGCTCACTCGGCTTCAAACGCCCACTCAGTCTCTACGACCATTCGGCTTCTATACATGTTCGGCTTCTATGCCTGTTCGGCTTCTATGCCTGTTCGGCTTCTACGCATGTTCGGCTTCTATGCCTATTTTGGCTTCTACGCCAGGGTGACAGTCATTTGGCTTCTACGCCAACCTCTTCTACACAAGGGATACCTACCTACGTGGCTTCTACGTCGTGATCTTCGCAGCAGATATACGCGTTTTGTCCCCTTAGTTGGACACACGTCACATGCTCACTCAAAAGGTTATTTATACGCAGGCATTGGTTATTTTAACCGTTGTGTAAAAGGGTGTTGTACTGTCCACTCCTCGGTTGTTACACCGACGGAGTGGTCACTGTCACCAAAACTCTATAAATAGAGACCCCTATCAATGGGGAAAAAGGTCAAAAAATTGGTCAAGAAAACCAGTACCAGAACAAGGTCGAAAAGCTTCAAACTTGAAGATCGAACCAGGTCAGGAATTGTTCAAGAGAGAGAGAGAAGGAGAGGAGAGTCCGGAGCTCAGGCAAAGAGTAGGGATCGATGACCTTGGCATCGCGCATCCACCCTCCTTTGCAACCTTCGAAGTTGCTACCCGTCTTCTACGACACTTCTTCAACATCGTGTAGTCCAAGGGCTAAAGTGATCGACTGCAGATCAGACACCTATAGCAATTTATACCCAGATTAAATAAATTATACTCCCACATCCTCGTATAGGATCAAATTGTACAAGTTTGTTTGTAAACCAAAGGGCACGAGTCTCGTATAAACCCTGTCATTGAAATACACTTTTATTCTTTCGTTTAATACCACAAACAAGATGGCGTCTCTGCTGGGGACCTCTTTCTCTCCTGACGAGGAAGTAATTGCTCAACACGATGCGGTATCTGTAGGAACCGTGAAGAAGACACTGGTCGTTCATTTCGACCAGTCCACCTACGAAGACATGCTTCGGACTGGGGGTATCTCTCACTTTCTCTCCGTCCAAGACAAGAGGAAGATGCGCAAAGTGTGGATGCCCAAGACATCCTTCGCCGTTCCTGTGGACTCTCCGATCTCTCCGATCTCTCCGACCAATGAGGTGGTAGCATCGCTCCCTCCGTGCCCCGCACGTAAAATTTAGTCTCCCGCTATACGCGGTACAGACAAAACTTCGGGCAAAGCCTCAGCGCTAACCCAGGAGTATCCACTGCGCTTTACGCGCAGAAATCAGTCTCTTGCTACGCGCAGTACAGACAAAACTTCGGGCAAGGGCTTAGCGCTGACCCAGGAGTATCCACTGCGCTCTACGCGCAGAAATCAGTCTCCCGCTACGCGCGGTATAGACAAAACCTCTGATGGTGCATCAATGCCAAATCAGAAGTACAGATCACGCTCCACGCGCAAGACAACATCTGACCTCTACGGTGAACCAGATGAGCGCTATGATCTCCGCAAGGGGAAGCAAGCAGGCGAATACTCAACTACTCGGCATTTACGTCGGTAAGAGAACGATCTGCCTACCCTCTGAATTACGCGAGAAGCCAATGGCCGACTGAGGGCCTCTCCAGCTTTACGCCAGACTGAGCGAATTTCCAAGTTACGCCAGGAATAGTCCCTCGGCATAAAACAAGCTCAGATTGCGGAAAGACACCCTCCCAGAGGATTATCCGCTGCCCAGATGGCCAACCTGTCGTATACAGGTGGTATAGGGAAAACCATGGTGCCCAGTCTCCGCATACCCGCTGATGGGAACAGAAGATACAAGCCTTCGTCTTCTTCTTCTGCAAAGCCTCCTGACCAGCGCAAATATCTAATCCAGAAGCGTAAAGAAAGGGGACCTTCCAACATGACTATTACGCCTCCTAGCGAACACTATTGTAATAGCCATAAGGTTATGATTAATTGCTGCTGTTCCAAAGCAAAACGATCGGTTTTTGACCGGTTGAGCTACTCGTTGTCTTTCCGAGAAGAGGAACCCGCGCATGCATCTGTGAACATGGCCTCACATATACCTAGAGGAGGGTCGAGCTCAAGACGTCATCCTTCCAGACCTCCGAGCCGAAGGAGGTTCAGTAAGCTCCTCAGAGACGTTGAAGCCGGGGTGTTCCAAAACACTCGCGCAAGGTCCCAACAACCAGCTTCGTCCTCTTCCGATTCCGACGCAGGGGGTCACCAAGCTCCCGAATCAGAAGCAGAAAGTGTAGAGTCGACTTCTATAGCGACCTATACTAATCCCTCGATGACACCCAGGGAGATGGGAGTTTACGCCGTTGAAAATGAACGCGAGGAAGCTTCGCCGTCAGGGAATGCGGAACAACGCATTACTATACTAGAGACATCTCTGAGACAAATGCAATCCACGATGGAGAACATGCACCAGATGATGCTAGCTCAGCACGCAAACGCCATGGCTCAAGCATCGGTCCCGCCAACTCAGATACGTGTGGGGGTGGACTTACCACCATCCAACCCGAGCCAAGAGCCTGCGCTAGATCAAGAGTCAGCAGTTCCTCCGCTTCCTCACTCAGAGAATGCCTTACCTCCCGCTGGAGTTACGATACAACCAACTCCGCACCACTCCGTAGCCCCGCTTCCGACTGAAAATCCGATGCAGTCAGTACGGGAATTGAAAGCCCAGTTCGACGCCTTGAAGCACAAAGATCAGCTCAAGAAACTGGGAATCAACCAACCCTACCCAGCTATCTGGGAGGAGGTCCCTTTCCCTCCGAGGTACAAACCTCAGACTATGGCTCTGTTCGAGGGAAAAATATCACCAAGTCAGTACATGAACTATTTCAGTATGATGACGGTGTTGCTACAAGGGAACGACGCCCTCCTCACTCGGGTGTTCAAAGGCTGTCTCTCAGGAGTAGCCTATCAGTGGTACCGTAGCTTGGCGGACAACTGCATTACCTCCTTCGAGGAATTCAGAGCCTTATTCTTCACACGATTCTACGAGGGAGGAATGGACATGTCTATGTCCTCTCTCATCGAAGTCAAACAGAAGGAAAAGGAGGACGTTCGCATCTTCATCGAACGTTTTTGTCAGGCCACCTTACAGATGCCTCCAGGAGTTCCAGACTCTGCATTGGTAGATATTTGCAGGAAGAACCTCCTTCCCGTGTGTCACGACCCACACCCGATTTAGGGGCACGAGTGCGTGGGTACGTCCAGCCTACGCCGCAGCATCGGCGGTAGAACGCTGTCTAGGTCATGTAACTATCTAAGCAAACTCACGTGAATACCCAACTCCATAGGGAGACGTGGATATCATAAAATAATGTTAGAAATACTCAATCACCTAAACTAAAGCACGATGAGATATCAAGGCAAACAAAGAAATACAAGACAAGTCTAACGACAGAAATAATCATACCTGCAATCAGTAACATCCAATCCCCAAGTGTGTCAGAAACAAGTCCACTAAGGTCACAGTCTGGAAAATATTTTCTAGTCAGGAAGGAGCAAAGTACATCTCTAAATAGCAGCTCTATATTAATGATATAAACTATGTAGCAGTTCTAGATGGAAATATACGAGATGCATGTATAGGTACGAGAAATGTACAATAAAAGAAATACTGGAACTACTGTAAGTAAATACAGGAAAAGAAATAATATGTCAACGAGCAAAAATCCTATGACTAAGTGTGTGAGTACTAGCTTTAACATGTGATCGGCTTGGGAACTTGATCAGGCTGGTTACATGTGATTAGCTATGATTCATGTAAAGTCAGGCTAACCGTTGGTTAGCTATGATGCATGTAGAGGTCAGGCTAATCACACGTAACAGCGATGAAGCTTGTAAATGGTCAGTCCGCACCCGACGTGAGATGTGGGGTGAGCTATGATGCATGTAGAGTTGGGTATGATCACATATATATACTAAAATACTCCCCACCCCCGACTGGTATAGTAGATCCAATCATGGTACGCTATGGCACGGGATTCCCTAGGGAGGTAGCAAGTCTCCCCGGGAATCAGTGTCTGTACATGCACAAGATATCAAGGAAACAAGTCTTGTACAAGCTACACCATGAAAAAGGAATAACATCTCATGACGAGATCCGTATACACCAATCCGTGTAACCATCGTGTCAAGAGCATGGACATTTACACTAGATACAGTGAACATAGGAGATATCATAATTTAGAAACTAATCAGAGAATGTACTCGCCTTGGGTCCTTAGCTGTCAATACCAATGTCCTGTCCCAGAGTATCGTCTGGAGAATCCGACAGTCCTATAAACATATAATAATATCACTTGTATCAGATGCTACGCTAACACACAATAGAAATACACTGGCCTCAGGGCTATGCCAGGCATGGCTCTAGTCAACTAGGGTCATCTAGTAGGGATACGTATATAAATACACATTTACACTCAGAGTATATACCAATAAAAACGTATATAAGATATATAAGTGTCTATTAGTAATTGTACAAAATACGTATATGTGTATATACACTAAATAGATGTATATAAATATATATATTTATATATCAAAATACATATTTGTATCTATACCAATCAAATATTTTTATATATGTATATTAACAAATCAAAAAATGTATATAATGCCACCCTCCTCAAGGTGATCCCAAATGAAGTAGCAGTTAGTCCAATGGGTCCGGAGCAGTCCAAATAGCTAGAAACTATATAAAGAAGTCCAAGATCGGAGTTCGGCACGAAAATCGAGATAAGGATACCAGGTCCTCAATACATAGAGAAACATACCGGGGTTAGCTAAGAGAAAATGGTCGATTGTTCGTTATTAAGGTAACACTTTAGTTTATAAAAATCATTTTGAAATTATTTGAACAATAATTGTTACAACTTTCTTTCAAATATAAACTTTTAGAATTTACGTAGAAGCCAACATATTTTTATATCTATAGTAATTTCAGTTACCAGTCCAAATAAACAAATTTTGAACTAATTTTATTATTGAAACTATTCCTTAATTAATAATATAAACCAAAAATTATTATTATTTACATAATCAGAAACCCTAATAATTTTTACATAACTAAACTAAATAAAAACTAAACAAATTAAATATTACCAAACTAATTATATATTAATAAACTACTTGATTAATAATAACTACTGATTAATAATTAACTACTGATTAATAATTAACTACTAACTGATTATAACTAAACTAATTATAATTTAAACTAATATAGGTACAAAACCAAATTCAGTGAATCGAAAGAAAGGGAAGAGGGAAGAGGGAAATCGGAGAGGGAGCTCACGTTGGGGGGTTTTACCGGCATCGGCGCGGGAAAGTCCGCCGGGGTCACGCGGTGGTCGGTTGTCGAAGCTCGGCGGAGGATCTGCTGTGGCGGCGGTCGAACTCGGCGGTGGCAGCGGAACTCGACGACGGATCTGCTGTGGCGGCGGTCGAACTCGGCGGCGGCAGCGGAGCTCGACGACGGATCTGCTGTGGCGGCGGTCGAACTCGGCGGCGGCAGCGGAGCTCGACGACAGATCTGCTGTGGCGGCGGTCGAACTCGGCGGCGGCAGCGGAACTCGACGACGGATCTGCTGTGGCGGCGGTCGAACTCGGCGGCGGCAGCGGAGCTCGACGACGTTTAGATCTAGGGTTAGGGTTTGCTCTGTATGAGTCGGGTGGATCATGTCCGAGGCTGGAAACGATGGGTGATGTACGGTGGTGGATGTGTCCGAGGCTGGACACGGGGATTTGATGTACTGTGGTGTGGTGGTTGTGTCCAGATGGTGTCGGACACGAAAATTTGTAATATTGTAATAACTGGACACAGGAATGAATGGATACGATAGGACACCCGGGGTCGGACCCGAGGCCAACACGGCTGACACGGTAATGATGGACACACGGACACGAGCACACAAAACAATGGTGATGGCTTGTGGGAATTTGTGAGGGCTAGCTAATAATTTTGGGATTTAGGGTTTCTTGGGAATGGTGTGGGTGAGAGATTTTAAATAGGGAGAGAGGGTGTAGGATAAAGGGTGAGGATTGGCCCAATTAATGAATGGCCAAGATTAGATATGAATGAGTTTTTCATGTGGGAAATGAGGGTGTGAAAGGAAGATGGTAAACTTGTAAATTTTAAAAGAAAAGATTATAATTTAAGAAAATATTTTAAGAGGCTTCCAAGGCTAATTGATTCCAAATTAGCTACTAATTAAACCCATATTTCAAAACCTTAGAAAGTATGAAATTTATTTATTTACTATCCCAAATGGATTTCAAAATTTATTATGAAGAAAATAACTAGTCCTTTAAATAATTTTATGATTTCAAGCCAATAAATATTCGAAGCTAGAGTATTATATATATATCATTATTTATCTATTTAATTTATAATAAATCGACATTTAGGAAAAAATGATTTTTATAAAAGATTTTAAATCACCTTCTAAAATCAAACATTGCTCAAAAATCTAATACTAAAACTCAAGGAGAAAATATTTTATAAACTTGATATTTTAAAATAAATTAAAATCTAAATATTTCGGGAATTTGGAAATCGGAGGTTACAAGTCTATCCACCTTAGAAAAATTTCGTCCCCGAAATTTAAGATCCTCAATAATTGCCTTTACTCATCATATTATTTCTATCAAAATTTAAATTTCAAACCAAATAATCATGAAGTAATTTCATATTGTTATTTCACAACCTTTCAAAAATTATATAACATCATATTCCTGAAAATCTTCAAGTTTAAAATCAAATTCAAATTTTTATCATAATCTCCTCCAAAATTTAAGTTCGTATCTAAATACTCAAGGATTTTAATATCCAATCCTCCAATTGAAACCTAATCAATGCATATAAAAAAAAAATCGTATCCCAAAATTTGAATTTAAACACTTATCCGTTAATCATCTTACTCCTCTAACTCAAATTCAATTGATGCTTATTAAAAATCTATATCCTATCCTGAGAAATGAATTCGACACTATTCCATTAACGATTTTACTTCCTGATTTCTTTTTTCTTCAAAATACTCAACGATGCGATACTTACGGAATCTTCAATGCAACATTCATTTTACAAATTTTCAAATTTCTATCTTGCAATCAAATAGATAAAATGATAGTTTCCCAAATTTTCTCAAATTTTTAATAACCAATTCAATCATATCAAGACCTTTCTAAAATTAATAAATCCTCAAATTTTGCCCTGTGAATTTCTTAACTCTCTATTTAAGTTAATGTTTATCCTCGAATTTTAATCATACCTCGGTTTTCGTACAATCAAAGATCCATCAACTCTGTTATAACAACCCCTAAATTCTTTATTTAAATGAATGCTCATCCACAATTTAATCATCTTGTCCCTTCTTCTTTTTTTGTCAGTCATAACCTTGTCATAGATCTTTGCTATGGTCAAAACCCTAATGATTATGGTTTAAGAAAATTCTACCTGCAGCCATGCAATTTAAGAAAAATATGTAGGTCATGTATCTTTTGTCATGGTATTTCAGTCTCTGTTAGGGTGTACTACTAGTTATATTCTAACAAGAAAATCATGAATACGAACTACAGCACTAGGGAAATCAATCAATCAAGAGACGGGAACATTAGGAAAAAAGAAGAACCTGCTACCATATTACTTGTAGTATCACTATCTCTAACAACACTTAACTCTAGCACATTCACTAACTAATTCCTATTCATGTACACTGGTACCCATATCAACTAATCATTAATCCACAAGATCCATGAATATATCCGTATTGCATACACCTGCTTATTAATACTTAATCTGATATCAAGATTCTCTAATATAACCATGGTTCAATAATGCATCTAAGTTTGATACCTCTACCTCTTTAGTACCACATTCTCTGTCAGTTCTCGTTCCTACTACAATTGTCCATACTATTTGTTCTTATCACTCAAGTGCACACCAAGTGTAACACACCATACTAAGTACTGCTCTTTCCAATACAACTTTAGATAGGCACCCAAGTCAGTCTGCGGTGCCATCTCAATCACGCTCAAGTCAACAGATCCTTACACATATATATCATCGACTAATATATATTTCTCTTCTACCATAAAATTTATCCTTATAATGAAATCATCAAAATTTAACTTTGAACAATAAAAAGTGTATACTTTCCTCAAGGGTCAAATATTCAATATTGAAATCAAACTTTAATCACTTCTAGAATCCTTATAGCCTTGACCCTGTTTATTGAATCAATTTTTGAACCCTCAAAAATTTAATGACATAAATCTCAATTCGTCAATAATTCTCAAAATTAAAATTTATTTCCACTCTCTAATTTATAAATCCACAAATATACCCATAAGTGCTCACGGTCTCTAATACACGAGGTGCACTCAATACATCTATTGTCTACAACTGTGTACTAAAATTGTACTGCCCGAATCACTTGCACCATTACCTCCAAATGATCAATATATTTTCTTCCAGGATTTTCCAATCTATATCAACTAGTCTATAAGCTAATTATCATCAAGCAGCGTGCTTACTGTTATTTGTGTCATTCTCGACTAATCCTTGATATAGACTCATTAGCACTCTTGGTATTATATCACTAGCTTCATTAATGGATCATCTCATCAAGCTCATTATAACTTATGATTACATGTATCTACTATAACACTCAGGTTTCTTTACTCTCATGGGCATGTATATGGTTCCTCATCTCGATGGTTGTATAGGTATTTCCCTTTAACCTTTTATAGCCTGTTACACTAATCTGTGATACGCTTCACCATCTTCATTACCAATTCCGATATTTCTCTACTCATGACACCTCATTATAACTCCTCATGCATATAAATTTCTTTACCTTTAACACGCCCGATATCAATCATCAGATTGAACGTTATGCTCCATTAATCCTTAATACTATTCCTTGATACCTAATTGTTTACATAGATCACTCAAGTGCATAATCATGATTATCCAGGGCGGGTATGTTAGCTCTGATACTAACTCTTGAACTATCACTAATACTCTATACTCTCCTTCTACTCACAGTCTCTAATGACACTTATCCTAGAACTATTGGTACAAGGTACTATGCTAAGGGCTAACTCTAGATTAAAGCTTACTGCTCACATGTCCAACTAAGAAACACTTACAAACTCATAAGTCACACTCAGTCAAACTAATACAAGACACAACCAAAATTGCAAGTCACTAATTATCACACTAACAAGGATCCTTAAAGAAATAAGGCTCAAAAGAACTGGGTTAAGGACTGAAGGTATCTTTACTGCTAGTAAAGAAAAGAAGCGATGGAACAAAGTCCTGGAATAACAGAAATAGATAAGTCTTGAGATGATACTTTAAGAACTGTCACGACCCGCACCCGGAATTTGGGCATGAGTCGTGGGTACGTCCAGCCTACGCCGCAGCATCGGCGGTAGAACGCTGTCTAGGTCACAAACATAGTATATCCTGTCAATAGTCTCAACTCCGTACGGAGGACAATGATAAATAAACCACAGTTCTATAATATACTCAATCACAACTATAAACATAAGGGCATGATGAGAATTGAAAAGAGTTCTAAATAAAACCAACCACAATAAGTCCAACTCAAACCTGGGTCTAAACGACCTCACAAAGTCACAAATAATAAATACATCTCAGTCTCAGTCTAAAACAATAAATGCAGAAAAATAATCTAAGTACAGGCTGGTAGGTTCTCCTCTAGGATAGGCACCTCCTCTGGGATTTCTGGAGTGAAATCCTCCTCTATTCCTGGGCCGTAATGAGTAGGGCAAAAGTTCTCCAGGTCCTCTGAAAATGTTTACCCAGTCAGGATTGGAGCGAAGCACAAGCACTAACAGCAGTTTCATTAAATTGACAAAATCTATAAACAGTGTAAGAGATACAAGATGGAAATAAATGCTGAAAATGAGAAGTACAGGAGAAATGAAATAGACAATAGAGCATCTAGCAATGAGCAATAAATAGTGAATGCTAGAACAAGTGAATCAGAATAAAATAAACATCTAGCTAAGTGTTTGAAATATTAGTTTATTATGTGATCGGCTTGGGACTGGATCAGGCTGGTTATATATGATTAGCTATGATTCTTTTAGGTCAGGCTAACCGCATGGTTAGCTATGGTGCATATAGTGGTCAGGCTAATCATATATAACAGCTATGGAGCATATAAATGGTCAGGCTGCACCCGACGTGAGAAGTGGGGTGAGCTATGGTACATATAATGTTTGGATATGATCACATAATCTACTAATAGTTCCCCATCCCCCAGCTAGCACGATGGATTCCAATTACGACTCCTCATGATGGGGATCTAGAGTGCTAACCCGTGTATCCATTGTGTCGGAATCAAGTATGTAATACACTACAATTTATAGAAGTAATCAACAATGAAAACTGTCAGAGAATGTACTCGCCTGTGGTCCTGAGCAAAGTGTGAGGATCGATGCCCAAAATGGGATCACAATGACCTATTAGTGGAATATAAATGTCAAGTACTGAATTAAAGAAATAACAAGTTTAATTAATTAAGAAGATGGGGCTTCTAGGTCATGGGTCAGTCTATACCAGGTTAATTCTAAGGTTTACTAGTCCATACTAGCTAATTAGTTGTCATTCTTAGTTATAAACACTAGGATGTACTCATACTACCTCTATACCTATTTTATCTAGGTATTACCTTAACTATATATTACTACATTACATTAACAATAAACCTCACATACCTTAACTGAACTGATCCCCTTTATCCTTCAATGTCAATACCAACACTGATACATTACCTACTCTAGAACACCCCACCAATCTACCCTATACCACACACTAACTGATACATTCCTATTAACAGGTATCTCAAGGCCCCTTTTTATACTCTAGTATCAGGCACACCTTGCAGCCCCAGTTCTCAAATGCACACCCAGTTTTACACAGGTTCTACACCCCTGATACTCACATACAGTTCACACACACATTAGATACTGCTACAAAATGCTACTGCCCCTAACACATCTACACAGTATACACCCTGACACACAAACCTGAAATTCTGAGACACACTCACTAAGGTTCTAGGCTTAACTGATACACATCACCCTACACATACCTACACATGTAGACACACACTAGGAAAACCCACAGTTAACTACACCTAACTGATAACACTGTATTCTAAGCTACACACACACACAGGCCTCTTCATCTCTGAAATATTGATACACTGCCATTGGGACACAGGTTACCACAAGCTACACTAGGCCATTAGGACTAATACACAGTTACATATAGCTTTCTACAGAAATCTGCACCTAATACACAGCTCTCACATACTAGTTAGGCTCACACATTGTGCATCATTCCCTCACACACACATCCCATTCACAGCCATACATTCCCTCACTGGCACCCTAAGATACACACAGTCACTGCCATTTAAACCCAAGTCACTGACACAGTCAAGTTACCTATGCACACACAGGAAAACACAGTTGGTTTCTTGATAAACTGATACTGAAATTTAGACACACACAACTACAGTATATACACACAGGAAATGGAGAAAAACCTGGACACACACACTGTTTACATACAGCATCTCACAGACACTGAAACACCACAGAACATGGATACCTTGTACTCACTGCAACCTCTACACACATAGGTATCTGAACTGAGAACACACAGGTTCTAGTTTAACTCACTCCACCCACACACTTATATATATATACTGATACATAAACACACATATGCTGCACACAGACACAAGTTAGTCTGGACACACATACTATTCACATAGGTTCCTACAATCAACCCAACTAAAACCTGTTTTCCCCCATCCTTTATGTGCACACCAATGCACTTGTGGACAGGTGCACAGCACAGCACATGAACTCAGGTCCTCCCTCTGAAAAGAAACCTCCTGCACACCATACTCACTGAACACACAGTTATCCCATGAATCTGCAGGAGACTAGGACACCCACATATATTTCACCTACATAACCAGATTCCTGATACCTAGTACTGAAACACTGATGTACATTAACACACCTACACCAAAGCCCGACTGCACAGTATCCTTCCCTAACACAGTGCACACAGCACAGAAATCAAACAACAATACATCCACACATATGCATATATATATATATCAAATATCATACCTCAAATTAGATAATAACAAAGTAGGTTAGATAGGTAATTCCATCTTGGCATTACAACAAACACTTATCATGTGGAAAATAGGGTTTCACCTAGTTTACTCATGAACCCAACTTAAAACCCAAAAAATCGAGTTTAACCAACACACATGGGATGAAATCAATCTACCTACGAATACCTAGGGTTAGGGTTCCTGATACTTGGGAAAACAATGTTGGGGACACTTAAACCTAATCAAAACCCTAAAATTCGAACTACACACAGTTGGGTGGGTTCCTAAAGGCTATTAACATCTGAAAACAGGAATTTAATGAAGAGAAATAGGGTTTTTTACCTGCAGGGATGGTTTCTCCAATGAGGTTCTTCTTCTCCAAGGCTTCCTGACCCACGTTCCTTGCTTATCTTTGCTTTGGGGGAGGAGAAAATGGAACCTAGGGTTTGATCTCGAAAATTGGGTGGGGAGATGGTTTCTCTTGTGGAGGCTAGGGTTTCCTTTTTCTCTACGTGAAGAATGAGAGGGTTTCTTTTATATTAAGGCCCAGTTAGGGTTTCTAATGCATAGCCTAGGTTAAACCCCCTATGTTAAGTCATGTAGAACCTAATTGACTAAGGTTTAGTCAGTCTAGGGTTTGAGGGTTCACCCTAAAATTTGTATTCTAGGGTTTCATTAGAACTGGGTTTAAAATTAGGGTTAACTCACTAGGGTCTGTCCTAATGAGTTCTAGGGTTTGACCTAAAACCAAACATTACTAATAATAACATAATTAGTTACAAAACTCAGCAATTAATTAAATACATAATTATTTAAAATAGCTAAATTACACAAATGCCCTTATTTGGAAAAGTGGTAGTGACAAGAACCAATTTAAGATACAACTTGATAATCATACACGTCTGTCTGAAATCATGACACTCAGAATCCTCGCCACGCCAGTAAGCATAGATGCGATAAACGATAGGTTTCGTAACTAAGGTATGCAACTCTATAATCATGTCATCTAGAATCTTCGCCACGCCAACCGGTATGGCTGCGAGAGAATCTAAGTTTCATAACTATAGTATGTACATCCAAGTCAGGTTCCTACGTTCTCGTCACCACAGCTAATATGGCTGCGATAAACTCTAGGGTCTATAACTAAAGTAGACGTTTTACCTTTCTCACTGTCCTCATCAACATATGTCATCAGATGATACCGTAAATTTTAGCCCGTAAAATTCATCTCGATATGAAATCAACTCAACAACGATACCAAGAATTAAATTTAACAACTGGTCAACAAGAATCAAACTCAACAATGATACCAAGTATTAAATTTAATAACTGATCAACAAGAATCAAGTTCAATAACAACAAGCGAGAGCGGACGGAAACAAGGAAAGATTTAAATTGTAAATTATAATAAGATTCTCAAGGGGTCGTCCCAGGAATCTCTCAAGAATTTGTGATTGAGTATCCTCTCTCATCCTAGTATCCTATGTCCTATATTCAATAGCAGGTATGCAGTAGTACAACTATGACGTCGCACTACTACGATATCGCACAACTAGCGAAGTCTGACCTGCATGGGCCACCACTAAAAACGTGTCACGACCCACACCCGGTTTTGGGGCACGAGTGCGTGGGTACGTCCAGCCTACGCCGCAGCATCGGCGGTAGAACGCTGTCTAGGTCATGTAACTATCTAAGCAAACTCACGTGAATACCCAACTCCATAGGGAGATGTGGATATCATAAAATAATGTTAGAAATACTCAATCACCTAAACTAAAGCACGATGAGATATCAAGACAAACAAAGAAATACAAGACAAGTCTAACGACAGAAATAATCATACCTGCAATCAGTAACATCCAATCCCCAAGTGTGTCAGAAACAAGTCGACTAAGGTCACAGTCTGGAAAATATTTTCCAGTCAGGAAGGAGCAAAGTACATCTCTAAATAGCAGTTCTATATTAATGATATAAACTATATAGCAGTTCTAGATGGAAATATACGAGATGCATGTATAGGTACGAGAAATGTACAATAAAAGAAATACTGGAACTACTGTAAGTAAATACAGGAAAAGAAATAATATGTCAACGAGCAAGAATCCTATGACTAAGTGTGTGAGTACTAGCTTTAACATGTGATCGGCTTGGGAACTTGATCAGGCTGGTTACATATGATTAGCTATGATTCATGTAAAGTCAGGCTAACCGTTGGTTAGCTATGATGCATGTAGAGGTCAGGCTAATCACACGTAACAGCGATGAAGCTTGTAAATGGTCAGTCCGCACCCGACGTGAGATGTGGGGTGAGCTATGATGCATGTAGAGTTGGGTATGATCACATATCTATACTAAAATACTCCCTACCCCCGACTGGTATAGTAGATCCAATCATGGTACGCTATGGCACGGGATTCCCTAGGGAGGTAGCAAGTCTCCCCGGGAATCAGTGTCTGTACATGCACAAGATATCATGGAAACAAGTCTTGTACAAGCTACACCATGAAAAAGGAATAACATCTCATGACGAGATCCGTATACACCAATCCGTGTAACCATCGTGTCAAGAGCATGGATATTTACACTAGATACAGTGAACATAGGAGATATCATAATTTAGAAACTAATCAGAGAATGTACTCGCCTTGGGTCCTTAGCTGTCAATACCAATGTCCTGTCCCAGAGTATCGTCTGGAGAATCCGACAGTCCTATAAACATATAATAATATCACTTGTATCAGATGCTACGCTAACACACAATAGAAATACACTGGCCTCAGGGCTATGCCAGGCATGGCTCTAGTCAACTAGGGTCATCTAGTAGGGATACATATATAAATACACATTTACACTCAGAGTATATACCAATAAAAACGTATATAAGATATATAAGTGTCTATTAGTAATTGTACAAAATACATATATGTGTATATACACTAAATAGATGTATATAAATATATATATTTATATATCAAAATACATATTTGTATCTATACCAATCAAATATTTTTATATATGTATATTAACAAATCAAAAAATGTATATAATGCCACCCTCCTCAAGGTGATCCCAAATGAAGTAGCAGTTAGTTCCAATGGGTCCGGAGCAGTCCAAATAGCTAGAAACTATATAAAGAAGTCCAAGATCGAAGTTCGGCACGAAAATCGAGATAAGGATACCAGGTCCTCAATACATAGAGAAACATACCGGGGTTAGCTAAGAGAAAATGGTCGATTGTTCGTTATTAAGGTAACACTTTAGTTTATGAAAATCATTTTGAAATTATTTGAACAATAATTGTTACAACTTTCTTTCGAATATAAACTTTTAGAATTTACGTAGAAGCCAACATATTTTTATATCTATAGTAATTTCAGTTACCAGTCCAAATAAACTAATTTTGAACTAATTTTATTATTGAAACTATTCCTTAATTAATAATATAAACCAAAAATTAATATTATTTACATAATCAGAAACCCTAATAATTTTTACATAACTAAACTAAATAAAAACTAAACAAATTAAATATTACAAAACTAATTATATATTAATAAACTACTTGATTAATAATAACAACTGATTAATAATTAACTACTGATTAATAATTAACTACTGATTAATAATTACTAACTAACTGATTATAACTAAACTAATTATAATTTAAACTAATATAGGTACAAAACCAAATTCAGTGAATAGAAAGAAAGGGAAGAGGGAAGAGGGAAATCGGAGAGGGAGCTCACGTTGGGGGGTTTTACCGGCATCGGCGCGGGGAAGTCCGCCGGGGTCACGCGGTGGTCGGTTGTCGAAGCTCGGCGGCGGATCTGCTGTGGCGGCGGTCGAACTCGGCGGCGGCAGCGGAACTCGACGACGGATCTGCTGTGGCGGCGGTCGAACTCGGCGGCGGCAGCGGAGCTCGACGACGGATCTGCTGTGGCGGCGGTCGAACTCGGCGGCGGCAGCGGAACTCGACGACGGATCTGCTGTGGCGACGGTCGAACTCGGCGGCGGCAGCGGAGCTCGACGACGTTTAGATCTAGGGTTAGGGTTTGCTTTGTATGAGTCGGGTGGATCGTGTCCGAGGCTGGACACGATGGGTGATGTACGGTGGTGGATGTGTCCGAGGCTGGACACGGGGATTTGATATACTGTGGTGTGGTGGTTGTGTCCAGATGGTGTCGGACACAAAAATTTGTAATATTGTAATAACTGGACACAGGAATGAATGGATACGATAGGACACCCGGGGTCGGACCCGAGGCCAACACGGCTGACACGATAATGATGGACACACGGACACGAGCACACAAAACAATGGTGATGGCTTGTGGGAATTTGTGAGGGCTAGCTAATAATTTTGGGATTTAGGGTTTCTTGGGAATGGTGTGGGTGAGAGATTTTAAATAGGGAGAGAGGGTGTAGGATAAAGGGTGAGGATTGGCCCAATTAATGAATGGCCAAGATTAGATATGAATGAGTTTTTCATGTGGGAAATGAGGGTGTGAAAGGAAGATGGTAAACTTGTAAATTTTAAAAGAAAAGATTATAATTTAAGAAAATATTTTAAGAGGCTTCCAAGGCTAATTGATTCCAAATTAGCTACTAATTAAACCCATATTTCAAAACCTTAGAAAGTATGAAATTTATTTATTTACTATCCCAAATAGATTTCAAAATTTATTATGAAGAAAACAACTAGTCCTTTAAATAATTTTATGATTTCAAGCCAATAAATATTCGAAGCTAGAGTATTATATATATATATCATTATTTATCTATTTAATTTATAATAAATCGACATTTAGGAAAAAATGATTTTTATAAAAGATTTTAAATCACCTTCTAAAATCAAACATTGCTCAAAAATCTAATACTAAAACTCAAGGAGAAAATATTTTATAAACTTGATATTTTAAAATAAATTAAAATCTAAATATTTCGGGAATTTGGAAATCGGAGGTTACACCGTGGTCTCGGTGTTCACAGGACCATATCAGTTCCATGATTGGCCCTCGTTCATCATTTCGGCAGTAGCCGCCGAAGACAACAGTCGCAAGGCGCGCGACAATGGCATCATGATCTCCGCCTCTGACAGAGGCAAGAGGTCATCTCCTAGCAGCGACCATCCTCGTGGTCCCAAAGGGAAAGAAGCCCTGGCAATTAATACGGCCAGACCAAAGATTGCGGCAACCACGCAAGCGAGGCCCGGGGCTTCCAGGCCCGCCGAAGTCTACTCTTTCGACGACGACGATATCCCAAGTATATTCGAGTGTCTCGTCAAAAGTGGCAAGATCACCCTTCCAGAGCTGAGGCGACCCCAGGAAGTCGGCAATACTAACGACCCCAAATACTGCGTCTTCCACAGATACGTACACCACCCGACAAAGGCGTGTTACATACTGAAAAGGAAGATCCAGGGGTTAATCGATGCTAAGGCCATCACTCTGCACAACACTGAGAAGACGGTCACGGCCAACATGATCTCTCTGCAGTTCGGCGATCTGCCTCCCCAAGAGGTCCCGGATGGTGTTGCACCTATCTCCCGGACAACGATGAACATCGTCAACCTCCCCCCAGCTAGGGGTCAAAATCATAACCTGGTACCCCTAGCTACCCGGCAGGGCGAAATTATGTGGGTTCACCCAGATTTGGTGTCAGAGCTCGAGGAAGAGGCCAAGGCGACTAAGCCTACAACCAAGAGGAGCCCCAAATACAGACCATGCCACATGGTCGCAACTTCTTCTGCATCAGACGAAGACGAAGTATTTGCCGCAACCCGTTCGGGGAAGGCCTACCTCAACGACAACGGAGCAGGCCAGGAAGGCGCACCGGCTGACGCTCCAGCTGCTAAACCTTCAGAGCAAGGTCCCGTCATGCCAGACATCAGCCCTGCGAAACCTACTCCGGCGGAAAAGGGGAAGCAGAAAGAAGTACGCTTTGATAAACCTGTAAAAAACATTCCAAGCAAAGGTTTAGAGAAGCCGTACAAATTCGACATCCTGGCCCAACTAGCCAATACGCCAGCCAGGTTGTCCATCTTTGAGCTACTCAGGCTCTCCCCAGACACTCGTCTAGCCCTGAGTGAAGCACTGATGCAGGCAGAGGTATACTTGACCCAGCTCAAGTCCCCCGACGAGGAACCAGAGGCGTGTCCTCAATGCCACAACGTGATGGAGGTGGTCCCAAATATCACTTTCACTCAAGACGACATGCTGTTAAAACATAACAGACATAACAGGCCCCTCTATTACACCGGGTACGTCGGTTCCATGGAGGTCGACCGGATTCACATAGATCCGGGATCGTCGATCAGCATCATCCCTCACAGTCTGCTCAGGCCACTAAGAATTCCTACCAGCGAACTGGCTTACACTACCACTACAATCGTGGGTTTCAACGTTGGAAGAAGTAAGCCATTGGGGAAGATTCGCTTGAGAATCCAGATCGGCAACCTTAGATCGGTGGCCACATGTTACGTCATCGATTCAGAGGTGTCCTACAACATTTTGCTGGGAAGACCGTGGATCCACGACCATAACATCGTTCCTTCAACCCTACATCAATGTTTTAAATATGTAGACGCACAAGGAACCGTACAAATGGAGGGGGCTGACCTGAACCCGTTTAAAGGAATAGAATCCTACTATTCCGATGACGTGTTGTACTCCCAAGACCACACGGAAGAAGTGCCAGGCGAGGCAGAGAAGGAATCCCATCAGGAGCCAGAAGAGCCCTCTGCCACACTACCGATGTCGATCAAAGTGAAAGGACGAACCACTCGTCCAAAAGCCATAGAGCCTATGGCTATCCACCTGGGCAAGGCCAAGTCAGGAGAAGGGAGTGATCCTCTAGTGATCACTTTGAACCGGAAGCCTCCACCCTTGGTCATCAACCTTCGGCACAACAGGCAGCCGACTGATGTAAATACAACCAGGAACAGAGATCCAGATGATAATAAACATCCTCTTTTCCGGTATATCGGTGCTCGAATTCCGAAACAAGAATCCACTCCCCATGACGAGGTAGAACCCATAATACAGAAATTCTTGGAAGCTATAAACTCCTACCGTCTATATGTCTGGGAAGTAGAGTCATCATCCAACGTCGTCACGACATATGGACCACATGAGGATTCTATCTTCATTGTCCCGCCTACCTGCAGTAGTCAGCGTTCAATATTCTTCGGCCGCATGCGCAATCAACCGATGGTCCACGAAGATGCTTTCGATGACGATACGGGAAAAATGCAAGTTCACCGATACAGCCCGCAAGCGCTAAGGATCATGCAAAACATGGGCTACGACTTGAAGCGGAAGCCAGGCCTCAACTACGGAAGAGGCAGACGGACGCCGCCGCGCGGCAACACCCGCTATCGACAGACCCGTTTTGGGTTAGGGTATGCACCTCCCTTACAACTTCCAAGTCAGATGAGGACATCTTTTTCCAGAATAGCTCGTCGCCCTCCGACTCACCTGATGCTCTCGAACGAACACTATCAGTAAATATGGTGGTGACAAATCCCGCAGAAGCAGATGAACAGGATTCTGAGCCATTCGAGAATGACTCTTGGGCTCAACAAATGGAAACGCATTGGGAATTCCGCTTCGAGCAGAGAGAACCTTCCACCAAGGACGAAGTTATCCAAATCAATGTTGGGGGTGAACTCTCGCCAAAACCGATATTTATCAGCAACAATCTTCTCCCAGCTGAAAGGGAAGAAATTATACGGCTGATAAAAGAATATGTCGACATCTTTGCATGGGATTATGAGGACATGCCAGGCCTAGGCCCGAAGGTAGCCACTCATAAGCTCAATATATTCGAAGCCAGTGAAGCAGCACCAACGCCGGTTCCGCCCAGATATGATGGACGCCATCGAAGCTGAAGTCAAGAAGTTGATAACCTGCGGTTTCATCCGGAAAGAACAACATCCCGACTGGGTCGCCAACGTTGTCCCAGTCATGAAGAAAAATAGAAAGGTACGTATCTGCATCGATTACCGAGATCTGAATGCGGCCTGCCCCAAGGATGAATTCCCTCTTCCCATCACGGACATCATGATCGACAACACCTGCGGCTTTGAACGCATGTCTTTCATGGACGGGTTCTCAGGATACAATCAGATCAAGATGCATCATGAAGACGAAAAGCACACTGCCTTCCGGACACCATTGGGAGTATATTGCTACACGGTCATGCCTTTCGGATTGAAGAACGCCGGGGCACATACCAACGGGCTATGAGTAACATATTCCATGAACATCTACGCAAAACAGTGGAATGTTACGTGGACGACATAGCCGTCAAGAGCCGCCTCAAAGGTGATCACATTCAAGACCTGAGGATGGTATTCGAGTTAATGCGCCAACATCAACTCAAGATGAACCCTACGAAGTCCTTTCTGGGTGTATCTAGTGGCAAATTCCTGGGATTTGTCATTACCGCCAAAGTCATCCAAGTGAACCCTGACAAAGTCCAGGCTATCGTGGAAATGCGACCGCCCCGTAATCTGAGGGAACTCAGGGGATTTCAAGGACGTCTGGCTTACATCCGGCGATTCATATCCAACCTCTCGGGGAGATGCCAGCCCTTCTCTCATCTCATAAAGAAAGGTGTATCCTTCATATGGGACGAAACCTGTCAGCAAGCGTTCGAAGATATCAAGCGCTACCTCACCAGTCCGCCAGTTCTGGTGCCTCCCGTCATGGGAAGACCATTCTTGCTGTACGTTCGAGCAATGGACCATTCGCTAGGAGCTCTCCTCGCACAGAAGAACGATATGGGCCATGAACAGGCTATCTACTACCTCAGCAGGATGATGGTCGGAGTCGAACACCGGTACAACCCAGTGGAGAAAGAATGCTTGGCTCTGATGTTCGCTATCCAGAAGACGCGGCACTATGTCTCCGGCCAGACTATTCATATCATCTCCAGGATCAACCCTCTCCGAGTGCTAATGAGCAAGCCAAGTGCCCTCAATTCCTGACTCGCGACTTGGGCAATGCTGCTAACACCATATGACATGGTATACGTCCCACAGAAGTCCATCAAAGGCCAAGCATTGGCCGACTTCCTAGCTGCTCATCCGATCCCGGAAGCCTCCAAACTATACGAAGACATCCCTGATGAGGTTGCAAAATATAATTTCGCAAGGGAAAGTGACGTATGGCGACTATTCTTCGATGGTGCCTCCAGAACCGGTCCTAAGGGAAACATCGTTTCGGGAGTGGGAGTCATCCTGGTCACCCCTGATCAGCTCGTCATCTACCGAGCATATTCTCTTAGCAAGCCCTGCTCCAACAATGTGGCGGAGTACAACGCTCTACTAATAGGGCTCCAAGTTGCAAAGAGCTGGGGGTAGAGTCCCTGGAAGCTTTCGGTGATTCTCTGCTTATCGTCAATCAAGTCAGGGGAATATATGAAGTCCGGAATCCAGACCTCATCCCCTATCACCAAGCGACGGTCGAGATAGCCATGACATTCAAGGAGTTCATCCTAGAGCATGTACCTCAATCTCAGAATCTGGAAGCTGATGCCCTAGCCAGTCTAGCTGCGGATTTAGCTACTCCCGTAAGAAGGCAGGATTCGGTAATCCTTCTTAACAGAGATTTATTCTGTGTGAAGAACAGCTGTCACATAGAACGCAGCTATACTGTAAACACCGATCCTCCTACGAGAGATTGGACAAGTCCTTTCATAGATTTCGTGGCATACGGAATCTTGCCGGAGGACCCTAATGAAGCAGTATCCGTCAAGAGACGATCATTACGCTTCTACTTCGATGCATCTTCACAATGCCTATATCGCCGGACCTACGACGGACTGTTATTGAGATGTCTCTCTAACGACGAAGCACAGCAGATTATCCATGAAGCTCACGACGGCGTGTGCGGAGCGCATCAACCCGGTCTTAAGCTACAGGATCGCATCAGGAGAATGGGCTATTATTGGCCTACTATGATCGCAGATGCAATACGGTATGCAAGACATTGCAGAGCCTGTCAGGTTCATGCAGACTTCATACATCAACCGTCTGAACATCTACATCCTACGGTCGCATCCTGGCCTTTCGAAGCATGGGGTATGGATATCATCGGTCCTATTCACCCGTCTTCTTCCAGGGGTCACCAGTTCATACTGGCCATCACGGATTACTTCTCCAAATGGGCAGAGGCAATCCCTCTCGCTGAGGTGAAGGCATCTAATGTGATCAGCTTTATCAAGCATCACGTCATTTACCGCTTCGGGGTACCCCGGAGGATAATTCACGATAATGGGCCTCAGTTCATCAGCCAAGCGTTTCATCGATTTTGCGATAAAAATCGGATACACAATATTGCCTCTACGGCATACTATCCAGCTGCTAATGGTTTGGCGAAAGCTTTCAACAAAACCATTATCAAACTCTTGAAGAAATTCGTCTCTTCAAACAAGAGAGATTGGAATAAGAAGCTGGGCGAATGTCTCTGGGCATACCGCACGATGGTACGGACACCGACAGGCTGCACCCCGTTCTCGCTGGTCTACGGGAGCGAAGCAGTTCTCCCCATTGAAATCCAGATCCCGGCACTCAGGATAGCCGTGACTAATGAGCTGACTCGAGAAAAGAATGACCTGCTAAGGCTCCAAGAGCTAGAAGGATTAGACGAAAAACGCCTCCAAGCTCAACAGCGCATCACGCTCTACCAAGCACGCATTTCTAGAGCTTTCAATCATAAAGTAAAGGAAAGGGTGTTCAAAGTCGGCGAGCTAGTTTTAGCCGTAAGAAGGCCGATGATTCTTACTCACAGAAGTAAAGGCAAATTTCAGCCCAAGTGGGAAGGCCCATATGTGATAGAGACAACGTTCTCAAACGGCGCCTACAGGATAGCCCAGCCTAATGGAGACCTGTTAATGGCTCCTATCAACGGCAAATTCCTGAAAAGGTACTATGCTTAATCTCCCCTGCTCGGGTGAAATATAGCGAGGATCTCAAATTCTGACAAAACTACTCCCAAAAACAAAACTAGTTGGGTCATATCCTATCATGTCTGTACGACCTCTGAATAGATATATCCTGCTAAGAAGTTTATCGAGAGTCTATCATGTCCATACTACCTCTGATATCACTCTCGCCTAAAAACTGTCATTTACATTCCGAAATGATGGGTCCACAAAAGTCAGAAAAGAGTCGCTTTTATTCATTCCCAAAAGGGAGCAGAATTACATCTGGGTAAGCAAAAAGGGAAAGGATACATCATGATGGCGGAGTAGTCAGATCACGAATCAGCCGCTCCAGTACAACTATCCTCTCATTCCTAAGAACCAAGGCATCGGCGCGAGCCTGCTCCAGCCGTGCCTCGGGGGTGTTCGTGAGGGTCAGATTAGCCCTTGCCCGAAGACAGCCCGCACGAGCAGCTTCTGCACGGTCCAAATCCCGTCGCGCTGTGCTCAGTCGACCAGTCGCTACCTCCAAACCTGCCGACGACTGAGAAGCCCACTCCTCTGCCCGAGCGAGTTTTTCCTTCAACTTGGAGGCCCTCGCTGCATTCCCTTCATGCTCGGATCGACACTTCGTCTCAACAGCATGAGCCTCTTCCACGACAGCTTTTCTCCTATCCATCTCCAGCTTATGCGTCTGGATGGAGTTGTCTAGACTTTCCAGCTTCGTAGCAAGCCGCGCAGTCATGAGGTCGAATCGAGCCTAGACATCAGCATCAAGGCTGCCCCGAGTCAGCTGCAAGTATTCGGTAATGGGTTGCTCTAACCCATTAACCACCGCCTCCAGGGCGTCAGCTACCCCAGGATCACCGAGCTCCCTGACAGCCCCGATCGAAAACTGAGAAGTTTTCTTCAGGTGCTCGAAGTCCAGATTCTTCGCCAACACCATCGATATCATCGTTTTCAAAACGGTGTAGAAGAGGCTGGTATGCTGCTCGGTCAACGCAGCTAGATCCGGCTGAACGCCAGGAGTGGCCGCGATACTAGCGGGTCCCTCTCCAGGAATGATTGCAGACGAGGTGGCGACAACAATGGTCGAAGTCATCGGCATACTCACTTGAGGCGAGGTCACGATGACAGGTTCGTCCTCCTCTGGAGACGACGAAACCACTCTGGGCGAACTAGCCCCCGAGGACACTTCCTCCTCGAAGTCGGGTACCTCCGTATCATCACCAGGAGCCGGAGTAGAGCCAGAAGGCGCTTCACCGCTGTGCTCCCCGTGGACGTCATCCCCTGAGAAGAGGACAAGAAGGTGGATATCAATATGATAGTAATCTTTCTAAGGGAAGACATAAAGACGACATTTACCCGGAACCAACGGCATATACGACGCATCTGCACCCGATGTAGCTAAACCACGCCTTAATGACGCAATGCGAACCATCATACCTGGAGAAGGAGGTGGGCCGACCGACATCGCCAAGAGTTCTGTCAAGCCTTCACCAAGACGCGGTCGAGGTTCGTCAGCTGGAACCTCGCCAGGCGTGCTCGCTGACACAGCGGGAACTTCACCCGCTGCTGACCTCGGGAAAGCTTCTCCCATCTGTCGCGGCCATGCAGGCAATCTCCTTCCGCTACCTGGAGCAGTAGCAACGACAGCAACCCCTAGCAAAGATTCTCCGGTGCCGCCAGCCAGAGCTGTAGAAGGTCCCTCTCTAAAAGGCGAGGAACCTCCAGCCAAAGAATCATCCCTGATATAGGGAGATGAAGGCTCAATCCCGGGAGCCTCAATACCAGGAATGCGGAGAAGACGAGCAACCGTCTCCTTCCTCCTCTTACGAAGAGAAGCTTCCTTCGGGGCAGAAGCCCGCCGCTTCCTAGAAGAGACTACCAGAGCCCCCGCAGGCGGAGGCACTTCACACCTCGGCACCGGCACCAGAGACTCATCCGGAGTACCAGACTCCTCACCCTCGTCAGAAGAAACCGAGGGGACTTCGACTCTTCCCCCAGGCTTGGGAGAAGGCACCCTGAAGCTTCCACGCATGTCAAAATCGCGATGGAAGGTGTTAACCGCCACGTAAAACTGGGCGTAAGAGTGAAGGATGCGCAGCTCCGTGGAGGTTGTAACGACCGGCACGATAAAGATTGCCCCCGTACAACCCATGATGAAATATCGCCACCCTCTAGCTCCATCAATGAGTCCACCCCTGGACCTGAAGCTGGTGACGGCATTACCCACGTGCAACTGATCGTACCCAAACTGCCTAGCGAACCGACTAGGCAAGTAGGGCTCGAAGAAGCAGTGATCTTCGCTCCTGTACAGCAGATGGGAGGGTCTAATACAGACCAACCAGTTAAAAGCTTCCGGGGAAAGGTCGGTCTTCTCTCCACCTGAATCCTCAAGCCGCATCCCTGATTGATTGCGATGTACGGAGGGGACAATGCAGAGGATCATCCAGCCGTGGCTGAGGTTCAACACCAGCCGACAGTCTAAAACTGTGTTCACATTCTAGGGAGAATCCTTGTAATTCAGCAAGAATATACCCCCCGAGCTGCTACCGGAGCCAGAAGACATCATCCGGGGATTGTGGAGAATTAACCATCCCATCAAGTACATGTATGGTAATTCCACCCTGGGAAAACTCTCGCGCCGAGCTTCGTCGGCGAGCAACCCATCGGTCATGGCCCTCAGGCCAGCCTGTATCCGTCACACCATGGCGGGAAGCAAGCCCAGTCTTGCCCCAAACACCAGACGCACTGCAGGCCATAGGATGTTCCGGTGAATGCGGTCCGCGGACGCAGTACCGGGTACTACTACTCGACGCAGCCATATGGAGAGGAAACCGGCTAGCTGGGCTTCCTTAGACAGAGGCCTGCGACAGCGCCTCAAGTAACTGTGGGCCTTAGTACCTTCGGGGTACTTTCCTACCCCCTCAACGAGAATCTGATCCGGAGCTTTAGCCTCCTCCATAAGATCCTCGACGACCTGGGCACTGAGAACGCCCAAGCAGTTCACGGGCTCATTCTTACCCCCCCGAGGCTTTCTCCGACTTAGCGGCCCTGGCTCGGTGGAAGAAGAGGTAGGACATCCACTTGGTGGTGTGAGCCAAATCAGAAGGCTCGTCATAAAAAGTGGTGCACGCGAAGTATTGACACATCAGCTCCTGATATACTTCCGCCACCCGAGGGTCCAAATCCCCCAACTCCTGGTTGGTAGGAACATACTCTTCATAGGGGGTATCCCCCATCGGCAGTCTCGAGACAACTGCCATCTCATGGAGGGCCAATCCCAGCTCCCCCAGTGGAGTGGCGAAGGTCCCGGTGAGCGAAATGTATCGCTCCATCAGTGCCAGGAACAAGTTAGGGTTAGGAGGCAACCCAACACTCGTCGCACTCACAGCGGCATATAGTCCAATGCCCTCCAGCTCTCTCCTGAAGTGCTTCAAGGCCCAGTCAACTAGGCATGTCCATCGGGAGTTTGTTGGGGCGATCCACCCATTGCACCGAGGATTCTCCTTGGGATATACCCCACCTTGTCCCATGAAGTCATTACAGAAGGTCGACAATTGGACCGGCTGGATCACTGAGCTGTCTTCACTCGGGACACTGCCCGGGCACAGTCCCCGGAACAACGTCACAACGCCGGAAGGGCGGCTGACAAACGACCCCCGGTCAGCTCCTTTCAGATGAAAGATCTTCCCCGGCTTGCCGTGAAGATCAGGAGTCAGCGTCCACGACATCTTCCTGGGATGCGTCCCATGGAAGAAGGGCGAGATGGGATAATCCCTCGGCATCGTTGGCAAGTACAAGACCAAATTCCCGGCAGGGAAAACCCAGGGCTCCCTCTTGGGCTTCTTCTGGGACTGTTTGTCAATCATGTCCCCAAAGAGGAAAGCCGGCTTTATGTACTGCTCCCCGTCTACATATGTCAAAGGCTCGCCATTGATCATACTCAACAGCGTCCGCTCGCCCTGAGCCGATATCAAAAACTCCCTTCCCTCAGGATATTGGGGTCCGGAGATGGGAAATGCCACATGGGACAGATCCTCCAAGTAGTTCGAGTGCAGCATCCCGGCAGCGGAGCCCATCACCTCGGCCAGTGGAGACTCACCCAAATCAACTACAAAGGTACAAGGAAAATATGTTATTGCAAAATCTTGCACAAACATACAGACCAAAGAAACGACAGTCTGTGCTTTACGCCAAGATTGTACAAATTTGGTTATTTTACGCCGGAAGTCCCCTCCACAAGCGTAAAATTCAAATTTTACGATATAAGCCAATTTTCCGTAGCCAGAGCTTTTACGCTCAGAACTACGAAAATATGGAGTTTTTACGCTGGCACATTAGAAATGTGGGCATAAAAGATGAAAACGCCTCCGTGCATCATCTTCCTCAAAAGAGGCTATCAGCACAGAAGACGACCTAGCGCGGTCACGTTCAACGTGTGCGAAGGATTTTTCGTCGTTTTTGTCATCCCAAAGGCTCTACCTCTAAGGCCGGGTGTGCTGCTCGTCGGAGGGATACTTCGCTCAGAAGGAAGTTCGCCTTGCCCAACCGGAGACTCCCTCGCTGGGGCAGAAGAATGAGAAGAAGAACCTATGCTCTTTCCCTTAGCGGAGGAGGTTTGTTTCGGCGCCATTTCTGAAAACTCGAAGTGCTCGGAGAAGGAACGAAGAAAAAACTCGAACAGTCGAAAGCTCTCCTTCGCAGAAGACAGATAAAAAGTTTTTCTCTCAAAAGCTTGGGATATATATAGTCCGGGTCGACTCCTCGAATCCTCGGACGAACTCCTCGAGACCCTAACCAAATCTCGCAATTAATAATTAGTTATGATTGGATGCTACGTCAGCCCACTACCCTTGGAAGACGGACAGTCAGCGAATTCGAAAGGTTTTTCGTGCAAGACGGTTCAGCGGGTTCTACGCTAAAGGAGCTTTCTACGCTCGACAGCAACGGATCTACGATTTTACGCTCGCAAGCTACAAGTCTATGGTTTTACACCCGGATGCCTTTGTGCTCGGTAGCTTTTATGCTCGAGAGGCCACAAACCTACGATTTTACGCTCAGCAGATACCAAATCGACGATCTTACGCTCGATGGCGCTCAGTTTATGCTCAGAAGCAACAGATCCGCAAACTTCATGCTCGAAGAAATTTTCTTGTCAGGAGCTACAAATCAAACAGTTCTACGCTAAAGGAGCTTTCTACGCTCGACAGCAACAGATCTACGGCTTTACGTTCGACAGCTATAAGTCTATGGTTTTATGCCCGGATGCCTTTGTGCTCGGTAGCTTTTATGCTCGAGAGGCAACAAACCTACGACTTCACGCTCAGGAACCACAAGTCTACGATTTCACGCTCGATGGTATTTTACGCTCACAGGCTACAGATCTACAGTCCTACGCTAAAGGAGCTTCCTACGCTCGACAGCTACGGATCTACGGCTTTACGTTCGACAGCTATAAGTCTATGGTTTTATGCCCGGATGCCTTTGTGCTTGGTAGCTTTTATGCTCGAGAGGCAACAAACCTACGACTTCACGCTCAGGAACCACAAGTCTACGATTTCACGCTCGATAGTGTTTTTTACGCTCAGAGGCTACAGACTGATGATTTCACGCTCCACAACTTTCCGCATATCCGAACAGTCCCCAAAGCGGTCAATTGTAAAGAGTTCACACAGAAGATACTCGTTCTTGACCCAGAGCATCCCAAGTACCCGAAGCAGACAGAGTTCAAACATTGAAAAATTACTCTTCTCGGGTCCAAAATTGGAGGTTCGTCCAGACTCCAGTCTGAACATCTCGTCTATCAAGATGGCAAACTCAGTTTGACAGCCAAAATCCTCGACCCTGTTCCAAGGGAGTTTCGAGAGATCATTCTTGAAGACGAAGTCTGAACAAAAAGTTCTGTTTATCAGAGAAGCAACAGTTCAGAATTCTATGCAGTCCCTCCGTCCTAGCAACAGGACAGTTCTAAATGTTCAAGACGCTCAGCAGCGTTCTACGGACTATTCGCTATGCGTAAAGGACAGGGCCTAATACTCTCGCTATCAGAGTCGGCGTAAAGATTCAGACGTGTCGAAGCTACACATATTCAGACTTCACAGCAACATATGGCAAGACGATCATGTGAACAAGAAGACGATTTTATTAAAAGATTAAAATCATGATTATATATGAGGGAAATCCAATCTACAAGGGTTTTTCTCTATTTTTCATGATTACATATGAGGGAAACTCCGTCTACAAAGGAGATACCCCCTCGTCGTCTGAAGGCCGCCCTCGGAATCTGTTCTGACAGGTTCTCGCATCGGCGATCTTCCTCTTCGTCCAAGAAGATGATCAGTGGCAGGAGGATACAGAACTGGGCATATGACCCATCCTCCAACAGAAGGAAAGCAGGGTAATTCTGCTTTCCTACATACCACCGCCACGCTAGCCGGTCTGTCTGCCTCTCGTCACCGGAGGCAACGGGAGAAGACACCGCTTGCAAGCAGTGTGGTCCAATGCGACCCTTCCTCTCTCCTGGGGCAACGCCATACAAAGTTGCTGATTATCCCGAGCAAGGGAGGCTAAGATATCCTTCCATGATCCATCGTTGCAGTGGACATTTGCTCGAAGACGCCGTCTTTTTCGGCTCCCTACATGCTGGAAGAATATGATCTCCTTCTTCCTCAGGTCGACCCGACGAACTCCGGCGATCATCTTTGCATGGTAATGGGAATATGGTGAAAACAGGTTCACCCCCCAGCCTTTTTATAGGCGAAAGAGATCACAGCGGTCCCCAATAAATCCGCCATAAAGTCAGCATCGACCGTTTCAACGCTCCATTCAGAAACGTTTCGAGTTACGAGGGGTCGTTCATGCTTCATTCAAAGCGTTTCAAATTCCGAGGAATTTAAAAGCTTTGAAGGGGGTCTTGTAGAAGCATGAAAAATACGCTGGGAGGATCTACGCAGCCTCTTGATGCAGAGCAGCATAAGCAGAAGCCTTCAGAGCCATCAAGCGTGAAACATAGCTTTTTCCGCAAAACACAGCGTGAAGTATAAAGCTCAAAGGACCATCCGCATAAGCGCAGTACGTCCAGGCCGCTCCAGCGTAAGACAGAGTTCTTCATCGCCTCCAGGCGAAAAACTCAGTCGCTCTCAAAGCAGCGTTAAAGCGTAGGAGGAACGCTTCGTCTTCCCCGAAATGAACCTGTCAAGTCACACAGTGAACCTGACCTCTGACTCCTGACAAAAAGTGCTGCACGGCTACCCAAACGACGGTTGTAAACGATGGCAGACCACTCGGGACGCGTCCCACAGTATGATGGCGGATCTCTGCATTTAATGCAGAGGATTTGGTTAAAATATCACCAAACCGTCGTTTACCGAAGTCCCCCCAGTGTAAACCGCTCTTTCGCGTACAAGAGAATACGCTGCCTTATTTTACACAGGCAAACATGAGCTGTTTTACGCTCCGCAGTAGACAAACCGCCTGCCACGTCAAAAGCTGCACTTCGTACAGGGCTCGAGGCATGTCTCTACGTCAAATTGCACAGAGCGGTGACAGTTTCCCTCAAGGCACATCTCTGCGACGGATGCACAGAAGAACTGCAGACCTTCAGAACACGTCTCCGCATTTAATGCACAGGATGGTGGCAAATCTCTGTAAGAGATTTGATTACATCTTCGAAAGCCGTAATTCCGACGAAGACGTCCACATCTGCACTCTGGCACGGTACGCAGCGGCTTCTACGCCCATTCAGGATCTGTGCTCACTCGGCTTCAAACGCCCACTCAGTCTCTACGACCATTCGGCTTCTATGCCTGTTCGGCTTCTATGCCTGTTCGGCTTCTACGCCTATTCGGCTTCTATGCCTATTTTGGCTTCTACGCCAGGGTGACAGTCATTTGGCTTCTACGCCAACCTCTTCTACACAAGGGATACCTACCTACGTGGCTTCTACGCCGTGATCTTCGCAGCAGATATACGCGTTTTGTCCCCTTAGTTGGACACGCATCACATGCTCACTCAAAAGGTCATTTATACGCAGGCATTGGTTATTTTAACCGTTATGTAAAAGGGTACTGTACTGTCCACTCCTCGGTTGTTGCACCGACGGAGTGGTCACTGTCACCAAAACTCTATAAATAGAGACCCCTATCAATGGGGAAAAGGTCAAAAAATTGGTCAAGAAAACCAGTACCAGAACAAGGTCGAAAAGCTTCAAACTTGAAGATCGAACCAGGTCGAGAATTGGTCAAGAGAGAGAGAGAAGGAGAGGAGAGTCCGGAGCTCAGGCAAAGAGTAGGGATCGACGACCTTGGCATCGCGCATCCACCCTCCTTTGCAACCTTCGAATCTGCTACCCGTCTTCTACGGTACTTCTTCAACATCGTGTAGTCCAAGGGCTAAAGTGATCGACTGCAGATCAGACACCTATAGCAATTTATACCCAGATTAAATAAATTGTACTCCCACATACTCGTATAGGATCAAATTGTACAAGTTTGTTTGTAAACCAAAGGGCACGGGTCTCGTATAAACCCTGTCATTGAAATACACTTTCATTCTTTCGTTTAATACCACCAACAGCATTCTATCGTGGCTTAATTTTAATTTCGAGGACGAAATTTTTATAAGATGGACAGAATGTAAAACCCCTATCCTAGAAAAATCGTATATACCCTTTTTATTTATTAATTATTAATTTAATTGTAGTAATTAGTGGCTAAATAGGAGAAATAGATTTTTAATAATTTTTATTTTAGGTGTTGGTGTACTTAGAGGATTTATGGGGCCATTAGGAATTTTTCGGAATTTATTTCATGTAGGAGACCCCTTGAGCAGTTGCTAGCCTAACGGTGTGCATTATTCTAATCTATAAATTTTCTTATGAGTGTATATATATATATATATATATATATATATATATATATATATATGTGTGTGTGTGTGTGTATATATATTTAAAAAGGAAAAGGAAAAGAAAAGAAAAGAAAATAATAATTATTATTATTATTACTAATAACTAATAACCAAAGCAATTCCCATTCCAACTAAAGTAGCACGTTAGCAAACCAATTCCATTCCATTAGCAAACCAATTCCATTCCATTAGCAGACCATTCCCATCCGCCCTATTTGCTGCTGTGAGCAAACCGCCAAGTGGCAAACGCAGCAAAGCCCAAAAGAGAACCAACCCGCGTCAAATACAAACCCTTCCCATTCCCTTTCATATATATATATATATATATATATATATATATATATATATATATATATATATATATATATATATATATATATATCTAAACCCTAACCTAAAATCTCCAGACCCTCCTCTTCTTATCTAAACCTTGAGAGAGCCGCCACCGCAGCCAGAGAACCCCGCCAGGCCGTCCAAACCAATCCCGACGACCGCGACCCCGCGCACTGCAGATTCCCACACGATGTACCTTTGTTCCGGAGTTGCTTTTCGTCGACTCGCTCAACCAAACGCCGTTCCGTCTTTACCGGTATGCTCACCCCTTAACCCTCTTCCATATCTGTATGATAGCAGACCTCGAACAACGTGTACCCATAGGCGAAAATAGCATCAAAGTTGGCACAAACAGACCGAATTCTGGGATCACAGAAAACTGCGGTGACCACCCATGTTGCCGAGTTTGTATCTCCCACCACAGAGATCTGAATTCAGTGATTCTTTTTGGTATGCGTAGACACTTGACCTAGTTTAATTTCTGTTAAATAACCCTAGATTATTAACTGTTGTGGACATAATTAAATTTGTCACAAAACCCCGCGAACCTACTTTTTCCAGATTTCTAAAAGTTATGAAACGGAGTACGCCCCGCCAAACGGGACTGCCCCACCGTGTACCAAATGTACCGAACGGTGGGAACAGCATAGCCGGACATTTAACAATTTGTGAAAACTGATTTGGACGCGTGTGCGCACCGAAATCAGGCCGTATCCGCGGACACACCCCGTGTCGCAACTTTTGTGGAAGTCGCGCGCATTTTATGCACGCTTGTCAGATTGTGATGAAACATCGCCACTGGACTCGTGGTAACACGCTGGTCCCGTGACCCAATTTTCACGCAATTCTGAGACGGTTGACCAAATCACCAATTGACGGGGCCCACAGTTGACTTTTTGAACAAATTTTGTTCGGCCATCGAAATCCATATTTGGATATACCGTTGGGTTCGTATTAACATTTAGGGTTGTTTGACCTATAATTTGTCCCATTTAGAGACTGTTACCCTTGGCACGCTTTTCGGTGCAAAGTGGGCCACATGTGGACCCCAATTTTACCCTAAATTACCGTTTTGCCCCTGTATCCAAATTGTACGAAAGGAAAGTGCTTTTTAGCTATTTTGCTCATTCCGGAAACGTTGGTGATGTTTATTTCAGCATCCGGAGACGTTTGTTCGGAGGCCTTAGTTCCAGGTTTCGTGTCCTTGATATTTGGGCGCGTACACTTTACAGATTTCTTGCCAGGCAAGTATACCTTGCCATTGTACTGTATTTACATTCCATATGATGCATGCATATTTATTTTTGTTTATTTTATTTCATTTATTTTAACTACTATATAAATTGTGCGTCCAAGAAAACTTGGGTGCAACGACGGTGTTGTCGTACTATGTTTTTATTTATGTATATGCATTGGACCTACTTTATGAGACTACCCCATCTTCATGAGGCATTTATGTTTCATTGGCCATGACACTATTCTTACACGAGTGTGAGTCACATGTAGGATACGGACTTGCGTACTCGGCTGGCCACTGGTACGTATAGGTCGTGCGACGGATAGGGATAACTGCCAATAGAAACTTTGCATGCTAGTAGACCTGGGGGTTATTAGAGGTATTATCGTGTCATGGACATGACATGCTTAGAGCATTGGGTGGGGAGAACAACAAGTAAGGCATTTGGGCTCCTTTGCACTTTCCTTGTGTAACCCGTACGCTCCGCCGGAGATGCGCGGTCATGATGACCACTATATATTATATATTATCAGGCGGGCCTCCGGCGTTCAAAAGACGACGTGCCTTTGTAGGCCCCTGGATCTCCAAGAGAACCATGCCAATCCTATTTTATCCAGATAGCCCACTTGGTGGAAAGTTGTTCTCAAACTGCATTCACATAGATGGTTAGGCGACCCCAATGGATGTTTATATTTCTGTACTTTATTGGCATGTTATTATGTATCTTGTTACGTCCCTCTGAGGACCTGGTACCTTTCCAGATATATATGAGAAGGAGTACCCGCAGGAGTATGGACCTGGACTTGACGCTACCTATCAGTCTGAGGAGATCTTACCTTCGGATTATATATAATTCATTTCAGCTGTTTAGAGATTCTAGCTGCTATTCTTTTCGAGACATTTATTCTTATATTAGAGTTTATTCTCTTCTATCTTTAGTAGTTTATTATATTCGATTTGTAGTGGATTTGTTTCCATCCGACTATCATACTTTGAGACTGCTTATTTGATATTCGGTTATTGATTTCCATTTATCTATTATTTGTGTTGTGGATGAGATATAGATTTGCGTGTGACTTGTTGTGACAGTATATTACCACTGTGGATTGGATATTCATGTACAGCGTACGTGTGTATATGGTTTCCATATATTGGAGTTTGTATACATACGGCTGGCGTGTTACGTATTCCTAGTCCTACGTATTTTGGGACTAGGCGTGACAAAAGTTTAGCACTTCTTATCACCCGCAGACAGACGAATAGTCAGAGCGTACTATTCAGATACTGGAAGACATGTTGAGAGCGTGCATGCTTGACTTTGGAGGATCTTGGGAGGATCACTTGCATTTGGTGGAGTTCTCTTACAATAATAGCTACCAAGCAAGCATTCAGATGGCTCCTTTTGAAGAATTATACGAAAGAAAGTGTCGATCGCCAGTATGTTAGAGTGATGTGGGTGAGAGAGAGATACTTGGAGCGGAGTTGGTGACTCGCACAGTGGAGAAGGTCAAGCAGATTCAAGGTCACCTTCGAACAGCGCAAGATAGATAGAAGCAATGGGCAGATACTCACCGTCGACCTCTAGAGTTCAAGATGGGAGATCATGTGTTCTTAAGGATCTCCCCTACTAGAGAAACCATCAGATTTAGAGGTAGAGGAAATCTTAGTCCGAGGTACATCGGACCATTTGATGTATTGGAGCGTGTTAGCGAGGTTTCTTACAAACTAGCATTACCGTAGACCTTGGAGAGTTTCCATGATGCGTTCCATATCTCACAATTGAGAAGGTATATGGCAGATCCTAGCCATGTATTGGATCATTTAGAGATTACCGTGGGATCGAGTTTGTCTTATGAGAAGTAGACGGTTGAGATTCTCGACCGAAAGAGAAGGTGCTGAAGGGCAAGATCATTTGACTAGTCCGTGTTGCTTGGAAGCATCATTCACCGAGCGAACCGACTTGGAAGCAGAAGAATTCAATCTTAGAGCATTTTTTTCACTTACGCGAGTCTTTAGGTATGGAATTTACATACCGCATTATTATTTTTCTAGATCGTGTTATGTTCTTAATTTTGAGGACAACATTTTCTAAGGGGGTAGGTTGTAAAATCCTTCATCAAAAAATAGGTATTTTATGTGTATTCTATAATTATTGTGTTTATTTAGATTATTTTAAAATTAATTTAAATCTAATTGTTGTATTAGGATACTTCACCGTAGTTTGAACATTAATAACATAGGATGACCCCAAAATCTACATCGCCCATCGTAGAAAGTAGCCTACACTAGAAACACTACCTGTAGGATCTTCATGTGACAATTCGATCATTCAACATTGGTATGGCATTAGTGTAACGACCATAGTTGCTTTTATTTAAATTTAGATACTTTTTATATATAATTTTTGATTGGTTATTTTTTTATCCAAAATTCCTACAAAATTAGCAACCCATAATTTTAATTTCCACCATGAGTCCCAATGTCGAATTAGGCCACTCCCCATTTTGTGAGATTTGCATATTAATTTTCCATTAATTATTCCCTTAGAGTCCCAAACAAATCTCAACTACCAAAGATTTACCTTAGATTTGCTAAACAACCAAATTAGCAAACCCTACATCTTAATTCTACTCCTACCCAACCCGCAGCACCCTTTCCTAAACCCGCGCACCTCCTCAAATTCGCGACCTCTCTCTCTCTCTCTCTCTCTCTCTATATATATATATATATATATATCTTCTCAACTTAAACTCTAATCTCCTCCAAACCCTAACCCTAATCACCCCCATCATCTCCAAACTTCACTGCCACCTCCAAATACCCTCAAGAAGCCGCCCACTTCTGCCATAGGCCGACTGCATCCATTGGAGGCCGATCATCCCTTGCACATCTTCTTGAGTTAATTTTTACCTCCTTCTTCCTCCAATCTCTTATATATATATATATATATATATATATATATATATATATATATATATATATATATATATATATAATGATCAAACTCTATTGTTCTATCTTGAAGAATCCATGTAAACCCATGAACCCTAATTTTGAGGTTCAACCCAACACTTTTGTTTATGCATGAAACCTCTTTCAAAGCCCTCTTTAATTCTTGTTAATGTATTTATATAGATTTTATTAATAGGGACTATATTCAGTTTTTATAAAAATTACAAATTTATTAATTTGTATTAAATTAAAGCATTGAGCATGTTTTATGTATAATATTGATCTAGTCTTGATGTATGCATGTTGGAGCCCATGGATCTTACTAGGACTTAATAGTAGATGAAAAACCTATTTTTTTTAAATGGATTACTATTTTTCCAAATAATATATATTCTGAAATTATATTAAATAAATATAATTTTGATGCCTATGATGTCACAACAACCATATACTACCCTATTTGTATACATATTAGCAAATTTGGTTGCCAACCCTAATAGGATCAACTTTGTTGATGGTAAAATTCTAATTATTTTTGTATAAATAAAAATAATAATATTTATTATATTTATCACTAATTTTACAATATTTATTCATATTTTATTTATATTTAGAAAAATTAGAACTTTAGGTGTTGTAGGAAGTTAATCTAGTTTTTACAAAACTTGACCCCGACAATTTCAGACTTAAACCCCGAACAAAAATCTATATTTTCTATATCTAAAATTATATTATTATGGATTAATTCTAATTTTTAAGTATTTATTCTAGAATTATCTATTTATCAAAAATTGGTTTTATTGACTTGTCGGTAACCTATTATGACCTAGTTTTGATTTTTACTTGATTTTGTACTCATAGAATTTATAAGAGATGACCCTATCACTAAAAATCTTATTTTATAATAAAATTCTAGAATTATTATTCATTATAATTAAAGTCTTTAAAAAGGATTTTTGGTAATGTTTGATGGCTAGTAATAATTTGGTGTGTAGTTACTTGAATGTACAACCAAAGTAGAATTAATAATTAGATAATAACCTCACTTAAACAAGAAAATAAGAGTCTAATTAGTATCATAATTAATTGATAGGTGTTCGGGACATTTCTGTGGAGAGTACCGGACCATATTTGTTGTGCTCACATCTTGTCTTGGAAGGCAAGTACACCTTGCTTAATTGTATTGTTCAGTTTTTATTTGTTAGTTGTGTGCACACATCTTCGAGTAGTAGACTTACCTGGTATATTGTGAAGGTACGTGGTATCTTCTGACCTGACACATGTTCAACACATCACTGAGTGAGTGAGTGATTGAGTGAGAGCATGGAATAGTGTTTTGACTGGCCATTGATAAGTGAGTTTGTGTCTTGTGTTAGCAGTTGATGTTAATTTGGTTCCTAAATTTTATTGACGTCTTGCATTATGTCTGCACCGCGTATACGGTTCGGATAGTTCATTGGGAAGGAAGAATCTACTAGTGACCGTATGAGATTTTTATTTCTTATGGTTTATATGGTGTAAATGGTCTACCCCCGAGTTCTATCGAACTCCTAGTGGGATAAAGGTTTCTTCTATTTCTCCCCCCTCATGCGCCACTAGAGATATCTTGAGTGCATTTCACATAGATGGTTTAGTTACCATATTTATTGTTTACTGCTTTACTTTTATGCATGTCGATTTCTTGTGTATTTGTTATGTCCCTCTGAGGACCTAGAATCTTTTTCAGATGCCGACGAGCACTTGTACCCGACGGACTACGAAGTGAGAGATTTTGTAGACGGGGACCTTGAGGTGGAGCCACGGGAGTTTTCTTGAGCATTCTTCGATGATAGTTGCTTAGTATTTTGGGTCTATTTATTTATTGCTTAGTTATTCTTTCAGTACTCTAATGTACTCATTTTTTATGGATTGTTGCCCACTAGATTCTATTTTATAGTGGATTATGAGACTTACCTATTCATTCAGTTTCTTACTCTGTGATATTTGTGGATGAGACTAGATTTTACCTGCATGTGATATTAAGACTTAGTTATATTTTACAATATAATACGACTAATTAGGTCCATTAAATAGGGTTCCTAAACTTGTTCATACAGCTGGCATGTGTACGTATACCTGGTCCTACTTATTTTGGGACTGGGACGTGACATGGATTCACCCGAGCGTATATGCAATATTTAGACAATTAATATCCTAGCCACTCTTTGGTAGTTGACTCGCTTATTATGCCCATGTAGGGGAAACAGTATATATTTACAATATCACGCATTCAGGAATTTAGATGCATCCTCGATGCATAACCCAAATATAATCACGTGACACGGTGTGTCGTACCTCGGCGTACATTAAATCATGGACAATTATCAGGCAATAGTGGTATCAGCACAGATACAGTATTCGAGTCCAATTACTAATTATACATTGGGTCACTTGAATCAAGAAAATATTCAATCAAAAAAAGCAAGGTCGCATGGGTCTCTAGGCCACATATGAAGTCCATGCCGCATATGACTCTAGGCCGCATATGAAGTCAGGCCGCATGACCAGTCCTAGCCACACATAAAGTCAGTAATATGACTCTAGGCCGCATGACCAGTCCTGGCCGCATGACCAGGCCGCATGCTCAGGGTTAAAGTCTACTCCTTGGGGCAAGTGTTAAAGTAACGGGCAATGAATGAAGTGTCAATAATGTGACATAAAATGATTGATGTGACAAGCCATAAAGTGTGTCAGGAAGAAAAGACGAAACCATAGAAAGATGTTTCAAGATTTCGTAGTCATGCGTCCAAGGGAAAGTGGCCGCATGCTCAGCTTGCCGCATATGAGTCAGTACCGCATAGATTTTGATGCAGCATGTGAAAGTCGCTTGGACCTAGCGAACTTCTCATTCGTTCAGCAAGTGAACACACAAGGAGTTCAAGAATAAGCTCCAGAACACTTATGTGATGGCGGTCATGCATCCAACAAGATGGATGCATGCTAGTAAGTATGCGGCTAAAGCTCATGCCGCGTAGCCCTCTCAGACCGCATAGCACTCTCAGCCGCATAACTCGCTGGCTGCATGATAACTTTGTCTTCTCCAAACAACAGGTTCGGCCATGGCAAAAACTCCAAAAAAAAATTAAAATCTTGTTTTGTCCATAAAATTATGATTTTAAGTCCAAATCGAGTGAACCAAAAGCCAAAATGCTTGAAATTAAAAGCTCTATCATGTAGCAAAAATTGGTATTCAAAAATACATATTTAATAGATCAAAACCAAGAAAAACTCATAAAACCCCTAAGTTAGAAATGCATATATACTTAAAACTACTCATCAAAACAGAAAACTCCAAGTTCTAAAAGTGCTTAAAATACATAACAAACTTAATAAAACAATAATATGGAGGATTTCTCCATTTTTTTATACAAGATGTACTTATTTTTGGAAAGAGGAGAGAAAATACAAGAGAGAGAAAGAGAATGAAGTAATGAAGAGAGAGAAGGAAAATATTGGGTTATATATGGTAGGGTAGAGGGTTGAACCAAGGTTTCTCATGACTTGAACCAACCCACTAAATGAACCATGAAACAGGTTAAATCAAAGAATGGGTCTAGTCTCCATGAACATACAACCATGCTAAAATAAAATACATTTCAAATACGTATATCGAGAATGGGAGTGACATCTCTATCCTCCTTAGAAAAATTGTGTCCTCGGAATTCAAATCCAAGCAATAGCTAGAGAAGTCAGGACAAGCATGATACAAATCTACTAGCAACTATACATGCAAGCAATATCATCACAACATATAGGTGATCACCTGATCACGGAATATGAGATATGAAGGAGTAAGAAAGAATATATCTTCTGAATCGAATATGTGCGGGTACCAGAATCGAATATCATCATCGCGCTCCCACGTTGATTCTCCTGGAAAGTGATGACCCCAAGCAACCAGGATAAGAGAAATAGTCTGGTTCTTGAGCACCTTCTCCCTTCCATCCAATATGGATACGGTTTGCTCCTCGTAAGATAAGTCGGCACCAACGACTAATTCATAGTGATCAAAGATATGACTAAGATCTAGAACATACCTACGCAACTGAGACACGTGAAATACATCGTGCATCTCACGTAGAGAAGGTAGAAGGGAAAGTCGATAAAAAACATCGCCTACATGCTCGAGAATATCGAATGGACCTACGTATTACGGGCTACGCTTCTCATGAACTTCGAATCTAATGACTCCACGGGTAGGCAAAATCAGCAAGAACACTTGGTCGCCGATACGAAACTCTAAAGGCCTACGATGCTGATCTTCCCAATGCCGATTCCTATCTCATGCAACCCGAAGTCGCTCTCTAATCTGCTTGACAACCTCTACTATTTGCGTGATCAATTCAGGGCTTAACATCTTTCGCTCACCAATGACGTCCCAAGCCAACGGTGATCTACACTTACTATCGTATAGTGCTTCGAAAGGTGTCATCTGAGTACTGGCCTGATAACTATTATTATATAAAAATTCAACCAAGTGAAGGTGATTCTCCCAAGATCCACCAAGGTCTAAGGTACAGGCTTGTAGCATATCCTACAAGGTCTGGATGGTTCTCTCTAATTGTTCGTCTGTCTGGTGGGGTAAGCTGTGTTAAATCTTAACTTGGTGCCCAAATTCTGCTGTAAACTTTTCCAAAAGTATAAAGTGAACCGAGTGTATCGATCTGACACGATACTTATTGGGATACCATGTTGTCTCACTATCTATCACATATATATTTCTGCCAATTGTTCTGCAGACTGTCCTACTCAAAAAGGAAGAAAGTAAGCTACTTTTTTGAGACGATCCACTATTATCCAAATTGCATCTCAACTAGTCGGTGATCTAACCAGTCACAAAGTACATCGTGATGTGTTCCCACTTCTACTCTAGAATAGGAAGTGTAAACCCCCTGATTTTTCATGAATTTTTAATTTGGTTTTTCATAATTTTTTGTAATTTTTCTGTAATTAAAACTAAGATATTTTGTAATTTAATGATTTTTTATTATTGTTATTTAATATTAAAATATTATGGAAATAATATTTTATGGTGTAAAATGGAAAAGTGGATATAGGGTAATTTTCTGTGAATTTATTAGACTCCGGAAACATTTTTAAAATCCTAAAAACCAATGGAGAAATAAACCGAATTAAACCCTAGAAATAAACCAGGTTTATTTCCAAAATAAACCAAACCAACCCAGACCCGGTTCAATTGAACCAAACCAACCCAGACCCGGTTCAATTGAACCAAACCCAACCCTTAGCGGGTCGGGTTGGATCTAAACCCGATCCGAAACCTGAATACCCAAAACCCGCCCCATCTCCTAGCGAATCGGGCCGGATTCATATTGAACCTGACCCAGACCCGTTAACCCTAACCAAACCCTAATCCGAAACCGACTTCTATTCCGCAACGGCGCCCCTATTTAACCCGTCGTATCCGCCGGAACCCTAATTGCTTCCGCCGCTCTCCGCCCGACGAACCTCTCCCCTCGGCCGCCCGGACTCGCCCCACTTCGCCGCCCTAGCCTGAACCCTAAATACCCCGCAGCCCCTTCGTCCCCGACGACATCCCGACATCCTCCACCCATCCCAGATCTCTCCGTCGACCTCGAATCTCCACCACCCAGCGTCGCTGCCCGAGTCTCCGGCCACCACCTTCCCACCTCTTCCTCCTTCCCCGACTCCACTTCATCCCCTCCGACGAACCCTAATCCTCTACGCCTCCTCCTCCTCCATCGATCGCCCCGACAGCCAGAACCCTAATCTCTCCGACTTCCTCCTCCAGCACCACTCCCCTCTCCCCTCGCCGTCCCCGACTCGCAGCACCTCGCCATCCCCCTACACCCTGCCCCCTCCTCGACCAGCATCCTTCATCCCCGCACCACCACCATAAGCCATCAGCAGTCCGGCCATCCATCTCCACCTTCCTCTGCCTATCTACACCGCTTGCTTCCCTCCTCCACCGTCTTCTTCGCCTAGCCCTCGACGATACCCCGAGCCGCCTCGCCGTACCGTGCCCTGCCCGGCCCAGCACCACCACCTAACTCCCTTTCCCTCTCCACCGCCCTCACCTCGAACCCCCAATGCCGCGCCCCGATCTCCGCCTTCCTCCTCCGCCCCTCTCCTCACCATCTTCCCCGATGCCCTAGCCGACCAGCCACCGCCTCCCATCTCCCCTATTCCTCCTTCCCCGACCTCACCTTCCTCCGCCACCCAGGACCTCGACCGCGCCACCTCTCCCCTCGACGATCCTCCGCCTCGACCCTCCACCGTCAGCCCTCTCCCCGTCCCGCAGCAGCCTCCTTGACAGCACCTCGACGAACTCGTAGCCCTCCGCCTGAGCCGCCCAGTCCCATCTCCACCACCCGCGCAGCCTCGACGACTCGTGCCCTAGCCACCATCTCCACCACTCGCCGACCTCCACCCAGCTCCGCCTAGCCCGTGCCCTAGCCGGCCGTCTCCACCCTCCTCCGGCCAGCCCCGGTGTCCCAGCATCAAAACCCTAACCGCAGCCCAGTACAGGACACAGGACAGTACCGGACACAGCAGCCCCATGTCGGTGTGTCAAGTCGACACGGATACGGGAAATTTGGTCTTCACGGAGCCCTGTTTAGGTAACCCGTTCTCCCTTCTCGTTGCCCCATTTTTGGTTCCGTCAGTTGTGATACGTAGAATGTGTGACCAGCTCGATGCCCGTGCAACCCGCTACGTGCGTCGCGTCCTGTGGTGATCGCGAACCGCGATCCAAAAACAGGAAAAATAATACCCCGTTTCACCCCGGAACTGAGTGCGCCCCGCCAAACGGGATGACTTGGTCGTGCGCGGTCTTCACCAAAACGTGCGCGCCGTTGATACGGACGTGCAGGATTTCGCAGAAGTTGATTTGGATGTGCGTGCACACCGAAATCAACGCGTATCCGCCGACAATGCCCCGTATCCGCCTGTTCTGGAACACGTTGTATCTTTGTGTACACACATCGGATCAAAATGAAACTTGTGCCATCGGACTCGTAGCGATACGCTGGTCCTGTGACCCAAGTTTGGTTCGATTCTGAGAACGTTGACAAAATCGCGTATCATGGGCCCCGCGGCTCCACTTGACGGGTGATTTTGTGATCAGCTCATCGGAATCCAGTTCTGAAAGTTCCGTTGGGTTTGTATCATCGTTCCTGACTTGTTGACACTATATTTGACAAATTTGGAGACCATTGGTTCTGACACAGTTTTCGGTGCAAAGCGGCCCACATGTGGACCCCGCTTTGACCAGAAACGGTCATTTTTGCCCCTGTGTCCAAATTGGACTTAAGGACAGGCGTTTCTAGCTATTTGATATTTTCTGAATCTAATGGTGATATTTATTTCAGCAACCGAAGTAGTACCTGCAAATCACACTGAGATCAGAGCTACATTGGAGCCAGAACCACAGGCAAGTGTACCTTGCCAACTTTGCAGTCTTGTTACATATTTTCCTTGATTCATTTATATTGTTGTACATGCTTGACCTATGACCATGTGACTTACTTAGCGTCCGATTAATAGTCGGGTGCCAACACCGTACGCGGCGTTGTGTATTGTCATCTAGGCATGGATACCGAGACCCTATATTTCTCGTACTTGTCTTATCAAGTATACCATAACCCAGGACACTTGACACTATTCATGAGACAGAATTTTTCTGAGATATTCATGGTGATTCTGTATAGGATACAGGTTTTATGACATAGATATTATATTCACAGACATTATATGACTTGCTGTATTAGATATGATCTTGCGTGACATGGACATGGGGCCTCATGGACATGAGACGTATGATTACATTGGGTGGGGAGAGACACACAGGCTACAGGTTGATTATATTATGCCGGCGTCAAAGCCTCTCCTGAGCTAGATAACCACATGATATCACTGCTACCGGCTCCCCGACACAGAGCTTGTAGTGGTTTTAGCCTGAGTTCTAGTGCTGCTCTCATCTTGCATTTCACTTAGCTTGTTATATAGTTTACCCTATTGCTTCATTTATTGCTAGAGAGTCACACAGGCTACAGGTTGACTATATTATGCCGGCGTCTCAGTCTCTCGCTGAGCTAGACAACCACATTATATCACTGCTACCGGCTCCCCGACACAGAGCTTGTAGTGGTTTCAGCCTGAGTTCTAGTGCTGCTCTCATCTTGCATTTCACTTAGCTTGTTATATAGTTTACCCTATTGCTTCATTTATTGCTGGAGAGTCACACAGGCTACAGGTTGACTATATTATGCCAACGTCTCAGTCTCTCTCTGAGCTAGACAACCACATGATATCACTGCTACCGGCTCCCAGACACAGAGCTTGTAGTAGTCTCAGCCTGAGTACTAGTGATGCTCTCACTTGCATTTCACATAGATGGTTACACATTTACCCTATTTATTCATTTATTCTCTACATTGTATTATTTTGGCTTGAGTTATTTTGTACCTTTCTATGTCCCCTGAGGACCTGGATCCAGATTATGTCCCCAAGATTAGCTGACGAGATCTATCCCGAGGTATACGGGACCGGAGCATTAGCATTAGCAGAAGCAGGTGCCTACATTGGAGCAGAACCAGGATCCGAGGACGAAATCATACCAGAGGACTTCTCCTAAGGATTGGCTTGAGATACTCATTTATTTCTGTTTCTAGTTATTCTATTTCCAGTCTATTGCATTGATGTATCAGACTTTTTCTCGAATTGTTCTCCGAGATACTTTATTGAGATTTGTTAGTTTATTTTATTTGTATTTATTCTGGCATTTGATCTGTGATTGTCTGTTGTGGATGAGATTAGTATAGACTGTGACTTATATCATTGGACCTATTTATTGTTATATTACAGCTTAAGTATGCCCTGATGGATCCATTAAATTGGGTTTGTCCATCAGTGTGTGCTGCTGGCCATTGCTACGTGTCTAGTCCCTCGACATTTTGGGACTGGGGCGTGACTGGAAGCGACTACAATAATCCTGACAGTCTCTGTTGTTCTGCCTTCACTTGCTGACATATCAGACATCGCAATACGAAGCGTGTTATTTCCCTCTTTATTCTGTTCCACCAAAAGTGTTGCTTGATATCTTGATACATCTTTGTGCCTCCCGGATGAATGGAATATTGGAAACTGTGTGCTTCAGTCATAACTTCTTGCTTAATATCTCCGCTTGGTATGCATAGACGATCCCAAACCTTAGCATTCCATCCGCATGTATTGTCAACTCCTTCTGAGGATCTGACTCACATTTTTCTCGTAGCTTTTGAATCTTCGGGTCCTCTGCCTGAGCTAGTTTGATTCTATCTACCAAAGTTGACTGAATTTGTAGGATAGCCTGAACTTATGCGCTCTGTGAAAGTACTATCTTGATACCCATCTCTCGTAAGTCTTCTAGAATGTGCTTCTGAGTAGTCAACATAAATTTTCTACCTCTTCTGCTAAGTGCATTAGCTACTACATTAGCCTTGCCTGGATGGTACTGAAGTTCTACGTCATAGTCTTTCAACAACTCTAGCCACCTTCTCTTCCTCATGTTCAGGTCCTTTTGCATGTATACATACTTTAAACTCTTATGATCTATGAATATTTCTACTCGATCGCCATATAAGTATTGCCTTCAGAGCTTAAGTGCAAACACTACTACTGCTAGCTCCAAATCGTGAGTTGGATAGTTTTTCTCATGATCTCTGAGCTGCCGAGAAGCATACGCTATCACTCTCCCTTGTTGTATCAAAACACATCTAAGTCCTTTTTCAGATACATCATAATGCACTATGAATCCTTCGGAGCCTGCTGGAAGAGTAAAGATTGGTGCAGAGATTAACTTCTTCTTCAACTCTTCAAAGTTTGTCTGACATTCCACTGACTATACAATTTTAATTTTCTTGTGCGTCAACTGAGTCAAAGGTGCCGAGATCTTAGCAAAGTCTGACACAAATCTTTTGTAGTATCCTGCCAAGCTCAGGAAATTATGTATTTCTGCTACTGTCTTTAGAATTGGCTAGTTCTCTACTGCATCTACCTTCTTGGGATCAACTGACACTCCTGCTAAAAAATAATGTGCCCAAGAAAGGATATGTGATCCAGACAAAACTCACACTTACTAAGCTTCGCATATAACTGGTGTCCCTCAATGTTTACAGCACTATCCAGAGATATTATTTATGCTCCTCCTCATTACGAGAATACACCAGGATGTCATCGATGAATACTACCACAAACTGGTCTAAATATGGCATAAAGATACGGTTCATCAAATCCATGAATATCCCAGGAGCATTAGTCAGTTTGAATGGCATAACTAAGAATTTATAATGCCCATATCGTGACCTAAATGATATCTTCAGTATATCCTTCTCCCAGACTCGTACCTGATGATATCATGATCATAAATCTATCTTGGATATGACTCTTGCTCTACTTAATTGGTCAAACAAATCATCAATCCTTGGTAATGGGTACTTGTTCTTCATGGTCACTGCATTCAACCGTGTGTAATCCATACACAACTGCGTCGATCCATCATTTTTCTTCACCAATAGTGATCTAATGGTCCGAATAAACTTCTTCGCATTAAGTTCTTCCATGTGTCGATATAACTGATCAAGCACTGATTATAACATATGGTACACCTTCTGGGATATTAGTTCTTCTCAGGGCATCAACTCTATACAGAACTCTACTGCTCTAACTGGGGGTAATCCGGGAAGACCGTTGGGAAAGACGTCTATGAACTCTTCAACTATCTTGGGCAACGGGTCTTCTTTCCTTGCTACTGTTGTGACTCCTCCCTTATTTTGGTCTCTTTTTATTCTGCTAAGGATAAACTCTTTTAGACCAAAAATTCTAAAGAACACTCTACCCTCACGACAGTCTATCGTTGCATGACTGTCTCTCAACCAGTCCATGCCTAAGATAATGTCAAAGTTACCCATAGGTAACTCGATCAACTTTGCAGGTAATAAATGTCCACATACTATGACTGGATATGATAGGCACACCCTAGTAATTTCTACGATCCCATTGCCAGTGAGTATATTCATCCTCTCTGGCAATGCCTCAAACTTTAATCCAATACGTGTCGTATATTGTGCATATGAAAATGAGTACGAAGATCCAAAATTAATTAATGTTATGGCAGGAAAGGTAGTAACAAAAATGTTACCTGCCACTATGTTGCCCGACGCCGTAGCTTTCTCCAAAGACAAGGTGAGTGCCTGCCCTTGGCCTTGTTGAGCTCCTTGTTGGTGTCTACCTTGCTGCGGTGGTTGTGGCTCTTGTTGATTCTGTTGTTGTTTCTTTCTATAAAGCTGGGCCTGCGTCGACAACGGACGCTGAACTAAAGGTCGTACTGCTGCTGTTGGTCCTCCTTGCTACACTACCCTTGGAGCTGGCAATGCAGAAAACTATTGTACTAGCCCTCCTGACCTCTGTATCAAAAGGCATGTGGAGATTTTGTGATCAGTGCTCCCACATCTCAAACATAGTCAGTTAGCTGCCCGACAAACATTCCGGTATGACCTCATTTGCCGTAGTAGGTACAACATGTCGGCACTTCTCGTCGTTGTTGTTGTTGTTGCTGCTACTTTTGTTGCCTTGGGTGTTATTGCCGAGTTGGTGCCATTACTATCGAGGTTACTGGATGCCTCTGTGTCGCGTCATGAATCATGAATGTTAGGGCATGGTGCTGACATTCCCGATACTAGTCCTCCCTCATTGCTTTGTCCATAAGGCCTAATTCGATCCACTCTTCTCGATGCCATCCTCTGGGACGTAAGCTCAACCCTCTTGGCTGCTATCAATACCGCCTCGAAGGTCTGGTAGTCGTGCACCTCTACCATGTGTAAGATCACTAAGTAAAGTCCCTATTGGAACCTTATTGGTCTCTCCAACTCTGTTGCCACCATGGTTGGAGCAAACCTGATTAGTCGACAAAACTTTGTCTCGTAGTTGTCTACTGTCCTCTCAGCTTGCTTGAGGTTAATGAACCTTTGCTGCAACTCACACTGAGCCATAATTCCAAAGTACTTCATCCTGAATCGGGTCCTGAAATTATCCCATAAAATATGACGCCTCAATCCTACCTCCATTGTGGCCCACCAATCTCTTGTAAGATCCTAGAGTTGTAAGCGAACCAGGTCAACATGTTCCTCGACCAAAACTTTTATTATTACCAGAATAGTCTCAATATCCTGGAGCCAATCATCTGTCATGATTACATCCTCGGTGCTATCAAAATATCTGGAGTTCAGTTTGCAAAATCTAATAGATGCCCCAGAATCTGTTCTCCCGCCTCGTTCTAGGGTCATCTGCAACCCTTGGTTCAACAAAATATTTTGTTCCTGCTGCTGAAACTATTGTTCCTGATGTTGTTATTGTTATTGTTGTACCCCCATTTGGTGTTGTTGGGCAGCCAACAATCCACGGATAATCTCTAGCAAGGCAGGGGTATCCAGTATTGTCGGCGTCGCGGGAGGTATGGAAACACCTGGAGCCTACTGTTTTGTCCTATTTATCATGGGCTCAACTTGGATCCTTGGCTGGGGTTTTACAGGATCTCATTCCATTGGCAATTATGCCTCTCTTGTTGCTGTAACATTGGGGGAAGGAAGCCCTAAAGAAGAGCACAAGAAACATCAAGTACAGGACAAGAAAGAACAAGGAAGCAATCAATCTGGAAGAATTCAAGCTGAGTATCGAAGAGGGCGAATTCAGAATTTCAAGAAGGATCATGTTTGATTGAGACTCCTATGACCATAACACCCCATAAGTCTTAAGAACAGACCTGTATGGGCTACCACTAAAATTTTGTCACGCCCTAGTACCGGAATACGAAGACGGAGATGGCCAACTACCCCGTACAAGGTGTTATACGTCGTACGATGATCATGGATGTATAAGACAAGGGGGTGCATGCTACAATCAAATATTCTAGGGTCAAGAACTTCTATGTCTCGATCATTCAAACAAAAAATAGTAAGCATAGAGCATATATGATAAAGCAATAAGGTATCCCAAACGCTTTCTCAAGATGTTCTGGAGACCAGCTATGCAAAATAAGGAGCTAAAAGAGTAACAAAAGTATATGATAGTGATCAGCTGCAGTTTGATTTAATACAATCATGTAAGGAGACTAATGTTCAAACGAGCCGGCTAACAGGTGCCGATGGCTAAACGCCCAAAAGAAGTAAATGCACAATGATGAGTAGGGAAGAAGAAAACCCACTCGCTATCCCCTGCGACCATGTTTCTAGTATGTGCCATGAGTAGGGGAAGGTACGATGGATCCTCGGGTGCTGGCTCAAAACCTGGCCAAGCAAAAGTAGTGGGGTTAGACCCCAAATAGCAAGTACCACAAAGGAAGCACAAAATAGAAAAATAAAACCTAATAAAAATATAATAATACATAGGTTCAGTGTCGTAACTTAGGTCCATGGCATATCCTAGCGCAGAGGCCCAACCCTACAACCAAATAAAGATAAGGGTTGAACCATCACACTATGATATTCCATCTTCCTAGGCTACTAACGGAATAATACAATCATAACCAAGTCCATTTTCTTTATATCGGCCAATCATTTTACGGCTTGCTAATTGCGGAGTCTGAGGTTATCTCAGAAATAATGCATAATAGGTATCATCAGATCATGCCAGTTCCGAACATGAGCTAACCGAACCAATAGATGAATAAAATAGGTATTCACGAGATACACCAGTTTTCCGTAGGGCCACTGCACTAAAAATACAGTATTAGCGGTTCCAGTGTTCCTATAGTGAAATGGTGGCTCGGCATAAAAATAGGTCAGATACAGCACTCCACTAAAGCAGATGATATACAGTATCTGTGGTGTCCAGCCCACAGCGTACTTAGAATGAATCTCTATAGGAAGGTTCGTTGGCATAATCTCGGGATACCGTTCCTTCCAATGTTACTACCACTTTTAGTTACCTAATTAGCCCTATGTTGTGTTCAAAATCTCACGGCGTGGTCACATAAGAATTTTTTTTAAATATCGTATAAGATACGGGCACGCTAGATACGAATCCATGTAAGTCAAATCTGGATTCACCCGAGCGTGTATGCAACATTCAGACAATTAATATCCTAGACACGCTTTGGTAGTTAACTCGCTTAGTATGTCTGTGCTAGAAATATAATATATATTATAATATCACACGTTCAGGAATTTGGAGACATTCTCGATACACAACCCAAATATAATCACTTAACATGTGACACGATATGTCGCACATCGACGCACATTAAATTATGGACAATTATCAGGTAATAGTTGTATCAGTACGGATACAGTATTCGAGTTTATTTACCAATTATACATTGGGTCACATGAATCAAAAAAATATTCAATAAAAACAAGTAAGGCCACATGGGTCTCTAGGCCGCATATGAAGTCCACGCCGCCTATGACTCTAACTTAGAATTTGGAGTTTTTCTGACACTTCATTCATTTTCTGTCATGTAGCAAAATTTGGTTTTCAAAAATACATGTTTAATTGATCAAAATGAAGAAAAACTCATGAAACCTATAAAAACCCTAAGTTAGAAATGCAGATCTACTCAAAACCACCCATCAAAATAGAAAACCCTAAATTCTAAAAGTGATTAGAAACACATAACAAACATAATAAAACAATAATATGGAGAATTTTTTATTTCTCATGCAAGGTGTACTTGCCTATGGAATGGGAAGAGAAAATACAAGAGAGAGAAAGAGAAAGAAGTAATGAAGAGAGAGAAGAAAAATATTGGGTTATATATGGTAGGGTAGAGGGTTGAACCAAGGGTTCTCATGAGTTGAACCAACCTACTAAATGAATCATAAAACAGGTTAAACCAAAGAATGGGTTTAGTCTCCATGAAGATGCAACAATGCTAAAGTAAAATATGTTCCAAATACGTATATCGGGAATGGGGAGTGACATCTCTATCCTTCTTAGAAAAATTCCATCCTCGGAATTCGAATCCAAGCAATAGCTAGAGAATTCAAGACAAGTATGATATAAATCTACTAGCAACTATACATGCAAGCAATATCATCACAACATATAGGTGATCACCTGGTCACAGAATATAAGATATGAAGGCGTAAGAAAGAATATATTTTCTGAATCGAATAGGTACGGGTACCGGGATCGAATATCATCCTCGCGCTCCCACGTCGATTCTCCTAGAGAGTGATGGCCCCAAGCAACCCGGATAAAAGAAATAGTCTGGTTCTTGAGCACATTCTCCCTTCAGTCCAATATGTATACAATTTTCTCCCAGTAAGATAAGTCGACCAACGACTAATTCAGAGTGATCGAAGATATGACTAAGATCTGGAACATACCTACGCAATTGAGACACATGAAATAAATCGTGCATCTCACGTAGAGAAGGTGGAAGGGCAAGACGATAAGAAACATTGCCTACCTGCTTGAGAATATCGAATGGACCTACGTATCGTGGACTAAGCATCTCATGAACCCTGAATCTAATGACTCCACGGGTAGGCAAAATCTGCAAGAACACGTGGTCGCCGACACGAAACTCGAAAGGCCTATGATGTTGATCTTTCCAATGTCGATGCCTATCTTGTGCAACCCAAAGTCGCTCTCTAATCTGCTTGACGATCTCTACTATCTTTGTGATTAATTCAGGGCTTAACATCTTTCGCTCACCAATGTCGTCCCAAGCCAACGGTGATCTACACTTACTATCGTATAGTGCTTCGAAAGGTGTCATCTGAATACTGGGCAGATAACTATTGTTATATGAAAATTCAACCAAGTGAAGGTGATTCTCCCAACATCCACCAAGGTCTACGGTATAGGCTCGTAGCATATCCTCCAAGGTCTGGATGGTTCTCTCTGATTGTCCGTCTGTCTGGGGGTGGTACGGGTTGATTTGGGGGTTTTCTCTTCGACACGGGGGGTCTACATATGTTATATTTTTCTATGAGCACATAGATAGGTAGCTAGAACTTTGTATTGCTCTTAATTATAATATTTGACTTGTTCATGATCTTTGTGGAGAGTTTGGTGATGGTTCGATAAAGTATCAAGGGTGTATCATAAGAGTATCATAGAGAAGTATGATATTTTGGTGATGCACCACTTGTGTTTAATGATATGTCTTGTTAGTGTATTTTATATATCCTAACTTGTTTATGATACTTTTGATACCTTAGTTGTATATCAATATAGGGATATATATATAGTATCTTGATTAGTATATCTTTAGTATATATATAGTTGTATGTTAGCATATATGTATGTATCATTAGAGTGTTGTATCCTTATGACTGATACTTGAGGATGAGGACTATTGTGATAGGGTGTTATTATACCTATGCCAGCAGTAGGTAAGTAAAGGGAACAAATACTATGTATCAGTTGGGGTATTTGATAGCAGGATGTAAGGGGGTTACTGGTGTGTTGTGTGATGTTGGGATGTTAAGAAGTGCACAGTCGTGCATTGGTGTAGTAGTAGCTGTTGTTGTATGTGTTGAGTGGAAAGAAGTATCAAAGGGTGTCGGGTTTGACAAAGATATAGTCAGTAGCAGTAGGTAACATCATTGTGAGGGAGATGTGAACAACAACAACAGTAGTGGGACTAATATAGCAGGAAGGGAGATAGGTGTTATTAAGTGATCAGAACAATATAGCAGCTGCAACATAAGACACAGCAGTAGGTAGCACCTAGTACACTGACTTGAGCAGTGTTAGGGGTATTGATAGGGAGGAGCTACTGTTGTTAGCAGCAGTACTTAGCAAGAACCAACAGAGCAGCAGCAGTTGTTGTAGAACAGTGTGCAAGTAGGTTGGCAACTGATATTGGTGCAGATGATGAGCAGTGTAGAGAAGGAATTTAGTGCACAGCATCTAATTGTGTTGCATCAGTGGAGGTCTACTGTTGAGTCAAGTACGCTGGACTGTGCACTCGAGCAAGTGAGTGTGAGGGGTATATTTTTCAGTTGGTCACCTGGGTATCAATGGTTAGATCTGTTAGTTAGTTTGATATGAATGATAGTATAAGTTAAGTTATGTTAAATTAGATATACAAGTTAGTTTTTAGTTAAATATTAGTTAACTATTAGTATGAGTTAGTAGTTATATGTTATGGTGTATATATATATATATATATATATATATATATATATATATATATATATATATATATATATATATATATATATATATATGTTAATATGTTAGTTAGTTAGTTATATATATGAGTTAGTATATATATGAGGGTATATATATACACTAGTTAGCATAAGTATTAGTTTTAGTTAATGTTGGTTCGAGTATTACCTTGTGATACGCAAGGTAATGATAAGGTATTGGGTATTTGGTGTCAAGAGAGGGTGTAGCTAGTGTGATACCATGTTGGCTCAAAGCCAAGGTATCAATTTAGTGTTAGTTTAGCTAGGAGATACTAATATATATTATACTTGCATATTATATAGTATTTTCTTATATACTATTTTACGTATCTTATGATACAGAATAGTGTTGATACTCTAGTATCCTAATATAACAAGTATAGCCTAGATACATAGCGTATGGTCCCGATATCCTAGAGATGGACTTATACAATCTAAAAATAGTTAGTTTGACTATTTTGACCTTCTTTGACTATTTTGACATAGACTTGGCCTAATGACCTAGATTGGGCTAGTTAACTTGTATTCATTCCAAAACCTTGTATTGATGTAATATTCTATATTTATGTCTCCGAGGCATCATTTCGGACATCTTTGATACTGTTCACCGGATTCTAGGCAAGTATATTCTCTGACAGTTTTTTATTTATGATATCCTCATGTTTCTTATATTTAGTGTAGATATCTTTGATTCCTTGACACTTGGTTACACGGATTAGTATTCTTGGATCCCGTTATGAGTTTAATTTCTGGTTGTTCCTAGCATATTTTTTGTGCGAGCTTGTTGTTCTTGTACATGTATGGACACTGATTCATAAGAAGATAGCTCCCTTCTCATGGAATTCTGTGTCATAGCGTGTCATGGTTGGATCCACTCTACCAGTCGGGGACGAAGAGTATTTAGTGTAGATATGTGACCATACCCCCGCAGTTCTTGTTTTTCTTGCATAGTGTTAATCATACACCACACGTATGATTAACCAAGCCATGATTCCCGAGCAAGTTCCCAAGCATATCATATATTGTTACTAGTACTCACTCAGATATATTTTTTTATTCTATATATGATGTCCATATCTCTTGTATATATTTTTCGTATTTTCTTATTCTTGTATATTTTTGCCATGCCCTATTCATCTTGTATATGCTCTCTATTTACTGTTACATAGTCTTTATCATTTATTGGAAGTACTGTTAGAGATGTACTTTGCTCCAATCATAATTGGATATATTTTTCCAGATGATACTGAGGAGTGGTATCCCACTAACTACGGGTCTCAGGACATAGTTGGCTTAGAGCTAGAGACTGTGGCTCAAGAGGGATTCATCCTGGTTGAGACATATGGCACTTTACCTGTAACTCATTACATAGGTTTATTTTGTACTGGATTTGTCTTCAGCTTTGGCAGTTAGTACTCTTTTAAATTTTAGACTCATTGGATATTATCTTCTATCTTATGAGTTGTATTTTGACTCTTCAGTTCTTATATCATATTCGTGCATTGTTCCATCTTATAGTTCTGTGATTGAGTATTAATATTTCATCGGTGGCATTATATATCTTGATGATCATTATTGTTAGATAGTATAGTTTACTCAAACAGCGTTCTACCGTCGATGTTGTGGCGTAGGCTAGACATTCCCACATTCTTGTGCCCTTATATCAGGTACGGTTTGTGACATATTTTTAGTGGTGGCCCATGCAGGTCCTCGAGGTCGCAATTAGTGTTATTCGTAATGGTGATACGATTTGAGTACTACTATGATCCTATTTCAAGATATAGGATATAGGCTATAGGCTGAGAATACTCAATCACAACTAGGAAAAATAATATTCTCATTTCAATTGTTCTTCCTTGATATTTGATAATTGAGCTTTACTTCTTTGAATATATTCTATCTTGTGCCATATTGATTCTTTTCTTCCGCTTTGCCTCAAGATGCCGCCTAAGACTCGATCATAGTATAGAGGAGCAGCTTCTGAGAGATCTGCGACTTCCTGAGAGCCTGCACCAGTCACTTCTTCGGTGATTGGCGTATTAGCTACATTTAGGGATCCACCTCCAGTACAAAGGACTGTTACAACTGTGTCTAAGGGACTTCCACCTCCACCACCTGTGCTGGCAGATGCGACTCGGATGTTCGTATTGTTTTACCAGATGATGGAGGCTCAAAGGGCCCAGTCAAAGGCTCATTGAAGGCAGGCCGACGTGATGCGACAGGGTATCGAGAGTGCTCATCAGCTTGCCTATGCTGCAGTAGAGAGAAGAGCTCCGGTCCAGCAGCAGGTTTCTCCGCAGGTTGTCCAGCTTTAGCCGGGTAATATCCAGGACTTCAAGAAGCTGGAACCTCGGGCCTTCAAGGGGATCGAGGGCATCGTCTATGTTGATTATTGGCTTAGAGATATCAAGCGTCTCATAAGGGTGTCCCATCTTGCTGAGGATCTGAAGGTTGATGCAGTAGAACTTTAGCTGTTCGATATTGTTCATACTTGGTTCAGGAATGATCCATTTTTTGCTGATACGGGACAGTCTTGGGAGGTGTTTAAGGACCTCTTCAAGAAGAATTTATTTGCTTAGATAGACAGATTAGACTTGGGGAGGCAGTTTAAGGACCTTACTCAGGGGAGCATATCCGTGTAGGAGTATGCCGTAGAGATCAGAAGGTTGAGCCAATTTACGGAGTACTTGGTGAGGGAGCCAGAGGTTCGGGCTATCCGCTTCCACGAGGGTCTGAACTGGGAAGTAAAGATCCTTATTCTGCCTTTTTATGAGATGTACTCTGAGATACTTGCGGAGGCAAGCAAGGTTGAGCGGGAGTTGAGCTTGAAGCCCAAGAGAGACCGCGATTCTTTTGTGGGGGCTAGTAGCAGCGCAGTGACTACTAAACATCTTCATCTCTAGTCTAAGCCTTTTCAGCAGCCACAACAGTACCAGACTCCAGCTAGGGCGATAGTTCACCAGGCACCACAACAGCAGCAGAGACACTCACAACACGCTTTCTGCCACTACTACAAGAAGTCCGGCCATATCTGGGAAGTTTGCAGGAAGAGGTTGGGATTTTCTATGTATTGTGTCACAGAGGGGCATCAGATGAGAGATTGTCCTTCCAACCCTTGTCATGCAGCTCAGGGAGCAGCTCCAGCTCAGAGAGCATAGGCGAGGCCACATGCAATACAGCCGAGGGGACCGTCGCTTCCGACCTAGTAGCAGCGTTACACCCAGCACCAGCATCAGGGAGGTACACCTCTAGGACGAGCATTTGCTATGATGGTCGAGGAGGCTGAGCCCATTAGAGATGTCATCGCAGGTTCTGTTCTCCTTAATTCTATTCTAGCTTTAGCATTATTTGATTCAGGTTCTTTCCATAGTTTTTTATCTATTTCTTTTGCTCTGAAGCATTATTTGTTAGCTGAGCCTTTGCTTAGGACTTGCAGGATCATAACCGAGGGAGGCATTATCCTGGTTAGTGATATTTGCAAGGATTAGAGAGTTACTCTAGAAGACCGGAGCTGAGCGCGTGTCTACTTATAATGCCACTTCTAAGCTACAACATTGTACTCGGGATGGATTGGTTGAGTAGGCACCATGCTAGCATAGATTGTAGATGAGGTAGTATTTTATTTAGCCCGCCAGGAGAGCCAGAGTTTGAGTTTGCTAGAGGAGCTTCGGAGCAAGGAGAAGGCATTATCTGTGGAGCTATGATGGAAGACAATGAGTTATTGCATCTGTTGATAGCAGAGTTCTTGGATATCTTTTCTGAGTAATTGACAGGATTGCCGCCAGATCGAGATATTAATTTCTCAATAGACTTGGTGCTAGGTATAGAGCCAATTTCATAGTATGTCTATTGAGTGAATAATAGCGAGTTGGTTGAGCTGAAGAAACAAGTAGATAAACTCATGATAAGGGGTTTATCAGATCCAGTTCTTCACCGTGGGGAGCCCTGGTATAGTTTGTATCGAAGAAGGATGGATCGGTGCACATGTGCATTGATTATAGGGCATTGAATAATCTCACTATCAAGAATAAATACCCGTTTCCATAGATTGACAATATATTAGATTGGTTGAGTGGAGCCAAGGTGTTTCCAAGATAGACTTGAGATCAAGCTACCACCAGATGAAAGTAAAGCCGGAGGACATTCCGAAGACTGCTTTTAGGACTCGATATGGCCAGTACGAGTTCATGGTGATGCCGTTTGGGTTGACTAATGACCCAACGGCGTTTATGAATTTGATGAACAAAGTGTTCCACTAGTACCTTGACAAGTTTATGGTGGTGTTCATCGATGACATTCTCATACACTCGAAGACGCCAGAGGAGCATGAAGAGCATATACGGATCGTGTTGGATGTGCTGAAGAAGGAGAAGATGTATGGGAAGATGTCCAAGTATGATTTCTTCCTGTACAAGGTGGAGTTCTTAGGACAAATTGTGACTGGTGACAGAATTTCAGTAGACCCGAAGAAGATCACAGCAATGGAGTTTTGGAAGACCCCGAGTTTAGTGGCAGAGATCAGGAGTTTCTTGGGTCTGGCAGGCTACTACAGGAAGTTTGTACAAGATTTTTTTGAGGATTGTTGAGCCGATGATCAGACTCACCAGGAAGGACGCAGAGTTTGTTTGGACAAAGGAGTGCCAGGCTGCTTTTGAGGAATTGAAGACAAGGTTGACGTATGCTCATATTTTGACATTGTCATCAGGGTTTGAATATTTCACTATCTATAATTATACATCGGGAAAAAGTTTGGGTTGTGTTCTCCAGCAGAATCGGAAGGTGAATGCCTATGCATCCAGGCAATTACGTCCTCATGAGAAGAACTATCCTACCCATGATTTGGAGTTGGCAGTGGTCATCTTTTCTTTAAAGTTGTGGAAATACTATCTGTACGGAGAGCGTGTGGAGATCTTCACAGACCATAAGAACTTAAAGTACATTTTCACTCAGAATAAGCTGAATATGAGGCAGTGTCAGTGGTTGGAATTGATAAAGGATTTTGATATATCCTTACAGTATCATCCAGGGAAGGCCAATGTAGTTGTCGATGACTTGAGCAGGTATCCAGTAGTTATGTTTTTGATGAATGACCAATATTTGTTGGAGGATCTGGAGAGCTTGGGTATTGAGGTGATAGTTCCTGGAATTATAATATAGATATGGGGTTTATAGATATATTCAGAGTTTATGGACAGGATTAAGGCAACCCAGTATGAGGATATGACTTTAAGGAGCATCAGAGCTCAGGTGAGAGCAGGATTAGAGGATGATTTCAATATTGCTGAGGATGGTCCTTTGTGGCAGGGTACTAGATTATGTGTGCCTGGTGGGGAGCTGTATGAGGAGGTATTACAGGAAACGCATCGCTCTTGGTATTCTATACATCCAGGTTCCAACAAGATGTATTGGGATATGTGAGAGAGTGTGTGGTAGTATGGCATGAAGAGGAAGGTGGCACAGTTTGTATCCAGATGCTTAGTGTGCCAGCAAGTAAAAGCCGAGAGGCTGAGACCGGGCAGTTTACTATAGCCATTACCCATTCTATAGTGGAAGTGGGAGCACATTACTATGAATTTTGTATACGGATTTCCACGATCTCCAGAAGGGAAAGGCGCAATTTGGTCATCGTTGACAGGTTGACCAAGTCGCCCACTTTTTACCTTTCAAGGTGGGTTTGTCTACGGAGAAGCTGGCAGAGATGTATGTGAGGAAGATAGTTAGGATACATGGGGTTTCCTTCAACATAGTCTCGGATCAGGATAGTCGTTTCATTTCTCATTTCTTGGGCACCCATCTCAAGTTCAGTACTACATATCACCCCCAGATGGATGGGCAGTCAGCGAGGACCATTCAGACTCTCAAGGATATGTTGTGCACATGTGTACTAGATTTTGGGGGATCTTAGGAGGACCATCTCTATTTGGTAGAGTTTTCTTACAACAACAGCTACCAGGCCAGTATAGAGATGTCACCATTTGAGGCTCTATATGGTCTAAGGTGTCGTAGTCCCTTGTCGTAGGACGTTGTTGGAGAGAGAGCTTTGCTAGGGCCAGAGATGGTGGTAGATGCAGTGGAGAAGGTCAAGCTGATTAGAGATAGACTTCGGGCAGCGTATGACAAACAGCGGCATTGGGCCAATAGCCACCGGAGACCCTTGGAGTTTGAGGTATAGTTTTAGGTTTTGTTTTGTGTAAAACCCCTAATTTTAATAAACCGTATTAATTATTTAATTAATTATTTAATTGAATTATAGTAATTATGAGCTAATTAGAAGAAATAAAATTTATTAAATTTTTATGCTAGGTGTTTGGTGCTTTAAAGGACTTACGGAGCAATTATAAATTTTCCTTGATTTATTCCATGTAGGGGGCCCTGTGGGCAGTTGCTAGCTTAATGGTATGCACTAATATAATATCTAGAATTTTTATGTATATATATATATATATATAGTTAAATAGAAAAGGATTATAAAAGAAAAGAAAATACAAATAAAAAGAGAAAGAAAGAAAAAGAAAATAAAAGAGAATTCATAATGGATCCATACCCTAAACCCATTAGTTTTCAACCCGCTACCCTTAAACCCAAACTGTGTAAACAATAATACCACAGCAGCAGCCGCGCAGGACAAAACCCGCCCCCCCCCCCTCTCTCTCGATCTCTCTCTCTCTCTCTCTCTCTCTCTCTATATATATATATATATATATATATATATATATATATATATATATATATATATATATATATATAACTATTGCATAACCCTAACCTATCCATTCTCCCCACGCTCAGCACCGCGCCACCCTGGAGAGCCGTCGCCGGGCACCGCATAGCCATCGCCGGCCGGCCGCTCGGTTGGGCGATCGCGCGGGATCGCACGAGAACACCACAGAAAATGACCATAGCAACCCAACTTCCAGCGTCGTTTCCCGTCTCCTCGCTCGACCAAACTCGACCCCGTCTTCACCGGTATGATCCTTACCTATCCCCCTTCCATATTTGTGCATTACATAACCTCGAACAGCACGTAAACCTAGGCGAAAACAACGATCAAGTTGCCAAAAAACGATAACTTTTGAGTATCGCAGAAAACTACGGTGACTACCTATGTTCACGGATTCGTATCTCCCACCACAGAGATCCGAATTCGGTTTTTCTTGTTGGTATGCGAAGACCACCTAACCTAGTTTAATATCTGTTATTTACATCAATTTATTAATTGTTGTATGTAGAATTAAACCAATTAGAAAACACCAAAAATATACTTTTTCCCAAATTCCAAAAATTTTGATACGGAGCGCGCCCCGCCAAACAGGACTGCCCGTCGTGTACCAAGTGTACCAAAAGGTGTGCGCGGTATACCCGGATGTGTGGACTTTCGCGGAAACTGATTTGGACGCGTGTGTGCGTCAGAATCAGCCCATATCCGCGGAAATTCCCTATATCGCAACTTTTGCAAAAGTCATGCGCATTTAGTGCACGCTCGTCAGAATATGACGAAACTTGCGCCATAAGACTCGTGGTATCGTGCCGGTCCTGTGACCCAATTTTCACGTAATTCTGAGACAGTTGATCAAGTCGCCTATTAGCGGGCCTTACGGTTGACTTTTTGGGCGAAATTATGTTCGGCTCACCGGAATCCACATTTGGACATACCGTTGAGTTCGTACTGATATTTAGAGTTTGTTTGACCTATAATTTATCCTATTTAAAGACCGTTATCCCTAGCACGCTTTTCGGTACAAAGTGGTCACATGTGGAACCCGCTTTGACCGAAATTACCGTTTTGCCCCTATGTCCAAATTGGACGAAAGGGTAGTGTTTTCTAGCTATTTTGCTTCTTCTGGGAATGTTGGTGATATTTATTTCAGCATCCGGAGACGTTCATTCTGAGGCCGTAGTTTCTGACTCTTGGTATTTGACATCTGGACGTTATATTTTGCAGCTCTCTTACCAGGCAAGTATACCTTGCCTTTGTTGTTCTATTTAAATTCAGTTATATATTTAGTTGCATATTTATTATTTTAGATTATATAACTGTGTGCGTCCGAGAGAGACTCGGGTGCAGTCAACGAATGCATTGACGTTAGGACTTGTGTCTGACCTAGTGTCTAGTAGACCCACCTAAAGTTGCGGAGTTATTGGTATGACTCCCCAGGCCTTAACACATTTCTTACACGTGTTGTGAGTCTCATATAGGGCACGGAATTGCATATGGTGTTGGCCACCTGTACGTATAGGTCGTGCGACGGATAGGGTATAACTGCTAATAGTGATGCATGTTAGAAGACTTAGCAGTTATTAGTAGGCGGAGCATAGACTATCGTGGTACGATGGTCTAATCCTTGTCCTTGTTTGGTTGTAACGATAGACTATAAGACAAAGTTATGATGCTGTGGCCGGCGTAGTTGCTAAGGCGTGTTGTGGATACAACATGCATAGATCATTGGGCGGGGAGGTCAACCAGTAGGCGTATGGGACACTCACTTCCTCTACACTGCTGCCACACTAGACGGAGTGATATGGACGATATATACTACACTTCTGCCACGTTCTTCGGAGCGATATGGACGATATATTATACTGCTGCCATGCTCTTCGAAGATGGACGTTATTATTGAACGCCCTCCTATGGGGGCATATGTGGCATATACTAGCCAGTTGTCACGATTGGTGAATTACGTCAGCATATGTCTAGCCTACACTTTCCCATACACTCAAGTTCTCAAGTTGTATTTCACTTAGATGGTTAACGCACCCCTTTTATTTATTCAGTATTTATTTTATGGCATGCTTCTATGTATCTTGTTATGTCCCTCTGGGGACCTGGTCCCTTTTCAGGTGTAGATGTTCGTGAGTATTCGCAGGAGAACAGATCCGGACTGGTTACTTATATTCCGATGAGGACTTCTCTTCGAGTCTCAGTAGTGGGTAGTTGTTGTACTCATATTGTATTTATCTTGCTTATTCTTTATTCTAGTTCGGCAGTGGATTTGTTGCCATTCGACTGTCATCTTGAGATACCTCATATTGAGATCTAGTTCATAGATACTAGTCATTTATTTATATATGATTTTTATGGATGAGATTTAGTTATGCTCTGAGATATATATGTTTACCACTTGTGAATTGTTATTCATATTACAGCGTACGTGTGTTATGGTTTCCATATATTGGAGTGCCATATTCATACGGCTGGCATGCTTACGTGTCCTAGTCCTACGTATTTTGGGACTGGGGTGTGACATGTTTTTAGTGGTGGCCCATGCAGGTCAGAGCATATTGTCTCGGTTATGTTACTGTATCGAGCAAGGCTGCAAATAGGAATAGAGTATAGGATCTCATCCACAACTGACTATGACTCATCTTCCTTCCAGTCTGTTTTATTTACATAATTGCATCCTGCTTGATTCATGTGCTTCCCTAATAGTTCTTGAGTATAGCCTCTCCTAGAATAAAGAAGTCCATGTTGTTAGATAATAAGTAGGGTAACCTTCCTATTAAGAATATGACTAGAGTAATGACACATCACTAAGTTTAGAATATTCAGTAAACCCTAGCATCCCCTTATCTATAGATTGGTTTACCATTGTCCCTTGCTATAATTATGAATGACTTGAGAGTAGTATGGACACTACTAGAGTTAGTTAGAAAGTTGATCATACTGTTTACCCTAGCATTGAAGAACCAATAGAAATCCAAGGTGGAATATTAGGACCAACCCTAACTTTTATAGTGAGATAGTATTATAGAACTATGCATTTAGATTCTTGTCTTGATATTAGCAGACAGTACCCTGGGAAGCCGAGAGGAATGAATATAGTATTTCCTCCATCATACCTTGAACACAGAGATTAGCATATTACCTTCCCCTTAAGAAACAATGATGCTATCTAGAGCCCTCTATTTTAAATTTCATATATTATTCCTCTGCGACCTTAACGTTCGCTAATTGCGCGACGACTAAATTACGTTCTTCTTTTCTTCATCTTTCAAATCGTGCCACCTGACCCTTCTGATGGTAGACCGAGTGATTTTATTCTTTGTTAGATATATAGTTGCTAAGGTTATAGTTGTAATCTTAAATTTTGAATTTCTGTGCTTGGTAGTTAGAACTTGATAGTTTTAAGTTATTCTGGTAGATTGCAACCTGATGATTATCACTTAGTTTTCAAATTGCGTAACTTGTACCATACCTCGATAGGAGTTATATCCCCTTTCCCTTTAAAGGCCAGTAACTTTTCTATTCTTAATATTGACACTTATTCTATGAGCACTATGATTAAGACCTAGGGTGACCATTACCTATATAATGCAACAGGAGACCCTAATAAGTACTAAGATCCGTTCCTCGTATAGCCAATAAGATATTATACTTTACTTACAAGAACTAGGTCATTTTGTAGATTTCCCTTGAGACTGTCACAGTATTAGTTTAATTCTTTTAAGTTGGGTAGTATGCCTCATAACCTAGTGTTATATAGTCATCTTGACTCATTGTTTAAGTGTAACTGAATAACATTAACTATATGCTTGCATAAGACGATAAGTGTTTATTCATACTGTAGAACTTAAAGGGCATACCCTATTTTGTTGACTAGCAACTTGGACAAGGTGTTAGTACCACAACTGTAGAGACTGTAGAGTCTTATTTTTGTTTTGTTTTGTGAACTTGAATTATTTGTACCTTCTCTCATCATAATCCAGCGGATTTATATTTCTAAACTACCTTGACTTATGCTGCTATTCTATAGCCTAGTTTTGCAAGCTTATTCTTTTATCGAGCTTGTTCACGATATATGTATTAGTGGATGCATACATTAATATATTTCAGAATCAGTGTATTAAGGTCTAGCTAATCTTGGTGTGCTTGGTTCGCCCTTCGCATAACTACTTTACGTGGATTAAGATATATAGTGTCGGGTAGACGAATGTACTTGCCCTCTAGGCATTCCTGAGCATATCGTATTAGTTACATAACTGTATTGATACGAACATGTGAATAAGAAATTACCAAATAGGATTTCAATCCATAACTACCTTGACAATTCTTTTTGAACTCCTTAAACGCCTTGATCCCCATACTTCTATTCTATTACCTCCCCCTTGAACTCTTTATTATTGTTATTTGTCTTCCCTTATTTCGGAAAAACGAAACCTCGTGCTTGGTATAAGTTTGATATACAGATAGTACTAGATATACCCCATGGGCCAACCGCATTACTTGATGATGATTTTCCGTAGTTAAGGGCATATCATAGGTAAATATGTTGGTGTTCAACTTTTTGATGATCAAATAGCATGATTAAATAAGTAGAGGAATATTTTTCTTAAGTGTATAGCCTTATATGATAGATGGATAAATTCTAAGTTGGGTAGAAGTTGCATTGTCAACTTGAGAGAAATTTCTTTTAGATTGTGATCAAGCAAGGTTAGATTGGGAGATTCAAGTCATATTAATTTTGAGAGATTTTAAAGGAAGGATTAAGATGACGATGAATTAATGAATTTGAAAAAAACTTTGATATGGCGAACCAAACCTTTATACTTGGGCATATGATTTAAATTGAACGATGAATCATCGATTTAAATCTTGAGAAAAAGGAATGGAACTCTAAACATGAATAATTGACGGATTAAATTCCAAAATTTAGGATTCGAATTAAAAGTTAAATTTTCATGGTTGGATTACCTATTTGAAATATTGAGGATGTGAATTGAATTTAAAAAATTTGAAGAATACAAAATTCATAAGAGAAAATAGGAATAATATTGGATTAGAATTGTTTTTTTAGAAGATTATGATAGTTGGAGATCGTAATGTAAAAATTGATGGGGGCTATTTAAAACTTGAAGATGTCATATAGATTTAGCTTAAATTTGGATGTGATTATTTAAAAATCGAGGAGAGGTTACAATATTTTGATTAAACAGAGGTTACCTTAATTTTGAAAGTGATTGCGATGGATTAGAATATATTTTAAATTTTGGAAGAGATTGTGATTGACTTGTCTTATAGGCGAATGTGAGAGTATTAAAAAAATATGCCTTATTTTAAATTCGATGATAAAATTGTTTTAAGTTGAGTAGATTGTAAACCCCCTCACCCCAAAGATTAGACCTACTTGGCTTAGATAGAGAGATTAGGGCTAATTAGAATCCAAATAGAAATAGAACATTGTAATTATTTAATTTTGTATTGTTTATGACACGTAGCGCACCTTACCGTCGCTTCGATAATTGGAGCACTACACTAGCCATGATCTTCCTACAAATTTCACAACCTTATCCTAGACGTGACCGTCTTCTATTCTGACCTCGGTATAACTGATAATTATGCTCTTTTGTGCTACATTTTAGTCGCACAATATTTGTCACGGACGTTATTATTTAATTCTAAATAATTCAAACTTGTATTATTGTGTGTTCCAATCGAAATTGGAGACACAATCTTGACCCATTTTGTACAACCCAAATTTTGATAATATTCTATCCTGAGCCCTCTATGCCCATGATACTTGTGTCCCACCTAATGTTATCCTCATGTACTTCTAATTAATTCCAAAACACCTTGCGCATTAATTTGAATTAATTAATCTAATTTCCATCTTTGTGCAAATTTTCTAATTGTTGGGCGCTTTTATGCAAAAATGCAATAAGGTGTCCACACCATTGGACATGACACATGAAGAAACCTATTTTTCGTTCAGGTGAATTTTCTCCATGATCTTTGGAATGTGCAACGCGCAACATCGCCCACTCATTTAAACCTAGCCTTGCATTTTAAACAATGCAAATTATAGCCCTCCCAACATCTCCATGACAATTGGAAAATCATGGAGGTTGGTATGGAGGAATGTACAGAATAAGCTGCAAATCTCTATCTTATACCATCCGTGACTTTCTATCATGGCTTAGTTTTAATTTCGAAGACAAAATTTTTATAAGTTGGGTAGAATGTAAAATCCCTAATTTTAATAAACCATATTAATTATTTAATTAATTATTTAATTGAATTATAGTAATAATGAGCTAATTAGAGGAAATAGAATTTATTGAATTATTATGCTAGGTGTTTGGTGCTTTAGAGTACTTACGGAGCAATTATAAATTTTTCTTAATTTATTCCATGTAGGGGGGCCCTGTGGGCAGTTGCTAGCTTAATAGTATGCACTAATATAATTTCAAGAATTTTTATGTATATATATGTATATATATATATATATATACATATATAGTTAAATAGAAAAGGTTTATAAAAGAAAAGAAAATACAAATAAAAAGAGAAAGAGAAAGAAAGAAAGAAAAATAAAATAAAAGAGAATTCATAATGGATCCTAAGCCCTAAACCCATTAGTTTTCAACCCGCTACCCTTAAACCCAAACCGTGTAAACAATAATACCACAGCAGCAGCCGCGCAGAACACCCCCCCCCCCCTCTCTCTCTCTCTCTCTCTCTCTCTCTCTCTATATATATATATATATATATATATATATATATATATATATATATATAACTATTGCATAACCCTAACCTATCCATTCACACCACGCTCAGCGTCGTGCCACCCTGGGGAGCCACCGTTGGGCACCGCGTAGCCACCGCCGGTCGGCCGCTCGATTGGGCGATCGCGCGGGATCGCGCGAGAACGCCACAGAAAATGACCACAGCAACCCAACTTCCAGCGTCGTTTTCCGTCTCCTCGCTCGACCAAACTCGACTCCGTCTTCACCAGTATGATCCTCACCTATCCCCCTTCCATATCTGTGCATTAGATGACCTCGAACAGTGCGTAAACCTAGGCGAAAACAGCGACCAAGTTGCCAAAAAACGACAACTTTTGAGTATCGCAAAAAACTGCGGTGACTACCTATGTTCACGGATTCGTATCTCCCACCAAAGCGATCCGAATTCAGTTTTTCTTGTTGGTATCCGAAGACCACCTAACCTAGTATAATTTTTGTTATTTACATCAATTTATTAACTGCTGTATGTAGAATTAAACTAATTAGAAAATCTCGAAAATATATTTTTTCCTAAATTCCAAAAATTTTGATACGGAGCGCGTCCCGCCAAACGAGACCACCCCGTCGTGTACCAAGTGTACCAAAAGGTGCGCACGGTATACCCGGACGTCTGGGCTTTCGCGGAAACTGATTCGGACGCTTGTGCGCGTCGGAATCAGCCCGTATCCGCGGAAATTTCCCACATCGCAACTTTTGCAAAAGCCCTGCGTATTTAGTGTACGCTCGTCAGAATGCGACGAAACTTGTGCCACTGGACTCGTGGTATCGCTCCGGTCCTGTGACCCAATTTTTATGCAATTCTGAGACAGTTGACCAAGTTGCCTATTGGCGGGCCCCACGGTTGACTTTTTGGACAAAATTGTGTTCGGCTCACCGAAATCCACATTTGGACATACCCTTGAGTTCGTACTGACATTTAGAGTTTGTATGACCTATAATTTGTCCCATTTAGAGACCGTTACCTCTGGCACACTTTTCGGTGCAAAGTGGCCACATGTGGAGGCCGCTTTGCCCCAAAATTACCGTTTTGCCCCTATGTCCAAATTGGACGAAAGGGTAGTGTTTTCTAGCTATTTTGCTTATTTTGGGAATGTTGGTGATGTTTATTTCAGCATCCGGAGACGTTCATTCTGAGGCCGTAGTTTCTGACTCTTGGTATTTGACATCTGGACGTTACATTTTGCAGCTCTCTTGCCAGGCAAGTATACATTGCCTTTGTTGTACTGTTTAAATTCAGTTATATATTTAGTTGCATGTTTATTATTTTAGATTATATAATTGTGCGCGTTCGAGAGAGACTCGGGTGCAGTCAACGAATGCGTTGACGTTAGGACTTGTGTCTGACCTAATGTCTAGTAGACCCACCTAAAGTTGTGGAGTTATTGGTATGACTCCCCAGGCCTTGACATATTTCTTACACGTATTGTGAGTCTCATGTAGGGCACGAACTTGATATGTGGTTGGACACCTGTACGTGTAGGTCGTGCGACAGATAGGGTATAACTGCTAATAGTGATGCATGTTAGAAGACTTAGCAATTATTAGTAGGCGGAGCATAGACTATCGTGGTATGATGGTCTAATCCTTGTCCTTATTTGGTTGTAAGGTTGGGCTATTGTTCTAACGATAGACTATGAGCCAGAGTTACGACGCCGCGGCCGGCGTAGTAGCTAAGGCGTGTTGTGGATACAACATGCATAGATCATTGGGCGGGGAGGACGACTAGTAGGCGTATGGGACACCCACTTCCTCTACACTGTTGCCACACTCGACGGAGTGATATGGACGATATATACTACACTGCAGCCATGTTCTTCGGAGTGATATGGACGATATATTATATTGCTGCCATGCTCTTCGGAGATGGACGTTATTACTGAGCGCCCTCCTATGGGGCATATGTGGCATATACTAGCCAGTTGTCACGATTGGTGAATTACGTCAGCATATGTCTAGCCAACACTTTCCCATACACTCAAGGTTGTCCTCAAGTTGCATTTCACTTAGATAGTTAGCGCACCCCTTTTATTTATTCAGTATTTACTTTATGGCATGCTTCTATGTATCTTGTTATGTCCCTCTGAGGACCTTGTCCCTTTCCAGGTGTAGATGTTCATGAGTATTCGCAGGAGCGCAGATCCGGACTGGTTACTTATATTTCGATGAGGTCTTCTCTTTGAGTCTCAGTAGTGGGTAGTTGTTGTACTCATATTGTATTTATCTTGCTTATTCTTTATTCTAGTTCGGCAGTGGATTTGTTTCCATCCGACTGTCATCTTGAGATACCTCATATTGAGATCTAGTTCATAGATACTAGTCATTTATTTATATATGATTTCTGTGGATGAGATTTAGTTATGCTCTGAGATATATATATATATATATATATATATATATATATATATATATATATATATATATATATATATGTTTACCACTTGTGAATTGTTATTCATATTACAGCGTACGTGTGTTATGGTTTCCATATATTGGAGTGCCATATTCATACGCCTGGCATGCTTACGTGTCCTAGTCCTACGTATTTTGGGACTGGGGCGTGACATTTTGTGTTAATACTAGTTGTTTGTTATAGATTAAGTTCTTAAAGTTGTGTTTGTTCTAGGTTAGAAGTTTGGTGTTTCTGAAGATTTTTTTGACACGAGGCACGATTCGCTTCGGTGGAGGCGGAAAGCTTAGTCCGCGATTCATCGGACTCTTCAATATTCTCGAGAGGGTCGGTGCAGTAGCCTACAAACTAGACTTGCCATCGACATTGGAGGGAGTGCACAACGTATTTCACGTGTCACAGTTGAGACGGTACGTGGCGGATCCTAGTCACGTATTGGATTACTTGGAGATAGAGTTGGGCCCTACTCTCAGCTATCCAGAGCAGCCAGTTGAGATTCTGGATCAGAGAGAGAAGGTGCTGAGGAACCAGACCATTCCTTTGGTGTGCGTCGCATGAAGGCATCACTCTCCGGGTGAGTCTACCAGGGAGAGGGAGGATGAAATGCGAGAGTGGTACCCGTATCTGTTTGTGCATTGATGTATGTTCTTTCTTGTTTTCTTTTTCTTTTTTAGGGATAGTTTTTCTTTCTTAGATAGCCACCGGAGACCCTTGAAGTTTGAGGTATAGTTTAGATTTTGTGTTTGTGCTTGCATGTGGTTGTTTGTTATAGATTAAGTTCTTAAGGCTTTGTTTTATCCTAGGTTGGAGATCTGGTGTTTCTGAGGATTTCTCTGACACGAGGCACGATTCGCTTTGGTGGATTTTGTTTTACTATTCTTGGGGTAGTTTAGTTTTTGAATTTCGAGGACAAAATTATTTTAAGGGGGGTAGACTTGTCACTACTACATTTTTTAGGAAGGGGTATTTTGGTCATTTCATAATTAACTAATTATTGTGCAAGTTATATATTTATTTATAGTATTATTTATTATTGTTAGATGTTTGCTTTATATTTTGGACTTGTGTTAGTGGACCTAACTAGACAAGACTTGACTCATGGACCAACATTTATTTTAGTTAGACGTGAGCCCAATAACTAGCCTAATTCTTTAAGTTAGTGATTTAATTAGTCAACTCATTAGGAATAGAACCTTCCTTCCTTAATCTTTTTCTTCATGACAAGCCCATAGGGGTAAAATAGACTTTGTACTATTACTTGGAGGCCAAGGAGGTGGCCGACCTACTTAAGGGAGAGGAGTTTCTCTCTTCTCTCTTTTCTTCATCCAAAATTCTAGATCTAGAATAGTTTATCCCAATCTCTTCATTCCCTACACCAATTTCCTTCCAAATTATTCTCTATTTCATTATTGGAGGCTATTGGAGCAAGAAGAAGGCAAGAATCTACAAGGAAGTGAAGAGTGCACAAGTTGAGGGCTCTTTGCATCCAATTGGAGACTTGTATTGAGAATCCATCTCCCAATAGGTACAATTCAGAATTTTTCTTCTATTTAGACTCTAAATCTATAGTTTAATCATTAGGAACCCTTCCATGTATTAGGCCTACCTATAAGAAGAAGAATTGACTACTAGGGACCCCTATTGTGAATGTTATTGTGTGTTTTGTGTCCAATTTGGGGGAAATCTGAGATTGTGCACCATGTGTTTGTCAATGGCTCTAGTGGACCAAATTTATGTGTTTGGTTGTGTGAGACTAGTGTCGTGTCCACAATTGGATACGAGTAGGTCGTATCATGACAATTTAGTGATACGAGTTGATTTAGGAGATTTTCTCTTCGACACGGGGGTCTACACATGTCATATTTTGCCATGAGCACATAGATGGGTAGCTAGTACTTTGTATTGCTCTTAATTATGATATTTGACTTGTTCATGATCTTTATAGAGAGTTTGGTGATGGTTGTATAGAGTATCAAGGATGTATCATAAGAGTATCATAGAGAAGTGTGATATTTTGGTGATGCACCACTTGTGTTTGATAATATGTGTTGTGAGTGTATTTTATATATCATAACTTGTTTATAATACTTTTGATACCTTAGTTGTATATCTGTATAGTATCTTGATTAGTATATCTTTAGTATATATATATATATATATATATATATATATATATATATATATATATATATATATATATATATATATATAGTTGTATGTTACTATATATGTATGTGTCATTAGAGTATTGTGTCCTTATGACTGATACTTGAGGATGAGGACTATTGTAATAGGGTGTTATTGGACCTGTGCCAGTATTAGGTAAGTAAGGGGAACAGATACTATGTATCAGTTGGGGTATTTGACAGCAGGATATAAGGGGGGTTACTGGTGTGTTGTATGATGTTAGATTATTAAGAAGTGCACAGTCGTGCATTGGTGTAGTAGTAGCTAATTTTGTATATGTTGAGTGGCAAGAAGTATCAAAGTTTGTTGGGTTTGACAGAGATATAGTTAGTAGCAGTAGGTAACATCAGTGTGAGGGAGATGTTAACAACCAAAGCAGCAGTGGGACTGATATAGCAGGCAGGGAGATAGGTGTTGTTCTGTGATTAGAACAACACAGCAGCTACAACATAAGACACAACAGTAGGTAGCACCTAGTGCACTGCCTTGATCAGTGTTAGGGGTATTGATGGGGAGGAACTACTGCTGTTAGCAGCAGTACTTAGCAAGAACCAACAGAGTAGCAACAGTTGTTGTACAACAGTGTGCAAGTAGGTTGGCAACTGATATTGGTGCAGATGATGAGCAGTATAGAGAAGGAATTTAGTGCACTGCATCTAGCAGTGTTGCAGCAGTGGAGGTCTACTGTTGAGTCAAGTACACTGGACTGTGCACTCAAGCAAGTGAGTGTAAGGGGTGCATTGTTCAGTTGGTCACCTGGGTATCAATGGTTAGATCTGTTAGTTAATTTTTTAGTTAGATTGATATGAATGATAGTATAAGTTAAGTTATGTTATATTATATTATATGTACATGTTAGTTTTTAGTTAAATATTAGTATGAGATAGTAGTTATATGTTATGGTATATATATATATATATATATATATATGTGTGTGTGTGTGTGTGTGTGTGTGTGTGTGTGTGTGTGTGTGTTAACATGTTAGTTAGTTATATATATGAGTTAGTATATATATGAGGGTATATATATATATATACTAGTTAGCATAAGTATTAGTTTTAGTTAATGTTAGTTCTAGTATTACCTTATGATACGCAAGGTAAAGATAAGGTATTGGGTATTCGGTGTCAAGAGAGGGTGTAGCTAGTGTGATACCGTGTTGGCTCAAAGCCAAGGTATCCATTTAGTGTTAGTTTAGCTAAAAGATACTAATATATATTATACTTGTAAATTATATAGTATTTTCTTGTATACTATTTTACGTATCTTATGATACATAATAGTGATGATACTCTAGTATCCTAATATAACTAGTATAGCCTAGATACATAGTGTATGGACCCAATATCCCAGAGATTGACTCATACAATATAGAAATAGTTAGTTTGACCAAGTTTGCCTAGTTTGATCTAGAGTTGACCTAGTTTGACTATTTTGACTAAGGTTTGGCCTAATGACCTAGATTGGACTAGTTAACTTGTATTCATTCCAAAACCTTGTATTGATGTAATATTCCATATTTAGGTCTCCGATGCATCATTTCGGACATCTTTGATAATATTTATCGGATTTCAGGCGAGTACATTCTTTGACAGTTTCTCATTTATAATATCCTCTATGTTTCTTGTATTTAGTATAGATATCCTTGATTCCCTGACACTTGGTTACACGGATTGGTATTCTTGGATTCCGTCATGAGATGTTATTCTTGGTAGTTCCTGGCGTATTTCTTGTGTGAGCACGTTGTTCTTGTACATGTATGGACACTTATTCATAAGAAGATTAGCTACATTCTCATGGAATCCCGTGTCATAGCGTTTTATGGTTGGATCCACTATACCATTCGGGGGCGAAGAGTGTTTATTGTAGATATGTGATCAAACCTTCACAGTTCTTATTTTTCTTGCATAGTGTTAATCATACACCACACGTATGATTAACCAGGCCATGATTCTCGAGCAAGTTCCCAAGCCGATCACATATTTTCACTAGTACTCACTCACTTAGATGTTTTTTATTCTATATATAATGTTCATATCTCTTGTATGTATTTCTAACATTTTCTTATTCCTGTATATTTCTTTCATGCCCTATTCATCTTGTATATGTTCTCTATTTACTCTTACATAGTATTTATCATTTATTGGAACTGATATTAAAGATGTACTTTGCTCCAATATTTATTGGATATATTTTTTCATATGATACTGAGGAGTGATATCACACTCACTACGGGCCTCAGGACGTAGTTGGCTTAGAGCTAGAGACTGTGGTTCGGAAGGGATTTATCTCGGTTGAGACAGATGATACTTTACTTGTAGCTCAGTAGATAAGTTTATTTTGTATTGGATTTGTCTCCAACTTTAGCAGTTAGTACTCATTTATATTTGAGACTCATTGGATATTATCTTCTGTCTTATTAGTTGTATTTTGACTCTTCGGTTCTTATATCATATTTGTGCGTTGTTCCATCTTATAGTTCTGTGATTGAGTATTCATATTTCATCGGTGACATTATATATCTTGATGATCATTATTTTTAGATAGTATAGTTTACCTAAACATCATTCTACCGCCGATGTTGTGACGTAGGCTGGACGTACCCATGTTCTTGTGTCCTTATATCGGGTGCGGGTCATGACAAAGATACATACATCAAAACCAGGCATGCACAGGGCCTTGAATGTGCAACCGGAAGCACATATGATATCATTGTGTGAATGGAAAGAATTACAGCTATGGTACCGAATTCAAGGCTTAGTCCATTCTTGTATCATATTGTTATTCGACCCATGCGAAAAGATTCAAGTCAAAGAGACATCTATACTAATGCACGATGGGCAGTCACTATGGGGAACGCTCAACCCATATATTGAGATATATGTGGGATTGTTGGTGTTTTTGCCTTTGGACTAGTAAAGATAGTCTCACATTGGCTTACACAACCAAGTGGGTATCTCAATATGATATTTTGTATGTGTTGAGGTGTGCACATGGGATGTGGTGGGACACATGGGTGCCATGTGGGGGTATTTTATTAGGAGAAAAAAGGATTAACTCCTTAATGAAAGCTTTTAAGCTTTTTGTCATGCTCTTGGATATTATTCCATAGGAGCTAAGCCCCAAAGGGGCTTAGCGACTCGGGCTAAGGATCGGACTCGGACTCGGGCGTGGGCTCAAGGTCATAAAGTGGCACTTTGTTGACGCATTTTGCACTTAGCATGTCAGCATCGTCGTAAGGCGCTTGTACGATTTTGTTGCGCTCGTTTTATGCGCAAGTTTTATGCTCGGGTTGCATGAGCGGGTGCTGGACGGACGCTGAGTGGGCTATGCATTGGGTTGCGATTGTGGGATATCAATTTTGTATATTGGCTTTTTAGTCCCATATCGGAAAGAAGAGGAAGATGGACTTCCATCCTTCCCTATATAAAGAGCCCTCTAGCCTCCTTTTGATACACACCAAAAATTGAGAAAGCGGAAACGAAAGGAGTCCGTTCGAGTCACACAAAGAGGTGACTACGAGTGTTTCAGAAGTTCTCTTGTGAACTTGTTGGCTCCTGTGAGAAGATCCTCGATAGAGGACAAATCTTACTTTGAGCAACGGTAGTCTTCACCACCCCAGCAAAAATAATTTTTATTCTATATTTCTCTCCTCTTCTTTTAGTTGTAAACATTATGTCCCAATTGCAACTGTGTTTGCAAAGAAGAACGTATTTTCGGTTCTTGAATTATGTGATGGAGAAGGAATTGTAATCAGCAACTATATTCTATATTATATAGTTCTTTGTTGGATCGAGGTATATCAAAGAGGAAACTTTTGTGTGAACTCCTGATCTCGACTTCAACTTCTTGTCCTACCATCTTTGATTAAGCCTCCGGACTAATATTACCAACAGATCAAAAATGAAACACTACATTAAGGGGCTGTTTGGTTACCAGGAGATGGGCAAAGATTTGTCGCAAGTGGCACTATTCATTGAAACTGAAGCTGGTTGCAGCGTTTGGTTACCACTACAACTGCTCCGGGAGTATCTTTTCTTTGATACTCCCACTTGATGTCCCCTGCATTTACTCCCCTCTTCACCTACATCCAAAAACTGAAGTAACTCTCCCGTAAGTGAAGATCTGCAGGTCTAGACAGTGGCGACGGCGGAGCCCATGGGAACGCCGACAACCTCATGAGAGCCAGAGTCGGCCACCGGCGAAGAGCTCGACGAGCTACGCGGCCACCAGCGATGAGCTCGTCGAGCAACGAGGCCACCGACGACGAGCTCGTAGAGCAACGCGGCCACCGGCGTCGACCTCGAGCTAGCCGAAGTTGGCGAGTTGGCGACGGCACGGATGACCCTTGCGTCGACCTCGAGGGAGGAAGTCTGGGTCGACACAGCCACTATGACGAGCTCGCCTGGCTCCTCGAGGTCGCCCATTGGCGAGTTGGCGACGTCGCGATCTGGTGTTGAGAGGCGCACGTGCCTGCAGTGGGGAAGAAGAGAATGGTTTTTTTTTAGATGATGGAGAATGAGACACGTGGGGGGGGCTGAGAGCTGTCTGTGAGGAAATTAGATAGTGGAGAATGAGACACGTGGGAGGTGATTATCAAAACATTGAAAGTCTCTTTTTTTTCTTCCACCTACACTTTCTAGTTGTATCCAAACACAACATGAGGAAAGTCCTCACTGACGGGGGGACAAAACCCTCCCTATCCAAACACATTTTGGAAAGTGGAATGCATTGAAAGTGAAATAAGTTACACCATGGTGAAAGTGATACTTTCACACTTTTGTGGGGTTACCGCGATCCAAACAAGCCCTAAATGATGTTCCCTGGTCTATTCATATTACATGAAAGTCCTTTTAATAAGAACCATTAGATAAACAATCAATGGTTCAGATTTTGCATGTATCAATACAAAATTTTGGACATTTGTATTGAAGAATTTTCCATATATATATATATAATGGTCCCTGAAAACCATCAGCCCGCCTGGCCCGTACTCTAAATTGCAGGTCCCGTACTAGACTGCTCTCTTTAATTCTCCCATAAGTTAAAGAAATTATTAGGTGGTCCGGGCTCACCAGCTAGCTGTGGTGAATGGTGAGCCCGGTCCAATTAATCATTGACACTTGGCAAGTCATTTGTTTGCTAACAAATGAACTCCACTTCAGATTAAGATAGGAGAAAGGAAATGGAAAAGTTAACAGAGTTCACTTCCATTCACTACTGAATAATATCACCCAATCTATTCATCTTCCAACTTGTCCTCTTCCCTCCCTTCCAACGGAGAAATTATTCAGTGGTGGCCTTTTATTCCTTCTGGCAGCGAGTTAACATGGATGGTAAGTGTCGTAGTTTCCTTATCCATAGTTTGTTAGCTATCCGTTGAGCTTTGATGTATAGTACTCAAGTCTAATGATTTCTTAGATAACATTTTGGTGCAATCTATATATATTTTTCTTAAATATTTTTCAAGTCTAATAATTATAGACTTGAGTACTCAAAATAAATATATATATATATATATATAATAATTATCAAGTCAAATAATTATTATAGATTGCATCATAAATAATTATGCATTGAATAGTGTAATATTTTTGTTGCAATCTATAATAATTATTTATTGTTGTCGAATTATTGGTATGTTCGAGTTAATAGCCATTTTGATATTTTGTGTTTTTTTTAATGATGTAGATGAAGATAATTGTGAAAGGTACAAACAACAAAAAGATCCAGCAGTATTAATTCAGGAATAAAATGTTGTTGAAGATCTGAATAGAAAGATTGTGTGAATGTGGATGAAGCTTATAAATTCTTAAATGAATATGCTACACAAAATGGATTTAGTGTTCAAAGGGGAAAAAAGAGGTATAATTTAAACAAAGAATTGCGTCAAATTAATTTTCTATACTCAAAAGAAGGTTTTCAAGAAGATAGTGACCCTTCTGAAGAAGAAGAAAAAGTCAAACAAGCTAGTTACTAGAACTGGATGCAAAGCTCGAATTCGATTTTCATTGGAAGATGGTGTGTGAAAAGTTACCTACTTTTTTCGTGAACCCAACCATGAGCTTGCACAATCAGAAGAAAGAAAATTTTTACGATTATATAAAAAAATTACTAAAGCTCACAAAGGTGTCATTAAATTTATGCCAAGTGTAGGTATATGAACCACCAATGCATATTCATATTTAGCCGAAAAGTTGGTGGATCTTAATATATATGTTCGGTTTACGAAAAGAGATTACTACAACTTTGTGAATAGGGAGAAAATGATATTGATTGAGGCAGGAGATACTCAAAGTTTGATCAACCTTTTCAAGAAGAAGCAAGCTGAAGATTCAATATTCTTTTACAGTGTGCAAGTTGATCTCAAATGACGAATTTTCTTTGGAGGGATGGGAATTCAAGAATCGACTACGAGTGTTTAGGAGATGTAGTAGTATTTGATACTACTTTTCGCACTAATAGGTATAACATGATTTGTGTTCCTATTGTTGGGGTTAATCAACATTGGATAAATATGTTCTTTGGTTGTGTTTTTTTGTTAGATGAGACGGCGGGTACATTCTATTGGTTATTTGAGACATTCTTAGAATCAATAGGAAGTCAGAAACTGAAGACAATTTTTACAGATCGTTGCGAAGGTTTTTCCTAGTACACAACAACATTGTTTATGCATGTGGCACATATCAAAGAATGCTGCACACAACATAGGGAGTTATTATAACATTCCTGAGTTTAAAAGGCTATTCAAAAAATGTCTAGAAGGAGGATGCGCAACAGAATTAGAATTTTAATCCACATGGGATGCGTTAATTACAATGTTTAGCTTCAAAGAGAAAGCATATAAGTAGTTGAATATTCTATATAATCTTCGTAACAAATGGTGTCTAGTCTTTAGTCAAGATACTTTCTCAGCCGGTATAAGATCTACACAAAGGAGTGAAAGCACAAATAATGTTTTTTACCACATGTCTACTAAGATGATGAGTCTTACAGAGTTTGTGCATCACTATGATAATCAAGCCAAAAATATGCATTCAAGTGAATTGGAGGAAACTTTTTTTTTGCAAGCAAGATTTACCATCTAGAGTTTCCAAAAGTAGTGGAATTTTAAAACATGTTGCTACTGTCTACACTCGAAAAATATTTTCTTTATTTTTGCAAGAGTTTGTTTCTAGATTGGTAGTAAGAATGGAAGAAATTGGAAGTGATGGACCAGTCCATACATTTGAGCTTAATGAGGGAGGCCATAAACGAGCTTATATTGCCAAACTCGACTCAACAAACTTGAACATCTCATGTAGTTGTATCAAGTTTGAATCCATGGGCTTCTTGTACCGATATGCACTAAGGATAATAAATATGAAAAATATTACTTATATTCCTGCCAAGTACATATTGAAGCGATGGACTAAAGAAGCAAAGAAATGAATGAATGTGAATTATTGTCAAGATGAACATGTGAAAGATAAATCAACCGTGACGTTATGAAGGAAGCCACGATGCGAAGAGCTTATAGTATATTGAGTTATGGGGCCGAAACAGAAAGTGAAAATATGATTGTGATGCAAAAGTTAGCATAAATGGAAGAATTGCTTGAGAAAGATATGTTGAAGTCGAAAGGATTGTAAGTTGTTTGTGAAGAAAATAATGAAACATTGAATGCAGAGATACAAATATTGAATCCATCATGTGTGAGACCAAAAGGGATAAGCAATGCTAGATTGAAAATTTCTTTGGAAAAACGTAAAAAGAAGACACCCAACGATGTACATCAAGTAAGTCAGTTTCATCTTTAATGCTTTGTTTTTTTTCTATATTTTTATATAAGTGTTTAAAATATTAGCTATCAGTATTTGTAGTGTTTGATGAAGTTTATGTATGTGTTTAAATAAAAACAAAGAAAGTTGTGAATGCCCTTTGCATACTTCATTTCAAGCATCTCAAGATTTTAGTAATTCCCTTCCTGGATCGTTACCTATAAGTGCAAACTTTAACTATCAGATTTGTTTGTAATAAGCTTATCAATGTTTGTTTTTTATTTAGGCTAAATTTCAACTTGATGTCCTCAACTATTCATATTTAGCAACTTGATACCATAAATTTTCAAAATAAGTAACTTAATACCCTGAAATTTATTTTTCCAAAAAACACCCTCACCTCCTACCCTTTTCCAGCCCCTCCCCCACCTCCCCCGGTCGCCCCCTCCCCCCCTCCTCCTATCGTTCATCCCCCTCCCGTCTCGCCGTCATACGTGACACCCCCCCCCCTCCCGCCTCACTCCACCTGTCCGCCTGCACGCAGCCGCGAGCGTCGCCCGACGCCCGCGTGCGCGCACCTCCAGCCGTGCGAGCCCGCATGCTTCGGCCTGCGCATGCGTCGTTCGGCCGCGCGCGTCATGTGCTCCTTGCCGACCAGAGAGGGAGGGAGGAGGTAAGGTGAGGGATAGTTTGGATTTTTTTTTGGTATGAAGTTAAAAAGATTTAATAGTTGATGGTATTAAGTTGATGATAAAAAAAGTTTAAGATATTAAGATGAACAACTTGGATAGTTGAGGGTATCAAGTTAAAATTTAGCCTTTATTATTGAATCTGGACAAATTTATTATATAATATTTGTTATTTATATGAAATATCATAAAGATGAAAGATCTTTAAGCAGTTGCGTCCTCCGGTTTTCACCATTGAATGAAAAGACACTGAACAATTGCATTACACAATGTTAGTTGTTCTATTGGGTTTGGTTACTTTGGCTCCCCAGGAGCCATTCTTGTTCTTACTTTCTTAGGATTTTGCAATTATAACTCATGTACTAATCGTCGTCGTTGTTGCTTCCTTGCTCGTTGGTCTTTATGTTGGTCTCTATGTTGGTCTTGTTAGGATTACATTTTGCCAATTTAGGAATTGTCAAGTGGGGTAGTCTTCTGGTTCCAGTGTCACCCTAGCTATTTGAACCATGGAGGAGATGTTAGAGTTAATCCTGTTGAGGAGGTTGAAGCGGTTGTTATTTGGATTTCAATAAATCCCTAGTCTTTAGGAATTTTGTTATTTGTTGTATGTCGTTAATTTATTTTGATTTGTTAGTTAGAATATGGTTAGAAGGTGCTACTTTTATGCATTCTGTTAGAGTTGTAAATGGCTATTTAAAGGCCAAGTTGAGGTTGAACATAATACAAATTATTCATTCCAATAATCAAATATTCCTCTCATCTTACATTTGGTATCAGAGCTATGGCAACCAACGACGAGCAAAGCCCCACGACGTCGACATCTATGAAGGAGACCTCATTCACCTTCAAGTACCCCATGCTGACACGGACCAACTACGCGGATTGGGCTCTCTTAATGAGAGTCAACATGCAGGCGCAAGGCCTGTAGGAGACGATTGAACCTGGAAAAGCCGACAACCGCGACAACAGGATGGCCCTGTCCGTCATACTCCGTATCGTACCGCCAGAGATGCTGCAGACACTGGCAGTAAAAGACACTGCCAAGGAAGCATGGGATGCTGTGAAGATGATGCGGATGGGGATCGAGCGCGTGCGTGAGGCCAAGGCGCAGAAATTGTGTGCCGACTTCGAACTAATGAAGTTCAAGGACGGCGAGTCCATCGAGAACTTCGCGATGCGGCTCACGGGACTCGTCAGCGACCTGCAACTACTCGGCGATGAAATGGACGACGAGAAGGTAGTTAAAAAAAATTCGAGTCATTCCATCCAAGTACACGCAATTCGCCATCGCCATTGAGACTTTAGTAGATCTCAAGACGCTGTCAATTGAAGAGCTTATCGGTCATCTTCTAGCCGTCGAGGAGCGGTACGATCTTGGCAGCAACTCCGGCGACACAGTAGCCGCCTTCTCCTCTCCGAAGAGGAGTGGCTCACTCGCACGAAGCAGAGAAATGAAGACGAGGCCAACTCCAATGGTGGCAAAAGTTATAGTCGAGGGCGTGGCAAGCCAAGAGGTCGTGGCCGCGGCAACACGAACTACGGCAACGCGTCCGGTGGCACGTGCGACAAGAAGGGTAAGTGCCATAATTACGGCCACTGGACGAAGGACTACCGCAAGATGAAGCGCGATGAGCACGTCAATCTGACGCAAGTCGACGACGATGAGCCGGCACTGCTGATGGCGCATGATTACACGCTCGCCGAGACCACCGTGGGCACGTCCAATAACGTCGTATTCGACGAGGTGCACGCTCAGGTGCATCTGGGTCGTGAGGACGACCACCACGGTGAAGCATGGTACCTCGACACCGGCGCCAGCAACCACATGACGGGCTGTAAGGAGGTCTTCGCCGAGCTGGACATTGGAGTTACGGGCTCCATCAAGTTTGGGGACGGATCTGTCGTCGACATCCGAGGGCGTGGCACGGTGATGTTTATGTGCCAGAACGACGAGCACCGCGCCCTCACCGGCGTCTACTTCATCCCAAGCTATGAAGTAATATCATCAGCCTTGGGCAGCTCGATGAAAACGGCTGCCAAGTCTTGATCGAAGGCAGCGTGCTCTCGATTCGAGATCGTCAGCAATACCTCATCGCCAAGGTAAAATGTGCCCAAAATCGACTGTACATTCTATCTCTTGATATTGTACAACCAGTGTATTTAGCAGCATGACTCAATGATGATGCATGACGGTGGCATGCACGGTTTGGCTACCTCAACTTCAAAACACTCAGGTAGTTAGCTCGTCGCAACATGGTGCACGGGCTACCATAGATCGAACACGTCAATCAAATCTGCGATAGTTGTCTTGCCGGGAAGCAGCACCGCACGCCATTTCCGCAGGAGACCGAGTACCGTGCTGACAACCTGCTAGATCTCGTTCACGGTAATATCAGCGGGCCGATCACACCGGTGACACCTAGTGGTAAGCGCTACTTCTTGCTCCTCGTCGACGATTTCAGCCGCTACATGTGGTTGACGCTACTGGGTTCGAAGGATGAAATGCCGACAGCCATCAAACACTTTCAAGCCCATGTCGAGGTGGAGACAGGGCGCAAACTGCGCACGCTCCGTACTGATCGTGGGAGCGAGTTCACATTCGTAGCATTTGGAGAGTATTGCGCGAGCCTCGGCATCAAACGACAACTCACAACACCGTACTCACCATAGCAGAACGGCATCGTCGAGCGCCGGAACCAGATGGTCGTCGCGAGATGGCGCGCAGCCTTCTGAAGGCAAAGGATATGCCCGGGAAGTTCTGGGGCGAGGCGGTCACGACGGCTGTCTACATCCTCAATCGCTCGCCGACACGGAGCATCGACGGTAAGACGCCATACGAGGCATGGCACCGACACAAGCCAAGCGTGCACTTCCTTCGCACCTTCGGCTGTGTCGCACACGTCAAGGTTGTCAAGCCGAACTTACAGAATCTAGAAGATCGCAGCAAGCACATGGTCTTCATCAGCTACGAGCCCGGCACCAAGGCGTATCGGGTATATGACCCCGTCGACAAGCGCGTGCACGTCACACGTGACGTTGTCTTCGATGAGGAAGCCAAGTGGGAGTGGGGCATGCAAGACAACGTAGGTGAGACATTTACTGTTGAGTATACTATACCACATGTTGAACATGCAGGCACGCCGGTGCACGGGGGTGGCGATCCATCAACACTAGTGGCACCCAGTCCAGGGCCGTTGACGCCGGCATCCGGGACAGAAACATCCGACTCGGTGGTACAACGTGGAGTGGAATTTGTCTCGTCACCCACCAATGCCTCGGCCATGCTCGACACCGATGACGATGGGCCGTGCAGGTACAAGACCTTGGCGAGCTTGCTTGACATGACCACTGTCCGCGAGCTCGATGTCGACAAGCTGCTCCTCATGGTTGACGAGGAACCTGCCACTTTCTTTGAAGCCGAGAAACACCGATGTTGGCGCCAAGCGATGCTCGAGGAGATGAGCTCCATTGATGAGAACCGTACATGGCACCTGGTAGACCTCCCACCCGGCCACTGGCCGATCGGTTTGAGGTAGGTCTACAAGCTCAAGAAGGACGAGCACGGCGCCGTCCTCAAGCACAAGGCGCGGATCGTGGCAAAAGGCTATGTACAAAGGCAAGGAGTGGATTTCGAGGAAGTGTTTGCATCGGTTGCTCGCCTCGAGTCCATCCGTTGTTGATCGCACTCGCCACGCATGAGGGGTGGGCGGTGCACCACATGGACGTGAAGACGACGTTCCTCAACGGCGACCTCAAGGAGGAGGTGTACATCGCCCAACCTTCCGGCTTTGTTATCGAAGGACAGGAGCACAAAGTGTTGAAACTTGACAAGGCACTGTACGGGCTGCGGCAAGCACCGAGGGCTTGGAACACCAAGCGTGACAGTTGCCTACTGTTACTTGGTTTCCACCGGAGTGCACAGGAGCATGTTGTGTATACACGCGGCAAAGGTCCAGCTCGCCTACTTGTGGGTGTGTACGTCGACGATCTCATCATCACCGGAACGAACCCACAAGATATTGCCAAGTTCAAGGAGGAGATGAAGGCCTTGTTCAAAATGAGTGACTTGGGATTGCTCACTTTCTACCTCGGCATCAAGGTGCAGCAGTCCAATGGCTTCATCACCCTCAGTCAGGAGGCATATGCGCTTAAAATCTTGGAGAAGAGTGGCATGGTGGATTGCAACCGGTGCCACGTCCCTATGGAACCGAGGTTCAAGCTAAGCAAGGTGAGCTCAGCCCCTCCGACTGACGCCACATCCTACAGAAGCATCGTCGGGAGCCTCTGGTACTTGGTGCACACGCACCCAGACATCTCGTACGCGGTGGGCTACGTGAGTCGGTTCATGGAGAACCCGACCACCGAACACCTTGCTGCCGTCAAGCGCATCCTTCGCTACATCACCGGCATACGTCACTTTGGTTGTCTCTACGCAAAGAAGGTGGAGGAACCACGGCTGATCGGCTACAACGACAGTGACATGGCAGGTGACATCAACACCCGCAAGAGCACCACTGGCGTGTTATTTATCCTCGGTCGTAACTCATTAGCTGGCAATCTCAGAAGCAGAAGGTCGTGGCATTGTCATCCTGCAAGGCCGAGTACATTGCCGCGACAACGGCGGCATGCCAAGGCATTTGGCTTGCAAAACTCCTTGGTGACTTAAAGAACAAGGAGGCCGACAGCGTCATGCTCAAGGTAGACAACAAGTCCGCCATCTTCCTCAGCAAGAATCTCGTCTTCCATGACCGAAGCAAACATATTGATACAAGGTATCATTTCATTCGGGAGTGTGTCGAGAGAGGGAAGGTTGAGGTCGAGTACATCAACACTGAAGAGCAGCTCGCAGACATTCTTACCAAGGCGCTCGGACGAGTCAAGTTCATTGAGATGAGACAGAAGCTCGACATCATAGAGGTGAATCTCATGCAACAGGCTTAGGGGGTGATTTGTTAGAGTTAATCATGTTGAGGAGGTTGAAGCGGTTGTTATTTGGATTTCAATAAATCCCTAGTCTTTAAGAATTTTGTTATTTGTTCTATGCCGTTAATTTGTTTTGATTTGTTAGTTAGAATATGGTTAGAGGGTGCTACTTTTATGCATTCTGTTAGAGTTGTAAATGGCTATTTAAAGACCAAGTTAAGGTTGAACTACAAATTATTTATTCCAAGAATCAAATACTCCTCTCATCTTACAGGATACTTGTTTTACTTTTGTTGTATTTTCTCATGAGAGTAATAATAAAAAAAATCTTTTATTTGGAAAGAGTGTTACAAGTGAGGGGGGTATAAGGCTTGTTGTGAGGTTGCATTACAGAAATCTTACACATGTCTATATATATATATACATTTTAGACTACTTTTCCTACTCCTATGGTTACAGTAAGGCCATTGATTGCTTCACGGCCAGGAAAGAAAACTTCTTGTTTTTTTTTTTTGTAGCCACAAATTTGGTGAGTATTTTGTGAGTGATAAAAAAAGAAAACTTCTTTTTTTTTGTAGCCACAAATTTGGTGAGTGATAAAAAAAATTATAGGAAAGATGGTTCCTCTCACGACCGATGGAATTTTTTTTCTTTCTCAATTTTCATCTTTTATCACGAAAATTTATGGCAAAAATAGTCATATTCAAATGTGTTATTGTCTATTTTATTAATTATTTTTGGATTTTCATATTGTTATTTTTATTTCACTCGCATATTTATTTTTTCAGAATTCCGATCTTGCTTTTCAGTATTACCAACCTAATATTTCTTTCACAAGAATGCTCCAAAATGATGATTACATAACCGATTTAAATCAGGTATTAGATGATTTTTGGTAATATTCTTTGTTAGAATATGTGAAGCAAGTTCATGAATATTTAGTTAATGTCAAGTTTTTTTTTTTTTTACTGTAGAATTTATATCTCCATGGTGATGAGCAACATGAAGGTCCAAAATTCGATGCAAGGTAATTCTCATATGAAAGTTCTTATTTTATAAAGTTTTTGTGCAGTTTTTGATGTCAAATGATAGAACTAGATAGATTTGGAGATACTTCGAGGGTAAAGATTTCATGCACAAAGATTCAAGACAGAAAATTAATGCATTTCTTATATGAACATTTGAGCTTAAATTAACTAGTTATACAAACACATCGGTTGTCTTTTCAGAAGAAGAGATATTGCTTAATTCAGATTATTGTGTTTGGTTTGGTTGGCTATGGTGTTTGTTTGCTAGTCTCTCATGAACCCCTATATATATCAAGTTGTTCCATTCCTCTTGATGAAATAGAGTTGTAGCTTATTTTTCTTCGATGAAGGAGAGCAGAAATAAGGTTCTGATTCTTTTGTTTTGTTGAACTTAATTTGGAGCTGGTATTTTCTAAGTGACAGATCTCTTATCTCTTAGTCTCCTACTTCCTACTTGATCTACTAGTTGCGGCATGTAAAATGTCTTTGTTCACAATGATGGTGCACTGGTCCTCTAATATCTTCATTCCAACAAAAGCCAACACCAGTAAATTGTTCCATCTGTCTGGACAACAAATTTATCAAACAAAAAAAATATTGTTTAAGAAAAGAAAAAAAACGTTAAGGGAATGGAAAGTTTGTCATAAGCAATGAAGGAGAAAATATATATCCAGCTCTGCCTTACCACTGAATAATTTCTAAATCTAAAGGGAAGTGGACAAGTTAGAAGGATGATAAAAGACCAGCTATACACGTAGTTGTGGGCGGGCTCCAATTTTTCTTTGATCATTGTTTTTGAGGAGAAAGATTAGGTGATATTATTCAGTATGGAGGTGAACTTTGTTAACTTTTTCGTTTCCTTTCTCCTATTTTAATCTGATGTGGAGTTCATTTGTTATCAAACAAATGACTTGCCAAGTGTCAATGATTAATTGGACCGGGCACACTATTCACCAAGCTAGGTGGTGAGCTGGACCACATAATAATTTCTCCACCAGTTGGGAATTAGAGAGCTTTTCCCCAAGACCTGAATCCAAAGACCTCTTGTGAGGATAACTTCTACTTTAGCCACCTGAGTTATTGAGAGAGGGAGAGGGGGAGAGAGGGAGAGGGAGAGAGAGAGAGAGTGCAAAATAATCAGAAAATCTTTTACATTGATTTCTACAGATACAAAGGAAAGAATACATTATACAATAACCTGCCATCTGAAATATATCCAGCAAAATTAGCCTGAAGATGCACCAGCTCTGAAATGAGAATATCAGACTACGCTAAGAAGACGACGACGATAATGATGAACTGTCATCGTCAGAAACTTCAGGCCTCGGTGCTTGTATCCTTGGAAACAAAGGGGGCAGTGTCGGGTTCACAGGCACCGGGAACTGGCGTCCGTTGCTCGCCATGGTTCTTTCATTGATCTTCCCTACCTCCTTGCATACCTGATCAAGAGTCGATAAGAAATCCCTGACAACCGTGAAAATCCTAAACGGATGAGCTTCTTCCTTAGCTGAATTCCCATGGAAGTACTCTGTTATTTCCTTGACTAAAGATAGTGCGACACTCTCTTGAGCTTGAACTTTAATGATCTCATCCTCTGCTTTCTTTAGAAACACACCCATGGCTTCGTTAAACTGTGGGCTACGGGTCTTCAAGCTCAATGCTTCATTCAACCTCAAGACCTCGGCAATCTTTCCAATGCCTCCAGCTAACTTCGATACGTAGCTGCTAAGGACTTCCGAGTCCATGGAAGCAGCCTTCTTCACGTTGGAAAGCTCCCCACCGAGGCCAGCAACAACCTGGAGACCTAGCTTCTTGCATACATGGTCATCTTGAAGGGTATTGGCCTGTGTTCTGGAGGCAGAGAGGCGGGAGCCCTCAGTCCGGATGATTTCTTGGACAACAAAATGGAGGAGAGTGGTCTTGCCATCTGTGCCCTTGACATCAACAAGTTTGAGGAGGGTGTCGAGCTTGAAGGCATGAGCATCACCACGGTTGGTGCCAATGTTCATGCGATTCCCGGTCTTGAGGACAGCCTCTAGAAGCTTGAGGAATAACCTGCTGTTTCTCAGTTCCTCACAGGCTGCCTGAAAAAATTGGGCAGAGCAGTTAATGCTAGGCCACCTTATATGAATTTGAGATGTGTAGATTCTTCCGGGTGTTTCATGTAAGCCAATGAAACCATAATTAAACCATCATGACTTTGATTATTTGAGCTATGGCTATACGAATCATTTTAGTGTATCATTATAAAAAGTGCAGCATCGGTAATAGAGTGGAATTATACTATTGCTTGCATCAACACAGAACACACTGGATAGTTTTTGTACTTTAGCAGAAAAGAGAATGGATATTCAGGTCGATCGAGGGAATGAGTGGGAACCAAAAGAATAAAGAAAATAATGCAAGGCATAATGAACTTCAGTACACCTTATAATAAGATTAATTTGGAGTCAATATGGGCACTGATTATTGCAACAATACCTAGTAGATCAAAAGAAAAATCAGGATGACAAGAAGGAGAGAGGCTAAGTGAAGGAAGAAAAAGGTTCAAATAGCCAAGTTATACATTTAATTATGGAGGAACTCTTTTAACTTTGTCTTCTCTATCTTTTTTCCGTTTTCTCTAATTTTAAATGGGGAAGTTGTTCATTCTTACCAGCTTTTTCATATGCAGGCATTTCCCATGTCACTACATCTAAAACCTACTCATAATTTGTATCGTTTTGGGTCTTAATCTTGGTCAAAGACTAAAACATCTTAATCTTGGTCAAAGACTAAAACATCTTGAGCGTTAAACAAGAGGGTGTCAAAGGTAAGACATGTTCATATACACAAACCATTGTTTGATTTGTTAAATTAGAGGGGGGGAGGGGGGGCGCAAAAATCTTCCTCCAAAACAGAGAATACATGCGAGAGAACCAAGCAATACAACACACAAACCAAACCACAGAAAAATAATACACAGAGAATTTTGACGTGAAAAATCCTTGCGGGAAAAAAACCACGGGACATCGGAGTCCAATCCTGAAGAACCTCCACTAATGTAATAAAGAGAATACACCCTCTACAGGCTCCTCCCGCTCCAACACGGATCACCACAACACTTAGGAGTAGAAAATAGATCACACCACGAAGATAGAAGACAATGAAAAATTACCCAAAATGATCTCCTCCTCCGAAACGGCCTTCAATCCTTTTTTCTCCTTCCCAAGATTGCAATGGCACTCTTGCCTCCTTTTCTCCTCCTTCTTGAGATGATATTTTATTGTTCGATTAGGAATTAGGGTTAAAAAAACCTAATATATACCCCATAATTCCGCAGCTAATCCTGGATCGTAGGATACGATCCAACGGTGTATAAAACACCTCTGAATTTTCGTCCATTCCGCCGACCTAACTCGGACCAACTTCGGTTTTGAAGTTCTGGAACACCACACCGAGATCGGCCCAACTTCGGTTTTGAGGTTCTGGAACACCACACCGAGTTCGGTCCGAACTCGGCCAGGGACCAAGTTCAGACCGAACTCTTCCTCCTTCAGCATACTGCTCCTCCTTCCTCCCGAGTTTCATCGAACTCTAGAATGGCTCTCGTCGTCTCCCCGAGCTTCTCTGACCACAGACGGCGCTCGTCGCATTACGGGGTGTTCTCCACATAGGTTGAGAACCCCACCCACTCCAACAAATCTTTTCCTTTACAACTATGTGGAGGGGATCCTCATCCCGACGATCTGCCTGCAGTACTCAAACTTTTCCCTTGGAAGAATCTTTGTGAACATATCTGCTCCGTTGTCGTCTGTATGAACATTCTCAAGCGCCGCTTCCTTCTTCTCAACAGCATCCTGTATCCAATGATACCGGGTCTCAATATGCTTGGACCGGCTATGAAATGTCTGGTTCTTCACAAGGTGAATAGCACTCTGACTATCGGAAAGCAAAAGATACTGCTCCTGCTTTAGCCCAATTTCCTGCAACAGCTTTTTCATCCACAGTAACTCCTTGCAAGCCTCCGTCGCCGTAATGTACTCTGCCTCTATCGTCGACAAGGCAACACACTTCTGCAAACGCGACTGCCATGAAACATCATCACATAGCCCGAAGTCGATCGCCTCGTGTCTACATCTCCAGCCATATCAGCGTCGGTATACCCAACCAGCTTCGACTCGTCATCACCAAATGAAAGTCTCCAATCGGCAGTGCCCTGAAGATATCGTAGAATTACTTGACCCCACTCCAATGTACCCTTCCAGAATTGGAAGTATACCTGCTAACTATGCCGACTGCGTGAGCAATGTCTGGCCTCGTACATACCATAGCATACATAAGACTTCCCACGGCTGAGGCATATGGAACCCGCTCCATATCTTCCTTCTCATCCTCGGTAGATGGGCACTACTACTCAGTGAACTTAAAGTGAGTCGCAAGGGGGTTACTCACTTTCTTCGACCCGTCCATCCAGAAACGTTGAAGTACCCGGTGAATGTACTTCTTTTGGGACAAGTGTAGCAGCTTGGACTCTCTCTCGCGGCTGATCTCCATCCCAAGAATAGTCTTTGTTGCGCCCAAATCCTTCATAGAGAAGGCTACGCCCAGTTAGCGCTTCAATTCTGCTACCCTGGTGGAATTCCGGCCCACCAACAACATGTCATCAACATAAAGCAACAAAATGATGAAATCATCCTCGACGAAGTATCTCACAAAAATACAATGATCTGACGTCTTCCGTGCATAGCCATGCTCCTCCATAAATGACTCGAACTTCCTGTACCAATGCCTCGGAGCCTGTTTCAGACCAAACAAGCTCTTCCTCAACCGGCAGACCAAATGTGACTTGCCCTTCTCACAGAATCCTGATGGCTGCTCCATGTACAACTCCTCAAGATCACCGGGAAGGAATGTCGTCTTCACGTCCATTTGCTCGACCTCCAAGTCGAAACTGGCTGCCAAAGCTAGCACCACCCGAATAAACGACTGCTTGACGATTGGCGAAAAGATCTCATCATAATCTACGCATTTTCGCTGACCGTAGCCTTTAACTACCAGGCTCGCTTTGTATCGAGGGCGAGTAGCATCATCTGTCTGCTTCACTCTGAACATCCATCGATTCTTCAAAGCCTTCTTGCCCTTTGGCAACCGCACCAGATCATAAGTAGAGTTAGCCTCCAAGGAACTCATCTCCTCCTACATGGCCTCCATCCACTCATGCATGTGTTCATCTTCCATAGCCTCTGCGAAACTTTCGGGTTCTCCCCCGTCAGTCAGTAGCACATACTCACCCGGTAAGTATCTCATAGATGGTCGACGCTCTCTATCGCTCCTCCTCAACGGAACCACTGGTGCTGGCTGTATATTTACAGTCTCCTCCCTTCCAGGAACTACCTCATCGGCATGCTCATCCTCCTGAGGGTCACCCTGACTACCATCAACAGACTGATAATCAAGGTTGGGAGCAACTCTATGTACTGGCTCCCCCATAACTGGATTCTCTGTGATGTCCTCTGGAAACTGCTCGAAGCGAAATAACTCTAACTCAGGCAATTCCTCGACCGCAGAAGACATCTCAAAATCCTAAGTTTGCTCATGGTCTGATCCTCGACGAATACCACGTCCCTGCTTCTGTAGAGCTTTCTTCCCACTGGATCGTAGAGTCTATAGCCAAACTCATCCCGACCGTAACCGACAAAGACGCACCGCCTCATCTTTGGCTCAAGTTTGGATCTCTCGTCCTTCGGTACATGCATGAAGGCCTTACAACCAAACACTCGCAGGTGATTGTATGACAGCACTTTGTCGTACCATACTTTGTCAGGCACATCACCCTATAAAGGAGCACCATGAGAGAAATTAATAACATAAGCAGTTGTGTAAAGTACCTAACCCCAATAGCTGCCTGACAAGTTTGCTTCTGACAGCAAACACCGCACCCTCTCCATCAGCGTCATGTTCATCCGCTCCGTTACACCGTTGAGCTGCGGTGTCTTTGGTGGAGTCTTCTGGTGTCGTATCCCTTGCTCTCTGCAATAAGCATCAAAGGGACCGATATACTCGCCGCCATTGTCCGACCGAACACATAGCAGCTTCTTGTCCGTCTCCCTTTCAACAGAGGTCTGAAACTCCTTGAAGGTGGGCAGCACCTGATCTTTGGTCTTTAAGACAGACTCAAACTTTTCTGGAACAATCATCAATAAATGTTACAAAATAAGAAGCACCACCAAAGAATTTTACCTTCATAGGACCGCAGACATCCGAGTGAATCAACTCGAGCAACGCCGGCTTCCTTGAACTTGGGTGACTTTGGAAAGACACCATATTTTGCTTCCCCGCCAAATAGTGCGTGCACTTCTCCAACTTTGTAGAGTTTAGTCCTGGAATCACTTTCTTGTTCACTAAGTAGCTCATCCCCTTCTCGCTGATATGGCTGAGCCGCATATGCCACAACTCAGTTGATGCATCAGTAGCTGCGTTAACCTCATGTGCCCCCGGTGTGCTCCCTTCCATATAGTAGAGTCCGGACTTCTTGCTTCTTCTGGCAATCACCATCGAACCACTGGAAAGCTTCCACTGACTGTTCCCGAAGAGACTGAAGAAACGTTCATCATCCAACCTTCCAACTGACACCAGGTTGAAACGGATATCAGGGACATGACGGACATCTTTGAGAACAAGAACTGCACCCGTCTTTGTCCTCAAATGCACATCTCCAATGTAAACCGCCTTTGACACATCTCCATTGCCCATCTTCAACACTCCACAGTCGCCTGTTGTGTAAGTAGCAAATAGTCCCATGTTGTGAGATACGTGTGCTGAAGCACCTGAGTCCACCAGCCAAGAGTTGTCATCGCAGGCGAGGTTCATAATTACCTCATCACCTTCAATGATCATGTCGCCTCCATGTGTCGAGGCCGTCGATATAGTGTTCACACTTTGCTTCTCCTTGTCGCCCTTCTTCTATCTCTTCCAAGCGAAACAGTTCCGCTTGATGTGGCCCTTCTTGCCACAATGGTAACACTCCAAGTCCTCGTACCGATCCTTGGACCTTCCCCTGCTTTTGTCTCTGCCACCGCCTGGACCCCTGCTTTTACCCCTTCTGCGGCTCTCTGAAACAAGCGCCTTTGAGTGTGATGTGGATGAAGTGCCCTGAGAACGTCTCCGCATCTCTTTATTCAGTACCCCGCTCTTGGCAAACTCCAGACTGACTACGCCTTCCGGAGCAGAAGTGATCATAGACACTCATACGGTCTCCCACGAGTCTGGCAATGTACACAGCAGCCATAGTCCCTGAACCTCGTCGCCAAACTTGACTCTCATCGAGGATAGCTGGTCAACCACGCCCTGGAACTCACTCAAGTAATCTGTAATAGACGTCCCATCTTTGTACTGCAGACCCATCATCATCCGGATCAGGAACAATTTATTTACCCCGGTCTTCTTCGCATACAAAGATTCCAGCTTATCCCATAGCGTCCTCGCGTGCTCAATACTAGCAACGTGGTTGTACACGTTCTCGTCAACGAACTGCCCACACACCTGTATATGCTCGAAATTCCAGTCCTCTTCGGATTTGTCACTGGGCCTCTCGGAAGCAAATACCGGCAGATGTAGCTTTTCGACAAAAAGCATATCCTTCATCTTGGTCCTCCAGTAATGATAGTTGGTACCGTTCAGGTTTACCATGCGCACCGGCTTCGCGTCCATCTCTCCTCCCTGGTTTGCCTCTCAACTCCTGACACCCTTCTGAAAATTCCAGAACGTGGCTCTGATACCACACTGTTGGGAAAGAAGCGCGAAAACCTTCCCCCAAAGTAGAGAGTGCCTACGAGAGAACCGAGCAATACAAAGCACAAACCAAACACCAAACCACAGAAAAATAATCCACGCAGACACAGAAAATTTTGACGTGAAAAACTCTGGCAAAAAAAATCACAGGACGATCGGAGTCCAACCCTGAAGAACCTCCACTAATGGAATAAAGAGAATACACCCTCTACAAGCTCCTCCCGATCCAACACAGATCACCACAACACTTAGGAATAGAAAATAGATCACACCACGAAGATAGAAGACAATGAAAAATTATCCAAAACGATCTCCTCCTCCGAAACGGCCTCTAATCCTTCTTTCTCCTTCCCAATATTGCAATGGCACTCTTGCCTCCTTTTCTCCTCTTTCTTGAGATGATATGTTATTGTTCGATTAGGAATTAAGGTTAGAAAAAAACCTAATATATACCCCATAATCCCGCAGCTATTCCTGGACTATAGGATACGATCCAACAGTGTATAAAACACCTCTGAATTTTTATCCAGCCCGCCGATCGAACTCGGACGGACTTCGGTTTTGAGGTTCTGGAACACCACACCGAGTTCGGTCCGAACTCGGCCAGGGACCGAGTTCAGACCGAACACTGCCCCCTTCAGCAGACTGCTCCTCCTTCCTCCCGAGTTTCTTCGACCTCTCGAATGGCTCTCGTCGCCTCCCCGAGCTTCTCTGACCACAGACGACGCTCGTCGCACTCCGGGGTGTTCTCCACATAGGTTGGGAACCTCACCCACTCCAACACTTAATCACATAGATGGACAATAAGGTCAAAAAAAAGTATTCATTGAATATGAAGGAATAGATGTTTTGGCCTCTTGTCCCGAAACAACCATCAATCTCTAATCTGAAACCCCCTTTATTTCAGTTGAGGAGAAGCATTGAACCTTCTCCATAAATCTCTCTCTCTCTAGACCTATCCCTCTAGTGTTTTCCATTTTCTCCACAATAATGACATAAAATGCTCTCAACGTATCCCCTACAAAATAAATTTCTATATTGGTAGAATTCCAAATTAGCTAATATTTCATGGGTGATAGCAAGATTATTCAATCCCTATATTTGTCACAGTTTCAGAAAGATAAAGGATGCTACAAACAGTTTTTGTACCATGATTATCCTCATCTTTTTTGCAGGTGCAAGGGTATATGAAAACTACCATAAATATCTACAATAATCACAGGGTTAGTGTTTAACACAAACTGTATATGAAGTGAATCCTTAGTTGATGAAAAGAACTATGATTGATAAGACGCTTCAAAATACCCAGCTATAATTGATGGTACTATCTATGACTCTATGGTATGGATGACCTGAACTAAACCTTTATCTGTGGAGAAAGTTAATTAAGATGAAGGTTGTAAGCTATGTTACACAGACATAGCAAAATGGTCCTTATCTGTATTGCAAGCATACCAGTGTCTGTATTCATCGAACATAGGTGACTAACTTCTAGCTATCTGAAAATGTTAGGTGACTAACTTCTAGCTATCTGAAAATGTTCCTATCCCACATCCGTACACTGTGTTATCCGTAACCATGTCCATATTTGTTCAACCTAGGTTGCAAGTTACAGGTGGATTCCTAGAAATGCTACCTTGTACCAGAAGAAGAAAATAAAAATAAAACAGAAGCCTATAAGATGTTTGAATGAATATTATGTCAACATAAAACAATCACATGAACTTTTATTTGAATAAACATAAATTAACTGTATCATTCTTAAAAGCCCTCGTGTACATCCATAAAATGTCACTAAAAAGATAAATGCTAGCATTATGTAATAGGACCTCAGGACCACACATACGTGATTAATGCATATAGTAAAAATTGAACAACAAAATTCCTTACAGTGTAGCCAATTTAGCATTTCTCTATAAGGAAATCAAGGTGCCTATAACTTCTGTTTAAGATCCAGAATCTCATAGTTAGAAACAGGCAATACAATATAATTGATATTTAGTATAATTTATAGTTTAGAAAGTTATTAAGAAATTCGAGGGGTATTTCAATGATGATGATGATACATACCATAACGTTGTAGAACCGTTTACCTTTAGATTGCTATGCTAAATTGGCAAATGGCAGGGACTTGTATGGTACATCCCTTACTCAAAGTACTATACAGTTTATGAATTCATATGGAAACACAAGTTACAAATAAGGAAATGCACACGATGGTACAGTTCTAGGCTGCAGCTTATACCATTGTGTGTAATTTTTCGGACTTAGAATACTAGAAAGTCTCAGCCATGGAGTCTTAGACATGATTTATCATTTTAAGTCATTAAACTAATCGTTTCCAGAATTAACCTTCTTGGTTAGGATTCTGCGGTTTTTATTGTGATGTCAAATTTTCTTTTAAGTTTTTTAACTTATTGCGAGAAAGATCATCTTGGTGATCTTCAGTACAAAATGATGCTTCCTTTCAACTATTCAACTGATTTATATGCATTCAACCTAGTTATGTATATTCAGAAAGTATTAATATTAACATAGATTAATGTATAACAGAGAACAAGAAATGAAAAACTGTACCTCAAGTGTTTCAAAGGAATTTCTCAGGTAACTGACTTCTGAATCAAAATTGGTAATGTAAAGCATTGCTTCCAGTCTCTTAAATGCAAATGGAATATCAAGCAATGCCTTGAGGAACTTTTCTGCTGGACCAAGCTTGAATGGGGAGTCATCATTGTTTTCTTTCAATTTGAGCTCTTCTTCTCTGGTAGGAGCCATCTTTAGCAGGGTCTCCAAAAGTTCAGTTCCTAAGCTGTCTGTATTGCCTGTTATCAATAATAATTACTACATTAATAACCAAGAACCACGTCAAGGTTATAAACAAACAAGCACAGAATGCATTTGAGAGGTTACAAAAAATTAAAAAGATCTCTACAAGTTGCAACATATCAATTATGTCTCTTACTATACAAAGTGAAAACTATTGAGCATGTGCAGTGTGTTATCACATTAAAAGACAAATGAGCATGTCTAGTATCCAATTATCATTATATTTCTATCTACAAAAGAGTATTCATCGAGGCAGTGAGAAAATGACTCAGCATGCATGGAAAGAAACATATTTGCACCAAATAATTGTAACTTAACGTCCATTGTTTATCTTCACTGCTGGTTCTTAACCAAGTTCTTTTTTTTTCTTTTATGTTGACTAAAAATCTAGATGGAAATAGATCTTGAAGATGTAGTGCCAGCAATGGGCACAGCATCAGTTATATAAAGTTGCTCTATGCGACATGATACATAAAGAGCTTAAGTGACATAATGCAGTTGACTCGAAGTACAGTGATTCCCATAAGTGATTCTAGGATCTATAATTTGATCCCATGACTATGATAGTCATGGGCAGCTTCAAATTTTATACATGAACAGGGTCCGTTGCTTCTCATCCACAAATCTAATTATCACTCATCATACTTTCATTAAGAGCATGTGTGTAAACTCACTGGTCAAATTTATGCATTTTAAACTAGTTTTCAAATTGCTTCCAGTGTAAAGTTTAAGCGACTCTTAAGAAGAGATGTAGAAATAGTTCTACTAGGACTAAAAATTAAATTGAAGCAGAGGGTTAGTATGTCGACAAACTCAAATCCAAATAGTTTTTCCCATAAAAAAATTAAAATATAGGCAGCAAGCTGAACACCTCAAATTTGATATAAGATATCATTCTTGCCTTCAGAACTTACTTATATATGATTTTAATGAATTTATAGAATATCTGATTTAGTTGTTTGGTGGATCAAGAGAACAAAACAACATATTTGTTATGACATACAATTGCCAAAGATACCACGGGTCATAGAACATAACACTTATTACTTGACCAGATATCATTATATAAATCACTCTTAAACATATCAATACAATTGAAGTATGATCACAGAGACATTCCACTTACCATGTGTGAGGTTAAACTCCCCGATTTGCTTGTGGGTTAAGGAATCAAGTATCGTATATAGAGTCATTGATTGTTTCTAGTTGGCAAGTATATAAGAATAAAATCTACAACTAAATGATATTAGTAGCCAAAATCAAAATCAGATACAGGGCATTTCAAGAATTTGAAACATTCGACTTGCGCTACCACATTGATAAGCGATAACTTGTGAAACCAAACATGAATTTAAAATGAAGAAATAAAGTCCTCCAAGTTAATTAACATACATAAGTAGTGATCAGACATGTAAAAGGTGTCACCTTCAATGAGTGCTTCGCAAACCTCCTCCTTGGTCACGTTCAGCGCCCTCAACAGAATGGCAATGTTCTGCGACTTCTTCGGATCGAGCAATCTATTCTCTTGGTTCGGGGAAGGAAGGACCTGATGCTTACAATTAGCCTCCTTGGAAGCCACAGTATTTGTGTTACAACCGAACAGGGTCTCGATCATCTCCTCGTTCACCCTGCCAAATGGATCAAACCCAAACAGTAAACTTAAAACAGCTCAAATTTGTCCCAAACAATCGGAAATTCGAAAAGGTCCTACTGGAATGAGCTGCACTTCAACTGATCCCACACCATCGCCCGATCCGAGCTCGCCCGGACCTTATCCCAGTGGAGAGGCTTCAGCTTGGTCCTAGGGGTCTCCTCGTTCCTCTCGACCGCATTGCTAGGAAGAGATTCCGGGGTCGCTTTGCTCACCATCCCACCGGATTTAGGAGTCGCGAGAACCGGAGGCTTCCCGGTCTGGCTCTCCCAGTACCCAAAAGGGGGCGGCAGGGGAGGCAGAGGAGGAGGAGTCAGGCCGAAGGAGGCGAACGGGTTTCCCGTGAAGTCGGCCGAGCTCTTGACGGTAGGAGACAGGAGCGGCGGCGACGGGGTGGGGGGCTTCCTCTTGGGGGGCGAGGGCGTGAGCGGCCGCATCGAAAAGAAAGGTTTGGATCTCAGATCCCCGGAACGAGCAGCGGAATCGGCGGGGCTGGAGGCCAGCACGGGGGAGCTGGCGGCGGAGCCGGAGGAGGTCAGGTAGGACGGGGTGCTGGACACGGAGCTCCTCAGCACCCCACCGCCACATTTGGGCTTCGCGGCAGAGTTGTCGTCAGCTCTCGGGGAGTAGAACTCCTCGTCGGAGGACGCTCCGTTGGCGGCGTGGGGACGGAGATGTCGGGAGAGGGGCGGGAGGGGGTGGAGCTCGGGGGAGCCGAGCTTCGGAGAGGGAGCGGCATTGTGTGGCTGGGTTAGGGTTTGGTCGCCAGAATTCTGGCGAGAGTTTACGAGGGTGCCCAAGTAGAGGAAGTCGGAAGGGGTTGTGGTGGTGGGGGGTGGGGGTGGGGTAGTGGTGGTGGTGGTGGGGTCCTTGGGGTGGGGGTAGTTATGGTCGGGGTGCGATCGATGTCGGTGTCGGTAGCGTCGGCGGTGGAAGAGGAAAGCGGAGGCGAGGATGATGAGGGAGAGGGCGATGAGGGAGATGACAATGGCGGGGAGCAGCTTGGAGTGGGAGGTGGGGTTGGGGGTGGGGGAAGGGTAGTTTGGGTAGATGATGGAGGAGATGTTGGCTGGGAAAGTGGGGAGAGAGGAGTCAGAGGAGCCAGAAGAGGAGGAGGGAGGTGGGGGAGGGGAAGGGTAGTTTGGGAAGAATGGGTGTGCTGGGTTGTTGGTGGTGGTGGAGAAGGGGTATTTTGGGTAGGATGGGGATGGGGAAGGGGGCTGTGAGGAGGAGGAGGAGGAGGAGGGAGGAGGTGAGGTGAGGGGGAAGAAGGGCTGGTGGAGGGTCCTCCTGTTCTGCATTGTATTGTATTGTACTGTATGTACACACTACACACACAGAGAGATTTGAGGTTGGGTGTGAAGACGGGGAAGAGTATTTCTTTTTCTTTTGGTGCCGCTGATTTTGTTCCTATGCAATGATATTGGCCTAGAAAAAGAGAGATTTTGGCACAGAGAGGGAGAGGGAGAGAGGGTGGCGTATGAAAGGTAGGGCGTCGGTGTGAAAGAAACAAAGGTAGACGACGAAAGGATGATGAAAACGGGGGTAGTGGAAGGAGAGGGGTTCAAGATCTAGAAAGAAGAGAAGAAAGAGAAGAAGAAAAAGAAAGATAATAGTATTATGGGGAGTAGTGAGGGAGTGGGGGTAGTGTACTTTTCTTTTCTTCTCTTTTTTTCTTTCTTTCTAAGAGTGAGAAATTGAAAGTAAATTGGCTGGGGTCGAGCTGGAAACCAGAGAAAGAGCATCAAAGCAGGGATATGTTATGGGAATTATGTAGTTACCTATGTTTGGATGACCTTATCAAACCCAAGAACTACTGGCACACGGGGACTCTAGCATATCAGTTGTCCCACTCTCTCTTTCATATTTTATCACCATATTACATGTGGATTCTATTTTTATTTTATATCCATAAAATCCACATCTAATAAAGTAAAAATATAATATAGAACCGTCATAATGAGACAGCAGATCTGGTCTACACGGGGACCACTGGTGTGGTTTTGACATGTGAGAAGAAATTGATAGTAGTAATAACTATTGTACTTTGCAATCAATCAAACTATTCATAATTATGTTCTTTATTTGTTACTGACCGTTGGTATTTATGTTCTATATTATTCTTCGCTAAAAATTATTTTACAAACTCTCCACTTCCGACAAGAAAATCTTGTATGGTGTTTGGAAACAATTTATAGTTTTAGAATTTTAGAACAAAAAACGTTTGGTTAGTAAGATATATTATATAAAAAAATATTATGGTTAACTAATAATATAAACAGTCCATATTAACAAAATATTATGGATAAAACAATTTAAATATTATAATTTTATAAAAATATTAATTATATAATATTACGGTATACTTATGAGCAAAATTAACTAATAATAATAAAATATAAATATTATGGATAAAACAAATTAAGTATTATTACGGTTAACTAATAATAATAAAATATTAATTACATAATTATCTAATTAACAAAATAGTATAGTTAACTAGTAATCATAATTACTAACTACTTATGATTAATGCGAACAAAATTATTTTATTAATTATTTTTAACTTAAAAATAATTAATAAAATATTTTTATTTTAATTAATTATTCTAATTATATAATAGAACATATAATTCATTATCTACTTAAGTTTATAATTATCTATTATTATTATATATTTAAATAAATTTTTATTTATATTATTTAAATATCATAACAACTTATTTATATTAAATATCCTAACAACTTATCTAATTAATTATTAATTAAGTTATTAGTTAACTAATTATTGATTAATGTAAAGTAAATATTTAATAGAAAATCAAATTATTATAAAGAAAATCAAATCCGACATTTTTCCTCCCAAATTCGGATTAAAGAGGGGGATAAAAGAGAGCCTCCAAATCTTAGATTTGGAAAGTAATCATTACCTCCTTTTCAAATCCAAATTCAAATACAGGGTCCAATTAAACATAGGATTTTATAAATTTGGTTTAAAATTCATAAAATCTTCAAATCCATAACCACTTCATATTTACCGAACATGCCCAATAGCAAAGTTTTCAGCGCTAATGTGCTCAGCATTGAAGAGTTTCTTCTTTGAAACTCGTCCATTATTCACTTGTAAAATCTTTATACTCTAAGCATACAATCTTCTAAACCTCAAGAGCAATCTCTATACTTTAAGCGTTCTTTTTCGCTGTTTGAAGTTGACGAGCTCTTCAAATCAAAGCTCGTGGTGTTGTAAGAAGTTGGCAATCCCTTCGGATTAAAGCTCGTGGTGTAATTGATATTTTCAATAGTGAATTAAGCCGGACAAGAGTTTTGGGAACTAAACTGCCTTCTACGAAGGATATCATGATATATCGTAGTGTTTGATCTTCTAAAGTCTTGAATTCCTTACTAATTGTTGCTGAATTTTTAGTAGGTTAATTTTCTTGTTTTTATTGGATAATTTAGTCTTCACCCTATTCACCCCCTCTAGGGTTAATACCAATGTCGAGGTTGAAGCTAAAATTATGTGTTTTATCAACAACGTTGGATCAATATCAACGATCCAGATACCTGCGGGATCAGCGAGTTTTAAATAGGTCTTTACTAACCATAATCCATCATCATTTATCATTGTGAGATCAAAAGAAGAGGTTTCTCAAGTTGTAACTTTTTAAGAGAGGGAGAGAGAGAGATTCATAAATTCGAGGTATTATTTTGGAGAGAGATTATTTTGAGGAAATCGTTCTTCCTCGTCTTCTCGTGTCTTCGTTAATATTTTCATACTCTTATAATCTATTTCCATTTCCATCTGTGAAGTGTTGTGGTGACCCGTGTAGATCGGATAAGAAGTTTGTAAGAAATCGTTGTATCTTCTTATTTCATTAGTGGAGTGTAACGCCCCTGTAGAAGCATGAAAAATACGCTGGGAAGCTACGCAGCATATTGATGCAGAGCAGCATAAACAGAGGCCTTCAGAGCCATCAGGCGTGCAAAAGAGCTTTTTCAGCTAAACTCAGCATGAAATATAAGCTCAAAGGACCATCCGCGTAAGGCAGTATGTCCAAGCCGCTTCAGCATAAACATGGTGCTTCATCGCCTTTAGGGCGTAAAACCCATCCTCTTTCAATGCAGCATTGAAGTGTACGAGGGACGCTTCGTATTCTCCGAAGTGAACCTGTCAGATCCTGCAATGAACCTGTCAGATCCTGCAATGAACCTGACGTCTAGACTTCTGACAAAGGGATACTGCTCGACTACCCAGGCGATGGCTATAATGATGGCGTGACACTGCAACCCAGGCTGTCATTTACTGCAATTTCCTTTGCGTAAACCGCTTTTACGTGTACAGAGGAATGCGCTGCCTAGTTTTACACAGGCAAATAAGAGCTCCTTACGCTCCGCGGAAGACAAATCGCCTGCCACGTCAAAAGCTGCACTTCGTACAAGATTCGAGGCACGTCCCTGCATTTTATGCACAGAGCGGTGACAGGCTCTCAAAGCACGTCTCTGCAATTAATGCGCCGAATACTGACAGATACCCAAGGCACGTCTCTGCGTTCGATGCACAAAAGGGTAACAGACCGTCAAAAACACGCCTCTGCATTTAATGTGCGGGATAAGGGCAGATCTCTGCATTTAATACAAGAGATTTGATTATATCTCCAAAAGCCGTAATTTCGGCTAAGACGTCCACATCATCTCGGCTTCTACGCCTTCTCGGCCTCTATGACCACTCTGGCACGTTACACAGCGGCTTCTACGCCCATTCAGCTTCTGTGCCTGCTCAGCCTCTATGACTACTCGGCTTCTACGCCTACACGGCCTCTATGCCCACTTGGCTTCTACGCCTATTCGGCTTCTATGCCGATTTGATAACTATTTGGCTTCTACGCCATGGTGACAGACATTTGGCTTCTACGCCAACCTTTTCTACACGAGGGATACCTACCTACGTGGCTTCTACGTCGTGATCTCCGTAGCGGTTATATGCGTTTTGTTCCTTAGTTGGACCCGCGTCACACGCTCATTCAAAAGATCATCTATACGCAGGCATTGGTTATTTTAACCGTTGTGTAAAAGGGTGCTGTACTTTCCACAACTCGGTTTTTACACCGACTGAGTGGTCACTGTCACTAAAACTCTATAAATAGAGACCTCTATCAACAGAGGACAATGTCGAACTTCCATAAAAATATCGCACCAGGTCGAGGGTCAGAAAATTGGTCAAGGAAATCAATATCAGATCCAGGGTCAAAAAGATCGAAGATTGAAGGTCGGAAGAAAGGTCGCAGAATCCTTGAGAGAGAAGAATCCAGAGCTCAGGCAAAGAGTGGGGATCAACGACTTTGGCATCGTACATCCATCCTCTTTTGCAATCTTCGAAGCTATTCTCCGTCTTCCACGGCACTTCTTCGTCATCGTGTGGTCCAAGGGCTAAAGTGATCGGCTACAGATCAGACACCCATAGCAATATTTATCCAGATTAAATAAATTGTACTCCCACATCCTAGTGTAGGATTAATATTGTACAAGCTTGTTTGTAAACAAAAAGAAGGAAAGGGTTTTCTTTCGCAATAAAGAACCCGTCGTTCGTTACTTCCTTTTAACGACACCCCTTCTGTTTCAAATTTTCTATCTGAAACAAGATGGCGACTCTGCTGGGGACATCTTTCTCTTCTGATGAGGAAGCGATTGCTCAACACGATGCGGTATCCGTAGGATCCGTGAAGAAGACACTGGTCATCCAGTTCGACCAGTCTGCCTACGAAGACATGCTCCGAACAAAGGGTAGCTCTCACTCTCTCTCTGTCCAAAGCAACAGGAAGCTGCGCAAGGTCTGGATGCCCAAGACATCCTCTAACATTCCTGTGGATTTTCCGACCTCTCCGATCTCTTCGACCAATGAGGTGGTAGCATCGCTCCCTCCGCGCCTTACGCGTAAAATTCAGTCGCCTGTCTCTGACAGGGCCGACAAAACTTCTGGCAAAGCCTCAGCGCTAACCCAGAAGTATAAATCGCGTCATGCGCGTAAAATTTAGTCGCCTGTCTCTGACAGGACCGACAAAACTTCTGGCAATACCTCAGCGCTAACCCAGAAGTATACTCCGCGCTCTGCGCGTGAAATTCAGTCTCCCGTCCCTGGCGGAATAGACAAAACTTCTGATGATGCCTCAGCGCCAAATCTGTCACGCCCCGATCTCCCGCAGGCTATTTCGGCCGTTCCCGCTATGCGGGAATCACCCTCGCCAGCGCTCCCGCGGAACGATCGCTTTGACCCATCCGGGCGTGATGCCGCACGAGCGTGAACCGCGCCCGTGCAAGGCCGTGATTCATTGGCTGGCGGTAAGAGTTCTAAGCCACAGAGTCGCACAGATTGTCCGAGTGCAGCGGAGTCATGAACGCATAGCGATTCGGTAACAGGTTCACTGAGTCGACAAATATAGCGGAAGCATTGAAACACAAGTTGAAGTAAAGCAAGCTCTTTATTGATATAAACATGTGTTACAAGCGGCATATAGCCGAGATTACAAGTCGCTCAAGCCTCTCTCTCTGAAACAGTAAAAGCGTGCCAAGTGGCTACAACTGTGGAATGATTGTACAGGCGATGTTCGGCTATGTTCACAACATTATGTCTTGTATATGTGCTTCAGTCCCGGACGCACCGTTGCAAGGCTTCAGAGGGAACTCCTGGCCTTAGCACGCACGTTGGAGGCATCCGCACTGAACGAGATTCTCCCGCACCCTGCAAGCAAACTGGTGGATTATCAGTACATTGAATGCACTGGTGGGGAAGCTACTCGCCCGCTCGACAAATCCAAACACGTAAAACAGGTTCCGTGCACAACTATTAAGTTGTCTTTCTAGTTGCCTTAGGATCAATTTCATGCAAATATGGAATAGTCTAACGTGTCGGGCAGTGCGCCGTGCAACATGAGAGGAAACACGGCGAGACTTACCAACTTACCATCTCCTTCCCTGTCCAAGGCAAACATTGAGGCAAACATTGTTAATTCGAGCGCGGCAAGTATAACATTCAGGAGGCAAGCATATGCAAACACGAAGGGTCATTTTTAACATGATCGTTCAGGTGTTCAGTTGTTTATTTATCTTTCATTTACAAGCAAGCATGCAACAGTTTTAAATATACATGATGATCACTGGCTTTATTGCCATAATGGACTCTAGTCTGTGACGAAGATGGTTTGCTACGTGAAAGAACGTGAGGCGCCGCATACCATCTTGTCCAAGTACGTGAGACTAAACGTGAGTTCCGTCCGGAGCCGGAACGGTGCCAGTGCCCCAGCAGCCGCCCGCAGGAACTATACCTTGTGCACAAGTTGTCCGTGATCCAAACGTTAGCATTCATTCGCCCGAAGGCTACATTAGCAAGCATTCGCCCGAAGGCTACGTGAATATCCGCCCGGAGGCTACGTGATTATCGCCCGGAGGCTACGTGAACAATCATTCGCCCGAAGGCTACGTGAGTACAAGACAAGCAGTATTACATGATTTATTTGTTCAGTGAATGTCTTTTGCCTTGATGCAATCCTCCTGGGGCGGAGATTGCCTTGGTGACCTAGCGGTCCCGGATACTTGCAGGTTTATTCAGGCACGGATCGACTACTTAGTAGTCTCCCGGAGTTTGGATGAAAACATGGCAACATTCAAGCAGACAAGCATGCGTTTCTAAGGAACATAAACAGGCACGTTGCTCGGACCCGAAGGTAAGCCGAGAGTCAGATCGTTAGGGACTTAGCATGCGAGGGTCTGAATATAAGCAGTACTTCATTTTTCCATGTTCTAGCAAGCAATACGAGTTGGGATTATTCCCTTAGCTAGGTGCGTTGGATTTATTAGCATGCAGGGGATGAATCACCTAGCGACTAGCATAAATATTCCAGATTTTATGTGTGCTGGCTAAGCAAAGACAAGTTCACCGTAGCCACCCACCTTAGCGATGATTCGCCTCGGTAGAGCGATACGTCAAGCGAGCCTCTGAAAGCCTAAGCCGGGTTCCTGTAGGGACAAGTCTGGATATCCTTGGCATTCTCTTTGAGGCAAAGCGGGTCGGGACAGCTGCACTATTGCCGTTTGAAACGGCAGTCCGCTTGAGCGGAACGGGGTGTTACATCCTACCCAACTTAGAAGAAGTCTCGTCCTCGAGACTTACTAAGGACAAGCAGTGTTCTAGGGTTGAGGTAATCCTAGACAAGTCGTTGTACTTGTTTCATTTGGATTTTACTTGCACAAGCATCGATCTTAGCATATCGCTTAGACTGGATCGTGCGCACCTTCGACATGCATTTCTTATGTGAACACGTCAACCAGCTTAGTGATAGCGAAGTCTCAGCACTCGAGTTCACCTTTTCCTAAGTCTTGGATGGTGCACTAGTTCAAGGCGTCCCTCGAATAGATGCATTCAACCAAACTTAGAGTTAGTGAAAATCGGACAAGCTACTAGCGATACTCTCGAAAGGTTCACACAGGTTGGCACAAAGGCCACTCGCAGCATACAACCAGACAAGCAAGCATATCATATCATTCAAAACGCATTTTGAAAGTATTTAGACTTATTGTTGGAACATCCCATCGAGGCATTGAGAGAGAGCGTACACATAACCCACGAACGAGCTTTCGAAACAGAGATATCGAATCGAAGTCCAAAGGCGTAGAAGCCAGGCTCTGATACCACTATGTCACGCCCCGATCTCCCGCAGGCTATTTCGGCCGTTCCCGTTAGGCGGGAATCACCCTCGCCAGCGCTCCCGCGGAACGATCGCTTTGACCCATCCGGGCGTGATGCCGCACGAGCGTGAACCGCGCCCGTGCAAGGCCGTGATTCATTGGCTGGCGGTAAGAGTTCTAAGCCACAGAGTCGCACAGATTGTCCGAGTGCAGCGGAGTCATGAACGCATAGCGATTCGGTAACAGGTTCACTGAGTCGACAAATATAGCGGAAGCATTGAAACACAAGTTGAAGTAAAGCAAGCTCTTTATTGATATAAATATGTGTTACAAGCGGCATATAGCCGAGATTACAAGTCGCTCAAGCCTCTCTCTCTGAAATAGTAAAAGCCTGCCAAGTGGCTACAACTGTGGAATGATTGTACAGGCGATGTTCGGCTATGTTCACAACATTATGTCTTGTATATGTGCTTCAGTCCCGGACGCACCGTTGCAAGGCTTCAGAGGGAACTCCTGGCCTTAGCACGCACGTTGGAGGCATCCGCACTGAACGAGATTCTCCCGCACCCTGCAAGCAAACTGGTGGATTATCAGTACATTGAATGCACTGGTGGGGAAGCTACTCCCCCGCTCGACAAATCCAAACACGTAAAACAGGTTCCGTGCACAACTATTAAGTTGTCTTTCTAGTTGCCTTAGGATCAGTTTCATGCAAATATGGAATAGTCTAACGTGTCGGGCAGTGCGCCGTGCAACATGAGAGGAAACACGGCGAGACTTACCAACTTACCATCTCCTTCCCTGTCCAAGGCAAACATTGAGGCAAACATTGTTAATTCGAGCGCGGCAAGTATAACATTCAGGAGGCAAGCATATGCAAACACGAAGGGTCGTTTTTAACATGATCGTTCAGGTGTTCAGTTGTTTATTTATCTTTCATTTACAAGCAAGCATGCAACAGTTTTAAATATACATGATGATCACTGGCTTGATTGCCATAATGGACTCTAGTCTGTGACGAAGATGGTTTGCTACGTGAAAGAACGTGAGGCGCCGCATACCATCTTGTCCAAGTACGTGAGACTAAACGTGAGTTCCGTTCGGAGCCGGAACGGTGCCAGTGCCCCAGCAGCCGCCCGCAGGAACTATACCTTGTGCACAAGTTGTCCGTGATCCAAACGTTAGCATTCATTCGCCCGAAGGCTACATTAGCAAGCATTCGCCCGAAGGCTACGTGAATATCCGCCCGGAGGCTACGTGATTATCGCCCGGAGGCTACGTGAACAATCATTCGCCCGAAGGCTACGTGAGTACAAGACAAGCAGTATTACATGATTTATTTGTTCAGTGAATGTCTTTTGCCTTGATGCAATCCTCCTGGGGCGGAGATTGCCTTGGTGACCTAGCGGTCCCGGATACTTGCAGGTTTATTCAGGCACGGATCGACTACTTAGTAGTCTCCCGGAGTTTGGATGAAAACATGGCAACATTCAAGCAGACAAGCATGCGTTTCTAAGGAACATAAACAGGCACGTTGCTCAGACCCGAAGGTAAGCCGAGAGTCAGATCGTTAGGGACTTAGCATGCGAGGGTCTGAATATAAGCAGTACTTCATTTTTCCATGTTCTAGCAAGCAATACGAGTTGGGATTATTCCCTTAGCTAGGTGCGTTGGATTTATTAGCATGCAGGGGGTGAATCACCTAGCGACTAGCATAAATATTCCAGATTTTATGTGTGCTGGCTAAGCAAAGACAAGTTCACCGTAGCTACCCACCTTAGCGATGATTCGCCTCGGTAGAGCGATACATCAAGCGAGCCTCTGAAAGCCTAAGCCGGGTTCCTTTAGGGACAAGTCTGGATATCCTTGGCATTCTCTTTGAGGCAAAGTGGGTCGGGACAGCTGCACTATTGTCGTTTGAAACGGCAGTCCGCTTGAGCGGAACGGGGTGTTACAAAATCAGAAGTACAAAATATGCTCCACACGTAAAACAACATCTGACCTCTACGGAGAACCAGATGATCCCTGTGATCTTCGCAAGGGAAAGCAAGCGGCGGACTACTTAACTTCTCGACATTTACGCCAGCAAGGGAACAATCTGCCAGCCCTCCGAATTACGCGAGAAGCTGATGGCCGCCTGAGGACATCCTCAGCTTTACGCCAACCAGAGCGAAGCTCCAAATTACGCCAGGCGAAGTCCCTAAGCGTAAAGAAGGCTCCAGTTGCGGAAAGACACCCTCCTCGGGAATTATCTGCCACCCAGATGGCCAACCTGTTGTATACGGGTAGCATAGGGAAGACTATGGTCCCCATCATCTACATGCCCACCGATGGGAACAGAAGGAACAAGCCATCATCTTCTTATTCTGCAACTTCTCCTGACCTGCGCAAGTATCTAATCCAGAAACGCAAGGAGAGGGGATCTTCCAGCATGGCTATTACGCCTCCTAGTGAGCACTGTTGTAATAGTCATAGGATTGTAATTAATTATTGTTGTTCTAAAGCAAAACGGCCGGTTTTCGATCAGCTGAGCTACTCTCCATCTTTCCTAGAAGAAGAGCCCGCGCATGCATCTGTGAACATGGCTTCACATATACCTGAAGGAAGCTCAGGCTCAAGACGTTCGTCCTCTAGAACTCCGAGCCGAAGGAGATTCAACATGCTCCTTAGGGACACCGAAGCTGGGGTGTTCCAGAACACTCGTTCGAGGTCATGACAACTGACTTCGTGCTCTTCTGATTCCGATGCTGGGGGTCGCCAGTCTCCCAAATCAGATACTGAGAGTATAGAGTCAACTTCTGTAGCGACCTATACTCATCCTTCAACGACGCCCAGGGAGATGAGAGTTTATGCCATTGGAGATGAACACGAGGAAGCTACGCCGTCAGGGAACACTGAGCAACGCATTACTACACTAGAGACATCTCTAAAACAAATGCAATCCATGATGGAGAACATGCACCAAATGATGCAAACTCAACAGGCGGCTGCTATGGCTCAAACATCGGTCCTGCCTACTCAGATACGTGTGGGAGTGGACCTACCACCATCCAACACAATCCAAGAGCCTGCTCTAGATCAAGAGTCAGCTGGTCCTCCACTTCCTCACTCGGAGAATGTATTACCTCCTGCGGTAGTTGCGATACAACCGACTCCGTACCATTTCGTGATCTTGCTACCGGCTGAAAATCCGATGCAAGCAGTACGGGAGTTGAAAGCCCAATTTGATGCCATGAAGCACAAAGATCAGCTCAAGAAATTGGGAATCAACCAGCCTTACCCAGCTATCTGGGAAGAGGTCCCTTTCCCTCCGAGATACAAACCTCAGACTATGGCTCTGTTCGAGGGAAAAACATCACCAAGTCAGTACATGAACTATTTCAGTATGATGACGGTGTTGCTATAAGGGAATGACGCCCTCCTCACTCGGGTGTTCAAAGGCTGTCTCTCGGGAGTCGCTTACCAGTGGTACCGCAGCTTGGCGGACAACTGCATTGCGTCCTTCGAAGACTTCAAAGCTTTATTCTTCACACGATTCTATGAGGGGGAAATGGACATGTATATGTCCTCTCTCATCGAAGTCAAGCAGAAGGAAAAAGAGGACGTTTGCACCTTCATCGAACGTTTTCGTCAAGCCACTTTACAGATGCCTCCAACGGTTCCAGACTCTACATTGGTAGACATTTGCAGGAAGAACCTTCTTTCCGTGATCTCGGTGTTCACAGGACCATATCAGTTCCATGATTGGCCCTCGTTCATCATCTCAGCGGTAGCCGCCGAGGATAACAGTCGCAAAGCGCACGACAATGGCATCATAATCTCTACCTCCGACAGAGGCAAAAGGTCATCCCCCAACGGCGACCATTCTCGCAGTTCCAAAGGAAAAGAAGCTCTAGCGATCAATACTTCCAGACAGAAGACTGTGTCAACCACGCAGACGAAACCTGGTACTTCCAGACCCGTCGAAGTATACTCTTTCGACGACGACGATATTCCGAGTATATTCGAGTGTCTCGTCAAAAGTGGCAAAATCACCCTTCCGGAGGAGAGGCGGCCCAGTAAAGTCGGCAGTGCCAACAACCCCAAGTACTGCATCTTCCACCGATACGTACACCACCCAACAAAGGCGTGTTACATACTGAAAAGGAAGATCCAAGAGCTGATCGATGCTAAGGCCATCACTCTGCGCAACAGCGAGAAGACGGTCACGGCCAACATGATCTCTCTGCAATTTGGCAATCTGCCTCCCCAAGAAGTACCGGACGGTGTTACACCTATTTCCCGGACGACGATGAACATCGTTAATCTTCCTCCGACTAGGGGTCAAAATCATGACTTATTATCCCTAACTACCCAGCGAGGCGAGATTATGTGGGTTCACCCAGACTTGGTGTCGGAGCTCGAAAAAGAGACTAATGCTACTAAGGCTAAGTCCAGGAAGAACTCCAAATGCAAGCCATGCCATATGGTTGCAACTTCTTCGACATCAGACGAAGACGAGGTTTTGGCCACAGCAACCCGTTCAGGGAAGGCTTACCTCAAGGACTACGGAGCAAGTCAGGAAGATGCACCTGCAGACACTTCAGCTGCCAAGCCTTCAGAACCAGGGCCCGCCGTACCAGAGGCCGGTCCTTCGAGACCAACTTCGGCGGACAAGGGGAAGCAAAAAGAAGTGCGTTTCGATAAACCTGTGAAAAATATTCAAAACAAAGGTTTAGAGAAGCCGTACAACTTCGACATCCTGGCCCAACTGGCTAATATACCGGCCAGGTTGTCCATCTTCGAGCTACTCAGGCTCTCCCAAGACACTCGTCTAGCCCTGAGTGAAGCATTGATGCAGGCAGATACATACTTGACCCAACTCAAGTCCCCCGACGAAGAACCCGTGGCGTGTCCTCGATGCCACAGTGTGATAGAGGTGGTCCCAAACATCACTTTCACTCAAGACGACATGCTGTTAAAATATAACAGGCATGACAGACCCCTCTACCACACCGGGTACGTCGGTTCCATGGAGGTCGACCGGATTCACATAGATCCGGGATCCTCAATCAGCATCATTCCTCATAGTTTGCTCAGACCGCTGAGGATTCCTACCAGCGAACTGGCTTACACCACCACTACTATCGTGGGTTTCAACGCCGGAAGAAGTAAGCTGTTGGGGAAAATTCGCCTGAGGATCCAGATTGGCAACCTCAGATCGGTGGCTACATACTACGTCATCGATTCAGAGGTATCCTATAATATTCTGCTGGGAAGACCTTGGATCCACGACCACAACATCGTTCCTTCGACTCTACATCAATGCTTTAAATATGTAGACGCCCAAGGGACAGTACAAACGGAGGTTGCTGACCTAAACCCGTTTAAAGGAGTAGAATCCTACTACTCTGATGCTGTATTATACTCTCAAGACTACATGGAAGAGGTATCAGCCCAAGCAGAGAAGGAATCCCACAGGGAGCCTGAAGAACCTTCTGCCAAGCAACCTCTGTCAATCAGGGTGAAAGGACGGACTATCCGTCCAAAAGCCACAGAGCCTATGGCTATCCACCTGAACAAGACCAGGTCAGGGAAAGGGGGTGATACTCTAGTGATCACTCTGAACCAGAAGCCTCCGCCCTTAATCATCAACCTTCGGCGCAACAAGCAGTCGAGTAATGTAAATGCAACCAGGAATGCGGTTTCTGATAATAATAAAGGACCTCTTTTCCATTATATCGACGCTCGGATTCCAAATCAGGAATCCTCTCCCCATGACGATATAGAGCCTATAGCACAAAAATTCTTGGCAGCTATAGATTCCTATCATCCGTACATATGGGAAGTAGCGTCATCATCCAATGTCACCACGACATATGGACCACGTGAGGATTCTATCTTCATTGTTCCACCTGCCCGCAACGGTCAGCGTTCAATAGTCTTTGGCCGCATGCGCAACAAACAGACTATACAAGCAGATTCTTTCGATGACGATGTTGGTGAAATGCAAGTTCACAGGTACAGCCCACAAGCCTTGAAGATCATACAAAGTATGGGTTACAACTTGAAGATGGAACCAGGTCTCAACTACGGGAAAGGCAGACGAATACCGCTGCTCGGTAATCCCCACTATCAACAAACCCGTTTCGGGTTAGGGTATGCCACCTCCCTTACGACTTCCAAGTCAGATGAGGATATCTTTTCCCCTTTTTAAGACGGCTCATCGCCCTCCGATTCATCTCACGCTCCCGAGCAAATATTATCAGCGAATATGGTAGTGACGGATTCCTTCGAATCAGACGAATAAGAATCTGAACCATTCGAGAATGATGCTTGGGCCTAGCAAATGGATACACAATGGGAGTTCCACTTCGAGCAGAGAGAACCTTCCACTAAATATGAAGTTATCCAGATTGACGTAGGGGATGAACTTTCACCAAAGCCGATATTTATCAGTAACAACCTTTCCGAAAAAGAAAGGGAAGAAATTACCCAGCTGATAAAAGAACATATCGACGTCTTTGCGTGGATTTATGAGGATATGCCAGGTCTTGATCCAAAGGTGGCCACTCATAAACTCAACGTACTGCCCGATTCAAAGCCTGTGAAGCAGCACCGATGCCGGTTCCGCCCGGACATGATGGACGCCATTGAAGCTGAAGTCAAGAAGTTGATAGCCTGCGGCTTCATCCGTGAGGAACAACATCCCGACTGGGTCGCCAATGTTGTCCCGGTCATGAAGAAGAATAGGAAAGTACGTATCTGCATCGATTATCGAGATCTGAACGTAGCCTGCCCCAAGGACGAGTTTCCTCTTCCCATCACAGACGTCATGATTGACAATACATACGATTTTGAATGTATGTCTTTCATGGATGGATTTTCAGGATACAATCAGATCAAGATGCATCATGAAGATGAGAAGCATACTGCCTTCCGGACACCACTAGGGGTATATTTTTATACCGTCATGCCCTTCGGATTAAAGAATGCCGGGGCTACGTACCAACGGGCTATGAGTAACATATTCTATGAGCATTTACGCAAGATAGTGGAGTGTTACGTGGACGATGTAGCTGTCAAAAACTGCCTCAGGGATAATCACATCCAAGACTTGAAGACAGTATTTGAATTGATTCTCCAACATCAACTCAAAATGAACCCTACGAAGTCCTTTCTGGGGGTATCTAGCGGCAAATTTCTGGGATTTGTCATCACCGCCAAAGGCATTCAAGTGAACCCTGATAAAATCAAGGCCATCTTAGAAATGCGACCGCCCTACAATCTGAGGGAACTCAGTGGATTTCAAGGTCGTCTGGCTTATATCCGAAGATTCATATCCAACCTCTCCGGGAGATGCCAGCCCTTTTCTCGTCTCATAAAGAAAGGTGTATCCTTCGTATGGGACGAAGCCTGTCAGCAAGCGTTCGGAGATATCAAGCGCTACCTCACTAGTCCGCCAGTTCTGGTATCTCCCGTTATAGGAAGACCATTCGTGCTATATGTTCGAGCAATGGATCATTCTCTGGGAGCTCTTCTCGCACAAAAGAACGATATGGGCCACGAGCAGGCTATCTACTACCTCAGTAGGATGATGGTCGGAGCCGAACACCGGTACAACCCTATGGAGAAAGAATGCTTGGCTCTGATGTTCGCTATTCAGAAAATGCGACACTATGTCACGGGCCAAACCATTCATATCATCTCCAGGATCAATCCTCTTCGGGTACTGATGAGCAAGCCAAGTGTTCTTAATTCCCGACTCGCGACTTGGGCGATGTTATTAACGCCATATGACATGGTGTACGTCCCTCAGAAGTCCGTCAAAGGCCAAGCATTGGCCGACTTTCTAGCTGCTCATCCAATCCCGGAGGCCTCCAAACTGTATGAGGACATTCTCGACGAAGTTGCGGAATATAATTCCACAATGGAAAGTGATACATGGCAACTGTTCTTCGATGGCGCCTCCAGGACTGGTCCCAGGGGAAACGTGGTTTCGGGAGTAGGAATCGTCCTGGTTACTCCCGTTAAGCTCGTCATCTATCGAGCATACTCTCTTAGCGAGCACTGTTCCAACAATGTTGCGGAATACAACGCTCTACTAATCGGGCTCCAAGTCGCCAAAGAGCTGGGGGTCGAATCTCTGGAAGCCTTCGGTGATTCTCTGCTGATCGTCAATCAAGTCAGAGGAATATATGAAGTCCGGAATCCAAACCTCATCCCCTATCACCAAGCAACGGTCGAGATAGCCGTGACGCTCAAAGGATTCTTCCTTGAGCATGTACCTCGATCTCAGAATCTAGAAGCTGATGCCCTAGCTAGTCTAGCTGCAGATTTAGCTACTCCTATAAGAAGACAGAATTCGGTAATCCTTCTTAACAGAGATTTATTTTGTGTGAAGAACAACTTCCACATTGAACGCAGCCACGCTGTGAACGTCGATCCTCCTACGAGAGATTGGAGAAGTCCTTTTATAGATTTTGTGGCATACAGAATCTTGCCGGAGGACCCTAAAGAAGCAATATCTGTCAAAAGACGATCATTACGCTTCTACTTCGACGCATCGTCACAATGCCTGTATCGCCGGTCTTATAACGGACTATTATTATAATGTCTCTCTGGTGATGAAGCACAGCGGATTATCCGTGAAGCTCACGACAGCGTATACGGAGCGCATCAACCCGGTCCTAAGCTGCAGGATCGCATCAGGAGAATGGGCTATTACTGGCCCACTATGATCGCGAACACAATCAAGTATGCCAGACAGTGCAAAGCCTGTCAGGTTCATGCGGACTTCATACATCAACCGTCCGAACATCTATATCCTACGGTTGCGTCCTGGCCTTTCGAAGCATGGGGTATGGATATCATTGGTCCTATTCACCCGTCTTCTTCCAGAGGTCACCAGTTCAAACTGGCCATCACGGATTACTTCTCCAAATGGGCAGAGGCGATCCCTCTGGCTGAGGTAAAGACATCTAACGTGATCATCTTCATCAAGCATCACGTCATTTATCGCTTTGGGATTCCCCGAAGGATAATCTAGGACAATGGACCTCAGTTCATCAGCCATGCGTTTCATCGATTTTGCAATAAAAATCGGATACAAAATGTCGCCTCTACGGCGTATTATCCAGTCGCTAATGGTTTGGCGGAAGCCGTCAACAAAACCATTATCAAACTCTTGAAGAAGTTCGTCTCTTTGAACAAGAGAGATTGGAACGAGAAGCTGGGAGAATGTCTCTGGGCGTACCGCACAACGGTCCGAGCGCCGACAGGATGCACGCCATTCTCATTGGTCTACGGGAGTGAAGTAGTTCTTCCCATCGAAATTCAAATTCCGTCACTCAGGATAGCCGTGACTAATGAGTTGACTCAAGAAAAGAATGACCTGTTAAGGCTTCAAGAGCTAGAAGGATTAGACGAGAAACGCCTCCAAGCTCAACAGCACATAGCGCTCTACCAAGCACGTATTTCCAGAGCTTTTAATCAAAAAGTAAAGGAAAGAGTGTTCAAAGTCGGCGAGCTAGTCCTAGCTGTAAGAAGGCCGATGATTCTTACTCACAGGAGTAAAGGCAAATTCCAGCCCAAATGGGAAGGCCCTTACGTGGTCGAGACAACGTTCTCAAACGGCGCTTACAGGTTAGCCCAGCCTAATGGAGACCTCATAATGGCTCCTATCAATGGCAAATTCCTGAAAAAGTACTATGCTTAAACTCCTCTGCTCAAGTGGAATAAGGCAATCTCATTTTGACAAACTACTTCCAAAACAAACTTTAGTCCAAGCATATCCTATCATGGATATGCCCTGCTAAAGTTTACTGAGAGTATATCACGTCCATATTACCTCTGATATCACTTTCACCCAAACCTGTCATTTATATTTCGAAATGATGGGTCCACAAAGTCAAATGAAAAGCCTCTTTATTATTCCCGAAAAAGAGAAAAAGTACATTTGAAAAAGCAAAAGCAAAAGCAAAAGCAAAAGCAAAAGACATCACTTAGGGGGAGCGGTCAGGTCGCGAAGCTGCTGCACCAGTACGGCCATCCTCTCATCCCGAGAGTTCAAAACGTCGGCACGAGCCCGCGCCAACCTTGCTGCATCATCGTTCAGAGCAACTAACTCAGACCGAGCCTGCACGAAATCAGCATGGATGATGTCCACACGCGTCAGATTCAGCTGAACAGTCGCCCGTCGTTCCTTCAGCACGTCTCGGGCCGCCAACAAAGAGAGAGCCTTCGCCTCTGCTCGAGTGAGCTCATCCTTCAAAATGCGGACCCTCGCTGCCTCTTCCTCATACTCGGCTTCGCACTGGGTCAACTCGGGGACGATATACCCCAACTGGACGTGCTCATGATCCATCTCCTGCAGCTGAGCCGCGATGGACTTATTCAGAGGCTCCATCTGTTCAGCAAGATGCGCAGTCAAGGAGTCGTATCTAGCTTGGACGAGACCGTCAATATTGCCTCAAGCCAGCTGCAAGTATTCGTTAATGGGTTGCTCCAAACCATTAACCATCGCCTCCAGCGCGTCAGCTACCCCGGTGTTGCCGAATTCCCTGATCGCCTCTATCGAGAACCGAGAGGAACTCTTCAGCGACGCAAAGTCCAGCTTCTTCGCCAACACCATTGACATTAGCATTCTCAGAGTGGTGTAGAAGATGTCGGTGTACTGCTCGGTCAGCGCAACTAGGTCCGCATGAACGCGGGGGGTGTCCGCAATGGTGGCGACTTCCCCACCAGGAATAACCACAGACGATGTCACCACGGCCGTCGCCTCAACAGGCGGTACGACTAAAGAAGAATCACCAACACCGGACGAAATGACCAGCGTGCTCAAAAGAGGCACTGTCGCAATGACAGGCTCGTCCTCCTCTTGAGATATCTCAAGAGTCTCCTCGACAGGCGAGCCAACACCCGAAGATGTCTCCTCTTCAAAATCAGGTACCTCCGTGTCACCACTAGGACCTGACACAGAGCCGAAGGGCGCGTCTACATCGCCCTCTCCGAAGAGGTCTTCCCCTGAAAAGAAGACAAAAGGAAGTTAATATCAACATAATATTAATTTTCCTAAAGAAGAGGCATAAAAGACGACATTTACCCATGGCCGACGGCATATATGTCGCATCTGCAGCCTGTATAGCTAAATCATTTCTTAATAATGCTAGGCGAGCTGTCATACCTGGAGAAAGGGGTCTGCGAACTAACACTGTTAAGTAGTCTTCCAGGTCCTCCTCAAATTCCAACCGAGGCTCATCGGCTGGAATCTCGCTAGGTGCGCTCACAGGCGCGGCAGGAGTCCCTCCCGATGCTGATTCGGCTAGAGGTATACGGAACTTTATTATACTCAGCCCCGAAGGCGACCTCGTTCCACTACTTGGAGCAGTAGCAGCGACGGCGACATCCAGCTGAGATTCTCCGGCACCACCAGCCGGAACTGTAGAAGGTCCCTCTCTAAAAGGCGAGGAACCTCCAATCAAAGGATCATCCCCAATACGGGGATATGCAAGCTCACCTCCAGGAAACTCAATACCAGGAATCCGGAGAGGACGATTTACCGTCTTCTTCTTCCTCTTACGAGGGGAAGCCTCCTTGGGAGCAGGATCCCTTCGCTTCCCAGAAACTACCAAAGCCCCTGCAGGCGGAGGTACTTCACCCTTAGGTACCGACACCAGAGGCTCATCAGGAGTAACGGACCCCTCACCCTCGTCAGAAGAGACCGAAGGGACTTCGACTCTAACCCCAGGCTTGGAAGAGGGCACCCTAAAACTTCCATGCATATCAAAATCGTGATGGAAGGTGTTCGTGGCCACATAGAACTGGGCATACGAATGCAGGATGCGCAGCTCCGTGGAGAGTGTGATGACCGGCATAGTAAAAATTGCCCCAGTACAGCCCATGATAAAATATTGCCATCCCCTCGCTCCATCAATGAGTCCACCTCTGGACCTGAAGCTGGTGACGGCATTGCCCACATGCAACTGATCATACCCAAACTGCTTGGCAAACCGACTGGGCAAGTAGGGCTCCAAGAAGCAATGATCTTCGCTTCTGTACAGCATATGGGATGGTCTGATACAGACCAACCAATTAAAAGCTTCGGGAGAAAGAGTGGTCTTCTCTCTACCCGAATCCTCGAGCCTAATCCCCGATTGATTGCGATGTACAGAAGGGACGGTGCAGAAGAGCTTCCAACTGTGACTGAAGCCCAGCGCCCGCCGACAGTCTATAACTGTGTTCACATTCCAGGAAGACTTCTGGTAGTTCAACAAGAAACTACCCCCCGAACTACTGCCAGAACCGGGAGACATCACCCGGGGGTTGTGGAGAATTAACCATCCCATCAAATACAGGTATGGTAATTCTACCCTGGGGAAGCTATCACGCCGAATTTTATTGGCGAGCAGCCCGTCCGTCATGGCCCTCAGGCCAGCTTGTATATGACACACCATGGCAGGGAGCAAGCCCAGTCTTGCCCCAAACACCAGACGCACTACAGGCCATAGCGTGTTGCTGGGAATACGATCCGTAGATGCGATGTCAGGTACCACCAGTCGGCGCAGCCATATGGAGAAGAAGCCAGCCATTTGAGCTTTCCTGGACAGAGGCTTGCGGTAGCGCCTCAAATAACTATAGGCCTTAGTGCCTACAGGATACTTTCCTGTCCCTTCGTCGAGGAGCCGGTCTGGAGCACCAGCATCCACCATGAGATCGTCAACTACCTGAGCATTAAGCACACTCAGGGGATTCACAGGCAGGTCCTTGCCCTCCAATACCTTCTTCGGTTTAGCAATCCTGGGCCTGTGAAAGAAGAGATAGGACATCCATTTACTGGTATGAGCCAAATCGGAAGGCTCATCATAAAAAGCGGTGCAAGCGAGGTAGTGGCACATCAACTCCTGGTACACTTCCACTACCCGAGGGTCTGAATCCCCCAGCTCCCGGTTCGTGGGAACATACTCTTCATATAGAGTATCCCCCATTGGCAGCCTTGAGATCTCTGCCATCTCATGCAGGGCCAATCCCAACTCCCCTAGTGGAGTGGCGAAAGTCCCGGTAAGCGAAATGTATCGCTCCATCAGTGCCAGAAATAGGTTGGGGTTAGGAGGTAACCCGACACTGGTGGCACTCACAGCGGCAAACAGACCAATACTCTCCAACTCGGTCTAGAAATGCTTCAGGGCCCAATCAACTAAACGAGCCCATCGAAGATTTGTAGGGGTGATCCACCCGCCGCACCGAGGGTTCACCTTAGGGTATACTCCCCCGTGTCCCATAAAATCATTACAAAAAGTCAGCAATTGGACCGGCTGGATCACCAAACTGTCTTCACTCGGGACACTGCCCAGGTACAGTCCCCTGAACATCGTCACAGAGCCGGAAGGGCGGCTGACAAACGATCCCTGGTCAGCTCCTCTCAGATGAAAGATCTTCCCCGGCTTGCCGTGAAGATCGGGAGTCAGCGTCCACGACATCCTCCTGGGATGTGTAGCATGGAATAAGGCCTAGATGGGATAGTCTCTCGGCATATTGGGCAGATACAAGACCCAACCCTCGGCAGGGAAAACCCAGAGTTATCTCTTGGGCTTCGTCTGGGACTACTTGTCAATCATGTCCCCGAAGAGGAAAGCCGGCTTTAGGTATTGTTCCCCGTCTACGTACATTAGGGGTTCCCCGTTGATCAAGTTCAGCAGCGTTCGCTCTCCCTGAGCCGATATCAGAAATTCCCTTCCTTCGGGATACTGGGGCCCGGAGATAGGAAATGTCACGTGCGACAGATCCTCCAGATAGTTGGAGTGCAGCATCCCGACGGCAGAGCCCACCAATTCAGCCAGCGGAGACTCATGCAATTTAACTGTAAAAGTACAAGAGAAACATGTCAGTTCCTATAACTAGACATTACAGGACTTGCAGCATCCGCCAAAAATCAATAGTCTGTGCTCTACGCCAAGACTGTGAAACTTGAGCTTTTACGCTGGAATTCATTTCCTAAACGCAAAAATTCAAGACTGGCAGTATACGTCAGCGCTCTACGCCAGACTGATTAAATTGAGTTGTCATACCGGAATTTTTATCCACAGGCGTAAAACTCAAAATCTGATAGTATACACCAAGTTTTCGGCAGTCAAAGCTTTTATGCTCGACGGCGAAAATATAGAGTTTTTACGCTGACACATTAGAAATGTGGGCGTAAAAGATGAAACGTCTCCGTGCATCATCTTCCTCAAAGAGGCTATCAGCACAGGAGACGACCTAGCGCGATCACGTTCAACATGTGCGAAGGATTTTTAGTCGTTCTCATTTATCCCAAAAGCTCTACCTTTCAGGCCGTGTGCACTGCTCGTCGGCGGGATGCTCCGCTCAGAATGGGGTTCGCCCTGTCCAACTAGAGACGCTCTCGCTTGAGCCGAAGAATGAGAAGAAGAATCAACCTTCTTTCCCTTAGCAGAGGAAGTTTGCTTCGAAGCAATTACTGGAAACTTTGAAGACTCGGAGAAGAAACGGAGAAGAACTCGAACAGTTGAAAGCTTTCTTTCGCAGAAGATGGATGGAAAGTTTTCCTCTCAAAAACTTGGGATATATATAGAGTTCGGAGGGACTCCTCGGACCCCGAACCAAATCTCCTAATTAATATTCGGTTATGATTGGATCCTAAGTCAGCCTATTATTCAGAGAAGGCGGACAGTCAGCGAATTCAAAAAGTTTTTCGCGCAAAGCAGGTTCGTGGTTTCTACGCTAAGGAGCTTTCTACGCTTGACAGCTACAGATCTACGGTTTTACGCTCGCAAGCTATAAGTCTATGGTTTTACGCCCGGATGCCTTTGTGCTCGATAGCTTTTATGCTCGAGAGGCTACAAACCTACGACTTCACGCTCAGCAGATACCAAATCGATGATCTCACGCTCGGTGGCGCTTAGTTTACGCTCAGAAGCGACAGATCCACGACTTCACGCTTGGAAAAATTTTCTTTTCAGAAGCTACAAATCTACAGTTCTACGCTAAGGAGTTTTCTACGCTCGACAGCTACGAATCTACGGCTTTACGTTCGACGGCTACAAGTCGGGTTTTACGCCCAGATGCCTTTGTGCTCGGTAGCTTTTATGCTCGAGAGGCTACAAACCTACGACTTCACGCTCAGGAACTACAAGTCTATGATTTTACGCTCGGTGGTGTTTAGTTTACGCTCAGAGGCTACAGACTAATGATTTCACGCTCCACGACTTCCCGCACATCTGAAAGATACGCCGGCTAGAGTACGCGTACATATGAACGGTTCTCAAGGCGGTCAATTGTAAAGAGTTCACACAGAAGATACTCGTTCTTGACCTCAAGATATCCCAAGTACCCGAAGCATACAGAGTTTAACATTGAAAAAACTACTCTTCTTCATGGGTCGATTCGAAGTTCATCCAGACTCCAGTTTGGATATTTCATCTATCAAGATGGCAACTCAGTTTGACAGCCATTTCTCGCCCCGTTCCGAGGGATTTTCGAGAATCATTCTTGAAGATGATGTCTGAAACAAAGAATTCTGTTTATCAGAAGTAACAGTTCAGAATTCTACGCAGTTCCTCACTCCTAAACAGCAGGACAGTTCGAACACTCGAATGCTAAAGCGGCTTTCTACGCATCTCTAGTTATGCGTAAAAGACAGGACAGGACCTAGCACTCTTTCTAAAACAGAGTCGGCGTAAAGAATCAGACGTGTCGAAGCTACACATATTCAGACTTCACAGCAACAAAGTATGGCAAGATGATCATATGCACGGAAGAAAGACGATTTTATTAAAGGTAAAATCATGATTACATATGAGGGAAATCCGATCTACAAGGGTTTTTGTCTTCATTTTTTTCATGATTACATATGAGGGAAATCCCGTCTACAAAGGACTTCCTCATCGTCGCCAAAAGGCCACCCCCTAGAATCTGCTCTGCCAGGTTCTTGCATGGGCGCCAATTCTTCATCTCTCCTCCAGCAGTTGGTCGGTTTCCGCAACCGACTAAAATGATAAATGGAGGAAGAATACGAAACTGGGCCTGCCTAAATTATGCAGATCCCATGCTCCGTGCACCGTGACAGTTTGAGTTGAGGTATTTCACCCAACTCAATACTCGAGGTCAGAGCTAGTTGCTGCTCTAGTCCCCGGAGGTAACGGGAGAAGGCGCCACTTGCAAGCAGCGTGGTAAAATATGATTCTTCCTCTCTCCCGAAGAACCACCATACAAAGTTGCTGATTATCCTGAGCAAAGGAGGCTATGATATCCTTCCATGATCCATCGTTGCAGAGGATATTTGCTCGAAGACGCTGTCTTTTTTGGCTCCTTACATACTGGAAGAACATGGCCTTCTTCTTCCTCAGATCGACCCGACGGACTCCGGCGATCATCTCTGTGTGGCGAAAGGAATGCAGGAAGAACAGGTTAACTCCTCAGCCTTTTTATAGGCAAGAGAGGTCACACCGATCCCCAATAAATCCGACATAAAGTCAGCCTCGACCGTTTCAAAGCTCCATTCAGAAGCATTTCGAGTTACGAGGAGCAGTTCATGCTTCATTCAAAGCGTTTCAAATTATGAGGAATTTAAAACCTTTGAAGGGGGTCTTGAAGAAGCATGAAAAATACGCTGGGAAGCTCTACGCAGCATATTGATGTAGAGTAACATAAACAGAGGCCTTCAGAGCCATCAGGCGTGCAACAGAGCTTTTTCCGCTAAACTCAGCATGAAATATAAGCTCAAAGGACCATCCGCATAAGGCAGTATGTCCAAGCCGCTTCAGCGTAAACAGGGTGCTTCATCGCCTTTAGGGCGTAAAACCCATCCTCTTTCAATGCAGCATTGAAGTGTATGAGGGACGCTTCGTATTCTCCGAAGTGAACCTGTCAGATCCTGCAATGAACCTGTCAGATCCTACAATGAACCTGATGTCTGGACTTCTGACAAAGGGATACTGCTCGACTACCCAGGCGACAACTATAATGATGGCGTGACACTGCAACCCAGGCTGTCATTTACTGCCATTTCCTTTGCGTAAACCGCTTTTACATGTACAGAGGAATGCGCTACCTAGTTTTACACAGGCAGATAAGAGCTCCTTACGTCCGCGGAAGACAAACCGCCTGCCACGTCAAAAGCTGCACTTCGTACTAGATTCGAGGCACGTCCCTGCATTTTATGCACAGAGCGGTGACAGGCTCTCAAAGCACGTCTCTGCAATTAATGCGCCGAATACTGACAGATACCCAAGGCACGTCTCTGCGTTTGATGCACAAAAGGGTAACAGACCGTCAAAAATACGCCTCTACATTTAATGCGCGGGATAAGGGCAGATCTCTGTATTTAATACAAAAGATTTGATTATATCTCCAAAAGCCGTAATTTCGGCTAAGACGTCCACATCATCTCGGCTTCTATGCTTTCTCGGCCTCTATGACCACTCTGGCACGTTACGCAGCGGCTTCTACGCCCATTCAGCTTCTGTGCCTGCTCGGCCTCTATGACCACTCGGCTTCTACGCCTACACGACCTCTATGCCCACTTGGCTTCTACGTCTATTCGGCTTTTATGCCGATTTGATAACTATTTGGCTTCTACGCCATGGTGACAGACATTTGGCTTCTACACCAACCTCTTATACACGAGGGATACCTACCTACGTGGCTTCTACGCCGTGATCTCCGTAGCGGTTATACGCATTTTGTACCTTAGTTGGACCCGCGTCACACGCTCATTCAAAAGATCATCTATACGCAGGCATTGGTTATTTTAACCGTTGTGTAAAAGGGTGCTGTACTTTCCACAACTCAGTTTTTACACCGACTGAGTGGTCACTGTCACTAAAACTCTATAAATAGAGACCTCTATCAACAAAGGACAAGGTCGAACTTCCATAAAAATATCGCACCAGGTCGAGGGTCAGAAAATTGGTCAAGGAAACCAATATCAGATCCAGGGTCAAAAATATCGAAGATTAAAGGTCGGAAGAGTGGTCGCAGAATCCTTGAGAGAGAAGAATCCAGAGCTCAGGCAAAGAGTGGGGATCAACGACTTTGGTATCGTACATCCATCCTCTTTTGCAACCTTCGAAGCTGTTCTCCGTCTTCCACGGTACTTCTTCGTCATCGTGTGGTCCAAGGGCTAAAGTGATCGGCTACAGATCAGACACCCATAGCAATATTTATCCAGATTAAATAAATTATACTCCCACATCCTCGTGTAGGATTAATATTGTACAAGCTTGTTTGTAAATAAAAAGAAGGAAAGGGTTTTCTTTCGCAATAAAGAACCCGTCGTTCATTACTTCCTTTTAACGACACCCTTTCCGTTTCAATTTTTCTATCCGAAATAGCCCCAATCCCAAAATACGTAGGACTAGGAATACGTAAGATGCTATCTACGCATTCGACCAGACTCTGGTCTGACTCGAATACGTATAAGCTGTATAATAAGGGTAACTAGCTAAGAATACTGAAAATATCTATGTCTCAATCCACACAAAGAACAGAGTATCAAGAATGAACTACATGTGCTAAAGTCGTCCGCCAGTAACATATAAGCTAGAATAGACTAGAAAAAAAAATATGAGTCTATAAAACTAGGCTACATCAGCAGATGAATAAACAATATAAATAATACCATAACTTCGAAAAAACTGATATAAGTACCTGGCACCAATGCCTGCGAGACAAGCAACACACATTAGCAACTCCAGGCAGTTTCCACAATGGTCTATGCTGCAAAACTTGCAAGGGACCAGGTCCTCAGAGGGACGTAACAAGGTACAAGAAACATCATGCCAAGATAAAACAGTATAATGCCACATATTCAAGGGTAAACTAATGTAACCACCTAAGTGATATGCATGTGAGGACATCACTCGTAGTCAGGCTGAAACTACTACAGTCTCTGTGTTGGGGAGCCCATAGCAGCAAGTAATATCTCGAAGGGCCAATAAATGTGTCAAAGATCTGAGACAGATTCTAAGGCACCTCCAGTAATATAGTATATATATATAATCAGCCTGTAGCATGGTATATCTTTCCCCACCCAATATAACCTCACATCTCATGTCCAATATGTCTCATGTCCATAACACGCAAGATCATGACCTCTAGCTAGTACAACAAGTCATAATGATATATAACTATATATGCAAGTCTCATATCACGAATATTGTAAGCCTATACAGAATCATCATGAATAACTCAAGAAAGATTATGTCACATAAATAGTGTCAAGTGTCCTATGGTATGACGTACTTGGTAAAGCAGGCACACAAAAATATAGGATCATGGAATCAACTCTCTAAATGAGGTTATATGACTCCGCATACGGCGTCGACACCCGAATCTTGTTTGGACGCTAAGCAACATATCACGGTCCTAGGTTAAACAGTTACAACACAGAAGTATATATATATAGAAAGATCAAAAGCAAATAATATATCAGGATCTACTGCAAGTTGGCAAGGTACAGTTGCCTGGGCTCTAAACTCCGTCAGTTGCTCCTGTAATAGTGGAATCTCCAAGTACGCCTCTGAATGCTGTAACAAACATCACCATTGCTCTCAGAATACTTGAAATAGCTAGAATTGACTACCCATAAGTCCATTTTGGACACAAGGGCAGAATTGACAGTTTTGGGTCAAAGTGGGGTCCACATGTGGCCCACTTCGCACCGAAAAATGTGCCAAAGATAAAGTTCTCCAAATTCGTCAAACTTAGTGTCTACGAGTCTAGAACGATGATACAAATCCAACGGAACATTCAGAACTGAATTTCGATGAGCCGGTCACGAAATCACCCGTCTAGTGGAACCGTGGGGCCCGTGAAACAGTGTTTCGTCAACGTTCTCAGAATCGAACCAAACTTGGGTCACAGGACTAACGTAACGCTGCAAATTCGATGATGCAAGTTTTGTTCCAAACTGACAACCACACACGCAATTATGACGAATGTCAGAATAGGCCGATACGGTATTTTTTTGACGGATATGCGTTGATTCTGGTGTGCACGCATATCTGAATCAACTTTCGCAAAATTCCACACGTCCGCGTTGATGATACGCACCTTTTGGTGTAATTTGCACACGACAAAGTTGCCTCGTTTAGCGGAATGCACCCCGTATCGAGAAAATTTTGGTTTAGAAAAATCAAGTTTTTGACAGATTTCAACAGCAAATAAATTACAGCATAATCAACAATAAAATAAACTAATTGAAGAGATTAAAATTGGTTATGTTCTCTAAATTACTGTTCAAGTAGAATTTTAGTATCGCGTGCCGTTATGAAGATAACGAGACTCAAACACGCACACCCGGGATAATTTCTGTTCCTAAAAATAAGTCTTTTTTTATTTTGTGTCACGAATTGCGATCGACACAAGACACGATAAACTAAACTAATTACATATGGTTCAAGGGGGTCATGTGGTCTTCACATAGGATTTGATGGGTCGCTGTTTGGATTACTGTACAAGAAGATACCGGGGCGAGAAGAAGGGTACCTTACTTCTGCTGCTACTCGGGATTTGGGCGGGTCTTTGCGGCGGCGTGCTGCCGCGGTCATGGCATCGACGGCTACGGTGGTGGTCGGTGGTGGTCGGGGAGAGGCTGGTGGTCTGCTCTGATGGTGGTAGCATATGTATAGGGAGTGAGGGAGGTGGTTTCGGGAAGATGAACGAGCGGGTCGGGAAAGTTTCAGGGAGGGGAAGGGATCGGTCTGGGGGAGTTACTGTAGCGGCTAGGGAGTTTGGGTTCGGGTAGTTTTAGGGTTTTGGGTTTAGTTTAGGATTTGTGTATGGGTTTAGGATCCGGGTGCGGGTTGGTTTCGGTTCGGATATCGGGTTTAGGTTTGGGTTGGTTTGGTTTGGTTTGGGTTGGTTTGGTTTGGTCTAATAATTAATAATAATCTCAATATATATATATATATATATATATATATATATATATATATATATATATATATATATATATATATATATATATAGTTTTGGACCTCAATAAAATCCAGAAAAATTCTACAATACTCTAATAATAGTTGTACACCCAAAAATATAATTTTTGTGCAATATTAGTAATTAATTAAATAAACATAATTATCAATCCATGAATATAATATATTCTAATTAGCTAAAAAAAATGAAAAAATCTTCCTTAATCACAATAATTACATAATACCAATATTAAATAAATTTAAAATTTTAATTCTAAAAATTAGGATGTTTACAATCTACCTAACTTATAAAAAAATTGTCCTCGAAATTAAAAACATGGTAGAAAAGATTTTAGTTAAGCAAGGTCGCACTTGTTTATCAAAAGATGGGGGACACAGTTACCAAATGGAGTCCTAGTTTGACGCCACATTTTAAGAATAAGGGTACGCTTAATCAAGGCTCTACCCAACTTATAAGAATGAAGTTGGCCGCATGAACTATAGCCATGATCATATTTCTAAGAGTTTTTAGAAAGTCTAATTTCAAGGAGGGATACGAGATGGTGAGGATTTTGTGACCGTTGTCACAGCCATTCAAAAGAAATCTAGGTACTACCATGACGTTAATGAGTCAATAACTCTATAAAGAAAGTTTTTACTAGTTCTCTTTGGCTAATTAGGTCATGAGTCTACAAGACAATAGGAAATATCATATCCAAATACAACTAGGGTGAAATAGTACCGAGGAATACTTTATCACAAATCTTGTCAAGGTGATTAACATTGTGTAGAGAGTTCAAGGGCTCAACTTAATGCAACACCAGTGTCATGGATGTTTGGCTTGAGTGGGCTAAGGGTATATCGGTGATTAGGGTAATTGGGTTGCCGATGTACAATTTAATTTAATTACAACAGAACTGACTAATTAAGTATAGATTTTCTAGAAGGAGGTATGCTACGAATGTTGTGGGCTCTATATGGAGCATGAGAGTGTATACTTGGGTGTAACAGCTGGGTCATGAATGAAGTAGGTCCAGTTAGGCTCATACCCTATTAGTCAAAATCTAAATTCCTGGCCCTAATCAGTTTATGTGTAACCCACAATATTCAGCTATCATTCCTTTAAGACTTCCATCTTCCATATATATTTTTCTACCATATGTAAATCTATACTCTAAGGGTCTTGTGATAATCCTCTATAGAATAACCATCAAGTCAGTATGTGATTCTGAACCTGTGTTTAATTTCTTCGTATCACTTCGAGACTAATTAACAATTTTTACTCGCACTAAATTCTTAAAATTCCAAAAGATTAGAATTCATAAATACTAGAATTACCCCTCAAGTTCATACCACAATCCATTCTTCTTGGATTGTGCGACCATAATATCTTTTTCTTATCATTTATTTCCTACGCACCTTCATATCCTTTTTAGTATGTTAATCTTGTTTTTAATTTTAAGCTTCGCCAATCATAACCCGGTACTTTCCGCTTCGTAGTATAGATCTTCTAGGCAACTACCGAGTGATAAAATCTTCAGTTCTTCCTAGAAAAATACTCAAGGTCATGTACTTCTCGTGAATCTCTTCTTGTTACCATTTTACCTTCTTCACCTTGAGCCTGAGAATTCTTCTTGTTTATTCCATGTGTACCCTTTATCCAAACTACATGGTTAATATCTTGTTATAGCTTGTCATATATTATAGATAATTCACTATCTAACTCAAGACTATAGCATCTATCAAAACTCTCATCCTTCAACATATTTGCTCTATCACAGATATTAACTTATCTTCCCAAGTAATCACGGGTGGAACTCACTTGTTCAATTAACACCGATAACCCCAATAATCAAGTACATCTAATTTGATTTCGAAAGCTATACTTTAGTACTTGAGTTATCTAATTACTCAAACATTTGGTCTAGCAATCTACCTATTTATTTAGTCCAGACCTATAGTCATCAATAATTTAAGAGGGTCATAAGCTCTAAAATAATCATAAGACAACTAGAGATTTAACCACTATGGCCTGCTACGTAAGGTATAATTTCTTAAGGTCATAATATAATTTATTGTATCACCATCATGAGCCATATCTGATCCATAACATCTAGCTATGTATTCCATAAAGTATTCCAGTGCATTAGAATCAAACCCTCTTTCCTATCTTCGAATACTTTCAAATTACTTGCTACCTTAAGCAAGGGTAAGGTTTTATTAGTTCTAGGCCTCTAATACTATATTCAATTCTCATGCTAACAATCTACACTAGCTTTAGCATATAGGAATAACCTATTTACCTATCATACTAAGGGTAACCGTCTTCTCAAAAATTTATATCCAGCATGTCTTCTTCTGCCTTGACAAGGATCTGCTTCTGATGGAAACATCGCGTCCGAACGTCCATCTCTCAGAATTAAGGAGAGATAATAAACAATAATAAAGATGTTGAGGGGATTAAACGAGTATAATTATGAAGTCCAAGGGCGATAATCAAATGCTAAAGAATTTTTAAATCAGTTGTGGATTGAGATACTAATACTGCTAATCCTAATTACAAGCTCGCTCGGTACTGGAAAGTAACCGAAATGATTTAATCAAGATCTGCATGGGCCACCAGAAAAATATGTAATGCCCCAATCCTAAAATACGTAGGACTAGGAATACGTAACATGCCATCTACGCATTCGACCAGACTCTGGTCTGACTCGAATATGTATAAGCTGTATAATAAGGGTAACTATCTAAGAATACTGAAAATATCTATGTCTCAATCCACACAACGAACAAAGTATCAAGAATGAACTACATGTGCTAAAGTCGGCCACCAGTAACAGATAAGCTCAAATAGACTCGAGAAAGGAATATGAGTCTATAAAACTAGGCTACATCAGCAGATGAATAAACAATATAAATAATAACCATAACTCTGGAAGAACTGATATAAGTACCTGGCACCAATGCCTGAGAGACAAGCACCACACATTAACAAGTCCAGGCAGGCTCCACAACGGTCTATGCTGCAAAACTGGTAAGGGACCAGGTCCTCAGAGGGACGTAACAAGGTACAAGAAATAACATGCCAAGGTAAAATAGTATAATGCCACATACTCAAGGGTAAACTAATGTAACCATTTAAGTGATATGCATGTGAGGACATCACTCGTACTCAGGCTAAAACTACTACAGGCTCTGTGTCGGAGAGCCCATAACAACAAGTAATATCTAGAAGGGCCAGTAAATGTGCCAAAGATCTGAGATAGAGTCTAAGGCACCTCCAGTAATATAGCATATATATATATATATATATATATATATAATCAGCTTGTAGCATGGTGTGTCTCTCCCCACCCAATGTAACCTCAAGTGTCACGCCCCAGTCCCAAAATATCGAGGGACTAGACACGTGGCAATGGCCAGCAGCACACACCGATGGGCAAACCCAATTTAATGGACCCATCAGGGTGTACTTAAGCTGTAAAACAACAATATGACAATGGTACTAATCTCATCCACATAAATAAATATAAACAATATCAGAAATATAAATCAACAACAAGTCTCAATAAAATATATCTCGGGGAACAACCTGATGATAAGTCTGATACAATGGTTCAACAGACAAGAATAAAGAGTAAAACAACAACAAATATTGAGTATAGGATAAGTAGATACTCAGGAGAAATCTTCAGCGATCACCTCATCCTCGGGTTCTGGTACTGCTCCTGTCCCGTACACCTCGGGGTAGATCTCCTCTGCTAAACCTGGGGACATAATCCGGACCTAGGTCCTCAAGGGACATAGCAAGGTAGAAGAATAACTCATGCCAAAAATAAATGTAGTACAATAATAAATAAATTAATAGGGTAAACTAGGTAACTAGCTATGTGAAATGCAAGTGAGAGCATCACTAGACTTAGGCTAAGACTACTACAAGCTCTGTGTCGGGGAGCCTGTAGCAGATATATTATATAATTATACTATGTAATTTACTATATATTGGGCCTACGACACCATAATAAATTTATATATAAAATCAGCCTGTAGCCTGTGTGTCTCTCCCCACCCAATTTAATCACACATCTCATGTCCACGATGTCTCATGTCCATGTCATGCAAGATCATATCTAATGCAGCAAGTCATAATGATATCTAAGCATGTATAAAGTATATGTCACGAACCTGTATCCTATACAGAATCACCATAAATATCTCAGGAAGATTCTGTCTTATGATCAGTGTCAAGTGTCCTATGGTATGACGTACTTGATAATGCAAGCACAAAAATATATAATGTCTCGATATCCATGTCTAGGTGACGTTACACAACTCCGCGTACTGCGTTGACACCCGAATATTATTCAGACGTTAAGTAATGTCACATGGTCCTAGGTTGAACATATTTATCATATAATTAAATCAATGGAATAACATGTAGTATTTACTGCAAGATTGGCAAGGTACACTTGTCTTGGGTTCTGACTCCAACTGCTGCTCTGGTATCAGCGGGATTTGCAGGTACTCCTCTGAATGATGTAATAAACATTACCATCAGGTTCAAAAGATATCAAATAGCTAGAATTTTCTGTCCATAAGTCCAATTTGGACACAGGGGCAAAAGTGACAGTTTTTGGTCAAAGCGGGGTCCACATGTGGTCCGCTTCGCACTGAAAAATGTGTCAGAGACAATGTTCTCCAAATTTGTCAAACTTAGTGTCTACAAGTCCAGAACGACGATACGAACCCAACGGAATGTCTAGAACTGAATTCCGATAAGCCGATCACAAAATTGCCCATCAAGTGGAGCCGTGGGGCCTACGATACGGGACTTTGTCAACGTTCTCAGAATCGAACCAAACTTGGGTCACAGGACCAGCATATTTCTACGAGTACGATGGCACAAGTTTCTTTTCTATACGATGAGCGTACACAAAGTTAGAACGAGTTTCAGAATGGGGCCGATACGGGGTGTTGTCGACGGATACGCGTTGATTCCGGTGTGCAAGCACATCCAAATCAACTTTCGCAAAATCTCACACGTCCGTATTAACGGCACACACCTTTTGGTGAAGTTCGCACATGACCAAGTCGTCCGGTTTAGCGGGGTGCACCCAGTTCCGGGAAAATCATATTATTTAAATAACCATTTTTTGGTCATTTTTATCCTCAAAAATATTACAAACTACAGCACAATAAATTACACTAAAAATTGGGTTTAAAACTTGGTCATATGGTCTAAATAATTGTTTAAGCCAATTCTGAAAATATTTCACAGGTTGGTCGTAAAACGGTCGCGAATTGGGGAGTTCGGAACGATTTCTGAATTTTCAGAAAAAGGGGATATTTTTCCTGATTTTGCGTCGCAGTTTGCGATTCCCACATGACGCGATACCCCGAACTAGTTGCACGGGGTTCGAGAGGGTCACGCAGGGTACGCGCACGATTCGACAAAATAGAAAACGAGGTGGCGAGGAGAGAGATAACCTCACCTGAACAGGGCGTCGGTATCGACTGAAATTGGGCGTACGCGAGGGCGCCGCGACGGAGCTCGGCCGGCGGGCTTGCTGGCGGCGGCTTGGCGGCTGGGCTCAAGGTTGCTGGAGTTGGCGGAGAGGGGCGGTGGATAGCCGAGGCTGTTCGTCGGAGGATGGCGGAGTCGTCAGGTCACCGGCGGGTGATGGGGGTGGCGGTGGTGCTGTGGGGAGATGGCTGGGTTCGGGTTTATATAGGCGAGGGTGGGCTGGCGGGTAGGGGAGGTGGACGGTCGGGAGGGGAAGAGACGCCGGGAGTGGGGGAGGTGAAACCGTCGCGGGGGAAAGTGAAGCGTCGGCCGACGGAGAAGGGAAACGGCGGAGTCGGGGGGGGGTTTGTTCAGTTACTGTAGCAGTAACTGTGCAAAAATGGGTCGGGTCTTGGGTTGCTGGGTAGGGTTCAATCCGAATCCGACCTGATCCGCTAGGGGGTGGGTTCGGGTTTCGGGTCGGGTTCGGGTATAGGTCCGACCCGCCCCGCTAAGGATTGGGTTCGGTTTGGGTTGGTTCATGATTCGGTTCAGGGTGGGTTCAATAAACCGGTTGATTTATTTTGGTTTAATAAATACAGTAATTTTTAGGTCTTTAAAAATAGTTTCGGGGCCCAATAAATTCCAGAAAAATTACCCTATGTCTAATATTTTATTTTACACCAAAAAATATTATTTTCATAATATTTTAATACTTATTTTAATACTTTTTAAAATATTTGATTCAGAAGAACATTTATTTTAATTCCTGAAAAATCACAAAAAATTCCAGAAAAATTCCAAAAATTTATTTTTTTAAATTCCTGAAAAAATCTGGGGGTTTACAATCTACCCCACTTAAGAGGATTGCATCCTCGCAATCAAAGAAATAACTGGTCAGAAGAGATGACACGGTTGCAAGCATTGTTCGAAGTATGACACAATCAAAGAATCATGATCAAAGATAAATCGAAGGACGAGAGTTAAACAAAACACATAGGGAATGAATAAAATATTTTTTTAAATAATAAAAATTAGGTAATTCAAGAGTGAAGGAAATCTGGTTAGAGCAAAGAAAACTACAGTCTTAGAAAAACTAGGTTTATCAATTATTAATAAGTTTAAATACTAGTTTTAGGGATAAGGTCATGAACTAACAGGCACATGCTAAAGCAATGCTAGGAATAGATAGCTATGAATAACTTACGCGCATTCGCTACTCCACGAGTCTGCACGTCCTCCAAGGTCATCGCAAAAGCCTGTCCGCGTCCTTGTGGTGGATTCCTCTGCTGCTGCTAGGCCTGGTGGAAGAGTGTTGCTTGTGGTGCCAAGGGTGGCCTCGGCTGATACCCTCCTGGGGCTGGTGGTCTGACTCCTCCAACTCCCATCTGTGGTACTCCCAATGCTGGATAAACAGGCCTTGGTGCTGGTAAAGCTTGTCAGTTTAACATTAGTGCTCCCTCTCGATGCTCAGGACAATCCTTGGCTAAGTGTTGGTTAGATCCGCAAATCAAGCATAATCCCAACTTGCGTCTGCATTTCCTCTCAATATGGCCTACCTTGCCACAGTATTGACATATAGGTAGTATCTGCGGAGATGCTCTGGGTGGCTGGTGTATGCGAGATCTCTTTGCAGCTTCTCCCTGTGGTACTCTGGCTAGTGCTGATGTGAAAGGCCCCTTCAGGATGGACTCTCTCCTGGTGACGCGCTCCATACATTGAGTTGTAGCAAGGACGTCCGTGTATGAAGTAGGTGCAATGGATCCGATCATTCTCTGTAGCTCAAAGTTTAGTCCGTCGAAGAACTTCTCAGCCTTCTTTTCTTCTATCGGGATCAAGGTAGGGGCGAAGCGACTCAGACGAAGAACTCCATATTTTATTCTTCCACTGTCATACTGTCTTGAGTAAGGCGATTGAACTTGTCCCGAAGTTCTGATCGAGAATAGCTGGAATGTACATCTCCTGAAAGAGTCTAGAGAACTCTTTCCAAGTGACTCGGTCTGGTCCAAGCCGTGTCTCCTCAGATAGCCACCAGTGATGTGCATTGTCCATCAACTGTATCTGGACGACAGTCATCCAACGTTCCCTTGGAAGCTCAGCTGCTTCTAATTGATGTTGAGTGTTGGTGAGCCACTCATGAACTTCAATGGGCTCCTACTTGCCTGAAAAAGTGTGGGGCTTCTACTAGCGGAAATCGGTAATAGAGCCCGTTATTGGCCGTCGTGCTGGTAGATTCGCCTACTCCAGTGCGATTACTAGGCTATGATGCAGAGCCTCTTGTTGAATTTTCTGTTGGGCTTGCATCATTACATAGATTATTTGAAACATCTGTTGCCCGTCCATAGCTTGCCCTTGTGGGAATATGGGTATTGGTGAAGTAAACTATGGTGGAAGGTCATCTTGCTGGATTCTCGAGGCATGTTGATTTGCTTTACTGCTTCGATGAGTGGAGGGATCTCCACTTAATGGCGTCACTTCATCTTCTCCATAGGTGGCTACAGCACCTTGTGGTGTTCTTGCAGGAGTTTTATCGTTTGTTCGTGGATTCATTACTCTGCATCCAAAATAAACTATAAGAGGCGCACAGAGGAATCAAGGCAGGATGCATGTCAAGAATTTAATTTGAATCCGATATAGATATCAAGAATGATTCAATCAAGTGGATGAGATCCTATAACTTATCATATCTTTGTTGCAGGCTTGCTCGATTCCTAAGTTGAAACCAAAGCAATTTAGTCGTAGACCTACATGTGCCACCACAAAAACCATGTCACGCCCCAGTCCCAAAATATCGAGGGACTAGACACGTGGCAATGGCCAGCAGCACACATCGATGGGCAAACCCAATTTAATGGACCCATCAGGGTGTACTTAAGCTGTAAAACAATAATATGGCAATGGTACTAATCTCATCCACATAAATAAATATAAACAATATCAGAAATATAAATCAACAACAAGTCTCAATAAAATATATTTCGGGGAACAACCCAATGATAAGTCTGATACAATGGTACAACAGACAAGAATAAAGAGTAAAACAACAGCAAATACTGAGTATAGGATAAGCAGATACTCAGGAGAAATCCTCAGCGATCACCTCATCCTCGGGTTATGGTACTGCTCCAAAGACTGCTCCTGTCCCGTACACCCCGGGGTAGATCTCCTCTGCTAAACCTGGGGACATAATCCGGATCCAGGTCCTCAGGGGACATAGCAAGGTACAAGAATAACCCATGCCAAATATAAATGTAGTGCAATAATAAATAAATCAATAGGGTAAACTAGGTAACCAGCTATGTGAAATACAAGTGAGAGCATCACTAGACTTAGGCAGAGACTACTACAAGCTCTGTGTCGGGGAGCCTGTAGCAGATATATTATATAATTATACTATGTAATTTACTATATATTGGGCCTACGACACCATAATAAATTTATATATAAAATCAGCCTGTAGCCTATGTGTCTCTCCCCACCCAATTTAATCACACATCTCATGTCCACGATGTCTCATGTCCATGTCACGCAAGATCATATCTAATGCAGCAAGTCATAATGATATCTAAGCATGTATAAAGTATATGTCACGAACCTGTATCCTATACAGAATCACCATAAATATCTCAGGAAGATTTTGTCTTATGATCAGTGTCAAGTGTCCTATGGTATGACGTACTTGATAATGCAAGCACGAAAATATATAATGTCTCGATATCCATGTCTAGGTGACGTTACATAACTCCGCGTACGGCGTTGACACCCGAATATTATTCAGACGTTAAGTAATGTCACACGGTCCTAGGTTGAACATATTTATCATATAATTAAATCAATGGAATAACATGTAGTATTTACTGCAAGATTGGCAAGGTACACTTATCTTGGGTTCTGACTCCAACTACTGTTCTGGTATCAGCAGGATTTGCAGGTACTCCTCTGAATGCTGTAATAAATGTTACCATCAGGTTCAGAAGATATCAAATAGCTAGAATTTTTTGTCCATAAGTCCAATTTGGACATAGGGGCAAAAGTGACAGTTTCTGGTCCAAGTGGGGTCCACATGTGGCCCGCTTCGTACTGAAAAACGTGTCAGAGACAATGTTCTCCAAATTTGTCAAACTTAGTTTCTACAAGTCCAAAATGATGATATGAACCAAACGGAATGTCCAAAACTGAATTCCGATGAGCCGATCACAAAATTGCCCGTCAAGTAGAGCCGTGGGACCCACGATACGAGATTTTGTCAACATTTTCATAATCGAACCAAACTTGGGTCACAGGATCAGCGTATTGCTACGAGTCCGATGGCACAAGTTTTGTTTTGATACGACGAGCGTACACGAAGTTACAACGAGTTTCAGATCAGGGCCGATACGGGGTGTTGTCGACGGATACGCGTTGATTTCGGTGTGCACGCACATCCAAATCAACTTCCGTAAAATTCTACACGTCCGTATTAACGGCGCGTACCTTTCGATGAAGTTCGCACATGACTAAGTCATCTCGTTTAGCGGGGCGCACCCAATTCTGGGAAAATCAGGGTATTTAAATAACCAAGTTTTTGGTCATTTTCACCCACAAAAATATTACAAACTACAACACGATAAATTACACTAAAAATAGGGTTTAAAACTTGGTCATATGGTCTAAATAATTGTTCTAGACAATTTTGAAAATATTTTACAGGTTGGTCGCAAAACGGTCACGAACTGGGGAGTTCGGAACTATTTCTAAATTTTCAGAAAAAGGGGATATTTTTCCTGATTTTGCGTCGTAGTTTGCGATCGCCACAGGACGCGATACCCCGAACTAGTTGTATGGGGTTCGAGAGGGTCACGCAGGGTACACACATGATTCGACAAAATGGAAAATGAGGTGGCGAGGAGAGCGAAAACTTCACCTGAACAGGGCGTCGGTATCGACTGAAATTGGGTGTACGCGAGGGCGCCGCGACGGAGCTCGGCCGGTGGGCTTGCGGGCGGCGGCTTGGCGGCTGGGCTCAGGGTTGCTGGAGTTGGCAGAGAGAGGCGGTGGATGGCCGTGGCTGCTCGTCGGAGGTTGACGGCATCGTCGGGTCGCCGGAGGGTGATGGGGGTGGCGGTGGTGCTGTGGGGAGATGGCTGGGTTCGGGTTTATATTGGCGAGGGTGGGCCGGCGGGTAGGGGAGGTGGACGGTCGGGAGGGAAAGAGGCGTCAGGAGCGGGGGAGGTGAAACCGTCGCATGGGAAGGTGAAGAGGCGACCGACGGAGATGGGAAACAGCGAAGTCGGGGGGGGGGGTTCGTTCAGTTATTGTAGCAGTAACTGTGCAAAAACGAGTCGAGTCTTGGGTTGCTGGGTCGGGTTCAACCCGAATCCGACCCGATCCGCTAGGGGGTGGGTTCGGGTTTCGGGTCGGGTTCGGGTATGGGTTCGACCCGACCCGCTAAGGATTGGGTTCGGTCTGGGTTGGTTCATGATTCGGTTCAGGGTGGGTTCAATAAACCGGTTGGTTTATTTTGGTTTAATAAATACATTAATTTTTAGGTCTTTAAAAATAGTTCTGGGATCCAATAAATTCCAGAAAAATTACCCTATGTCTAATATTTTATTTTATACCCAAAAATATTATTTTTATAATATTTTAATACTTATTTTAATACTTTTAAAATATTTGATTCAGAAGAACATTTATTTTAATTCCTGAAAAATCACAGAAAATTCCAGAAAAATTCTGAAAATTTATTTTTTTAAATTCCTGAAAAAATCTGGGGGTTTACATCAAGTCTCATTCTATGATGTCTCATGTCCATAACATGCAAGATCATGACCTCTAGCTAGTACAACGAGTCATAATGATATTTCTATATATTCAAGTCTCATTTCACGAATCCTGTAAGCCTATACAGAATCACCATGAATAACTCAAGAAAGATTCTGTCACATGAATAGTATCAAGTGTCCTATGGTATGACGTACTTGGTAAAGCAAGCACGCAAAAATATAGGATCATGGAATCAACTCTCTAAATGACGTTACACGACTCCGCATAAGGCGTCGACACCCGAATCTTGTTCGGACGCTAAGCAACGTCTCACGATCCTTGGTTAAACAGTTACAACACAGAAGTATATATATAGAAAGATCACAATCAAATAATATATTAGGATCTACTACAAGTTGGCAAGGTACACTTGCTTGGGCTTTGAACTCCGTCAGTTGCTCCTGTAATAGTGGAATCTCCAAGTACACCTCCAGATGCTGTAACAAACATCACCATTGCTCTCAAAATACTTCAAATAGTTAGGATTGACAACCCATAAGTCCATTTTGGACACAGGGGCAGAATTAACAGTTTTGGGTTAAAACGGGGTCCACATATGTCCAACTTCGCACCGAAAAATATATCAAAGATAAAGTTCTCTAAATTTGTCAAACTTAGCGTCTACGAGTCCAGAACGATGATACGAACCCAACAAAATATCCAAAACTGGATTCTGATAAGTAGAAACGTAGGGCCCGCAAAATGATATTTTGTTAACGTTCTCAGAATCGAACAAAACTTGGGTCACATAACCAGCGTAACGCTGCGAATCCGATGGTGCAAGTTTCGTTGCTAAATGACAAGCCGACAAGCACACACAAAATTATGACAAGTGTCAAAATATGTCGATATAGTGTTTTTTTACGGATATGCGTTAATTTCGGTGTGGACGCAGATCTAAATCAACTTCTGTAAAATCCTATACGTCCACGTTGATGATACGTGCCTATCGGTACAATTCGCATACGACAAAGTTGCCTCGTTTAGCGGGACGCACCCTGTATTGAGAAAATTTGGGTTTAGGAAATCAAGTTTTTGACAGATTTCAACAGCAGATAAATCACAGCATAATCAACAATAAAATAAACTGATTGAAGAGATTAAAACTTGGTTATGTTGTCTAAATTACTGTTTGAGTAGAATTTTAGTATCGCTTGCCGTTATAAAGATAACAGACTCAAACACGTGCACCTGGGACAGTTTTTGTTCCTAAAATAAGTTATTTTTTCCTGTTTTGTGTCACTATTTACGATCGACACTGGGCACGATAAACTAAACTAATTATACAGGGTTCAAGGGGGTCATGTGGTCTTTACATAGGATTTGACGGGTCACTGTTTGGATTACTGTGCAGGGAGATACAGGGGCGAGAAGAAGAGTACCTTACTTCTGTTGCTGCTCAGGATTTGGGCGGGTCTTCGCGGCGGCGTGCTGCGACGGTCACGGTGTCGGTGGCTACGACGGCAGTCGACGGTGGTCGGAGAGAGGCTAGTGGTCTACTTTTATGGTGGTAGCATATATATAGAGAGTGAGGGGGGTGGTTTCGGGAAGATGAAGGGAACGGGTCGGGGAAGTTTCAGGGAGGGGAAGGGATCGGTCTGGGGGAGTTACTATAGCGGCTGGGGAATTTGGGTTCGGGTAGTTTTAGGGTTTCGGGTTTAGTTTAGGATTTGGGTATGGGTTTAGGATCCGGGTGCGAGTCAGTTTCGGTCCGGATCTAGGGTTTAAGTTTGGTTTGGTTTGATTTGGTTTGGTTTAATAATTAATAATAATCACAAATATATATATATATATATATATAGCTATCGAAAAATAGTTTTGGACCTCAATAAAATTTAGAATTTTTTTACAATACTCTAATAATAGTTGTACACCCAAAAATATAATTTCTGTATAATATTAGTAATTAATTAAATAAACATAATTATTAATCCATGAATATAATATATTTAATTAGCTAAAAAATAAAAAATTCTCCCTTAATCACAATAATTACATAATACCTATATTAAATTAATTTAAAATTTTAATTCTAAAAATTAGGGTGTTTACATGGAGGCTTTTCCATGTTGGACTCCGATTGTTCCATGGATTTTTTCTGTCAGAATTATTCACGTAAATATCTTGGTGTTTGCGTTTGGCTTTCAATTTGTGATTTTGGCATATTAGTTGTGTGTTTTTCTTTAGTTCTCTAACAGTTTCTTCGTTTGGAAAAATGGTTTCCATGTTCGTTCCCAATAATTAAAATTAAACATTGTGGTAATGTATGTTTATCTGAGTATCATAATTAAGTAAACTGTCGAAGTTGCCCAAACTTGTAATGTTCATTAGTTTAGTTAGATTAAATTATCTTTACAAAATCCTTCCATATATGACTACATTGTATTGAGAATAATGGTGGTGGTTATTCACTCACTGTTACACTATGTTTAGAAGGATTATCCATATTTCGACACTAGCACCCAAAATAAATAAATAATAATAACGATATAGAAGCCAGAAAAAAAGAATAATGATATAGAAGTATCAGTTACTTTAATTCAAAATATGGTTTAATTCTTGGCTTATTTATTATTGTGGTGGAGCTACATATTTATAGAATAGGCCAACCACTCTCTTTCTACTATTCTACTCCATGTGGGACTAAAAGTTCATACATACTCTCAACACTCCCCCTCAAGATGGACGATAGATATCTATCATCCCCATCTTGTTACAAAGTTTAGAGAGACTCAATGAATTAAGTCTCTTAGTAAGACAATCTGCAACTTATTCTTCTGAGCGAACATGATCAAGCTTTAATATCCCTTTCTCTAGCTTCTCTTTAATAAAGAACCGATCGATCACGATGTATTTTATTCTGTCATGTTGAACTGGATTGTTAGATATATTTATTACAGCTTGACTGTCACTAAGAAGATGCAATGGTGTTCCCTGGTCCAACTTTAACTCTGTCAGCAGTGCTTTTACCCATAGCAAATCTGACACACCCAGAGCCATAGCTCTATATTCCGCTTCAACGGTCGATCGTGCTACCACAAACTGTTTCTTACTTCTCCACGAGACTAGGTTACCCCCCACAAAGACACAGTATCCTGTGGTAGACCTTCTATCGTCCATACAACTTGCCCAATCTGCATCGCAGTATCCCTCAACACCCATGTGTCTATTGTTCTTGAACTATAGCCCTCTTATAGGAGCCCTCTTCAGATATCTCAGAATATGAAAAACTGCATCCATGTGGCCCTTTCTTGGATCATGTATGTTGAGACTTACTACGCTCACAACGAATGAGATATCAGGGCGAGTGTGGCCTAGATAAATCAATCTGCCTACAAGTCTTTAATATCTTTCACAATCAACCAGCTCTCCTGCCTCTGCCCCCAACTTATCTTTATGATCGATTGGTGTGACCATCGATTGACACCTAAGCATACTCGTTTCTGTGAACAGGTCTAGTACATATTTTCTCTGAGAGAGGACAATTCCATCTCTTCCTCGAGCCACCTCGATATGAGAAAATACATCATCATTTCCAAGTCCTTCACTTCAAACTCTTTAGCAAACTTTGACTTCAGCTTGGTGATCTCCTCCTCATTATTACCTGTGATTACTATATCATCCACATATACTACAAGTATAGTAATGTAGCCTCTCGCATGCTGGAAGAAGACCGTATGATCTGCATTAGTCTGGTGGTACCCCATGCCTGTGACAACCTTCCTGAATCTATCAAACCAGGCTTGAAGAGATTGCTTGAGTCCATACAATAATTTCTTTACCTTGCACACCTTTTCCGTTGACTGCTTCATACATAACCCCGGGGGGGTCTCCATGTATACTTTCTCTTGTAGATCCCTATGAAGAAAATAATTCTTCATATCTAATTGATACAACTATCACCCATGGTTTGATGCAAGGGAGACCAGGGTTCTCACAGTCCTCATCTTTGCCACCGGAGCAAATGTCTCATCATAGTCGATGCCATATGATTGAGTGAATCCCTTTGCAACCAACCTTGCCTTGTATCGCTCCACCTTCCCTTCCGGCGTCTTCTTTACTGTGAAGACCCATTTGCATCCAACTGCTCTCTTTCCTTTAGGTAATGGAACAAGTTCTCATGTCCCATTTCTTTCGAGTGTCCTGAGTTCCTCCAGCATTGCAGCTTTCCATCTCGGATCTTCCTTCGCTTTCTGCCAGCACTTACGTACAAAGGTAGTGTTTAACGATGCAATGAATGCTCCATAAGTAGGGAATATATTAGAGTATAATTTTTTTTTGGCAATGTCATGTTCATAACGATTAGGGGACTTTTCTGCATTACTGCGAGAAGATTTTCTTAAGGTAATATGTGGTATTGGAGGAGAGATCATACCATCCAAATCAGAGGGATCCGTATGTTCATTAGAAGGATCCGGTACAGGAGGCACATCTTTAGGAGTTAGGGCAGGTCTAGGCAAGGGACATGGCACAGTAGGGGCAATAGGTACAGTAGTGGACTGCTGTTGTCATGCCCCAGAACCAGAATACTGGAGAGCGGGGGAGTGACTCAGCCAACCACACCTTGCAGAATACCGAAGTAAGCCACAATGTGCTAAGGTTGTCAAGAGACAAGGGGATGCACTCTACAATCAAGTCACCTAGGGTCAAGAACATATATGTCTCAATTATCAGCCAAGAAATAATAAGAATGAATATGTAAGATAAAGCAGTTAGGCGTCCCTAACGCTCTATTAAAATGGTCATAAAACTAGTTATACATGATGGTAAACTAGTGCATTGTCAAGATTACATGACTGTAAGTCAGCCTCGGTCTGAATAATATACAATAATATGGAGGAACTAATGTTCAGATAAACCGGCTAACAAGTGCCGTCGGCTAAACGCCAAAAGGTAAAACATAATGATACTCATAGTGGGAAAGAAGAAATCCACTCAAGTTCCTCGACGAACATCCTCCTGGTATACGCCATCGGACAGATACATGACAGGATCATCAAGCTCTGCTACTAAACCTGGCCAAACAAAAACAGCGGAGTCAGGCCCCGATAGCAAGTACTACAAAGGAGCACAAGTGAATGAAGCAAAAACCAATAAAGTACATAAAATAAGATAATTTGTGCCATAACTGCAAGCGTATGACCTTTCTTTCGAGCAGTAGGACACCCCTATAACAAACAAGGACAAGAGGTGCCGTACTACTCCGAGATAGGGTACGACTAAACAATTATGAACACGACGAAGATACAACACATCAATATAATCCAAGATACACATGCCATAATACAAGCTAAGATATAGGTATAATATACAGCTTCGGTACATGACCTATTGTGTCACATTGGCGTAATCCTACAACCAAATATGGACAAGGGTTGAACCATCGTACCATAATAGTTCATGTCCCTAGACTACCCGCACATACTCATTTAATCATCCAATCAATCCTACGGCTTGATACGTCGAGTCTCGGTTATCCCAGTAATGCAATAATATAGGGATCCTCAAATCGTGCTACAGGTGAACACGACTAGCCGAACTAATAATAATAACACGTAGTAAGTAGAATATGCACCAGTCCCCCGTAGGGCCACCTTGCTGAGATAGATCAGTAACAGTTACAACCTTCCTAAAGGAAAAATCTTGGCTCGGTCAGAATATAAAATGTCGGATATTGTACTCCACTAGTGCGGATGATATACAATATCCGTTGGTGGCAAACTTTCATACCTCAAAAATTATTTGAGGGTGGCTAGTCACGCACGATCTCGGGATCCCGTTCTTCCCAATGATCTATATATTTTAGTTGCCAAGATAACCCTATTGTTAGTTGGAATCATATGGCATGGTCACATGTTACTCTCCTTATATGTCGTAATGTAGTACGGTCCATGCTAGATACGAATCCACTTTGTCACTTGGCAGTTCAATTTAGATTCACCCTAGCGTGATGCAACAATCAATCAAGTCCAAGCCATGCTTTGGTAGTTAACCCATATACCATATCTGTGCTGGAGAATTAATATAATAATATCACATATCATATAGTATATGAGGCATTCTCGATGCACAACCCAAAATATGTAATCTCATAGCATATAGCAAGTTATGTCTGTAAAACCCCTAATTCTAAAAACTATATTTACCCTTTTTAATTATTAATTATTAATTTAATTGTAGTAATTATGTGCTAATTAGGATAAATAGATTTTATTTAATTTTTATTTTAGGCGTTGGTGAACTTAGGGGATTTATGGGGCCATTAGAAATTTTTCCTAATTTATTTCATGTAGGAGACTCTTTGGACAGTTGCTAGCTTAATGATATGCATTAATACAAATTATAGATTTTCTATGCGTATATATATATATATATATATATATATATATATATATATATATATATATATATATATATATATATATATATATATATATATTTATTTATTTATTTATAAAAGAAAAAGAAAGAAAAAGAAATGAAATAAGAATTTGAAAAGAAATAAAATGAAATAAAATTTCTTAATGGATTTTTATGAGAACCCAAACCCAATAGGAACCTAAACCCACTTATTCCCACACCCGCATAGGCAAAAGCAAATAGCAGCAGCTGCAGCCGCACGGCTTAAAGCCCCCCCCCCCCCGAACATGCAACCCCTTTTCTTCATCTCCCTTCCTTATATATATACACCCATTCAACCAAGGCCTAACCCTAATCCTCCCTCTCCACCTCGACACCGTCGCCGCGCCACCGGAGCTCGCCGTCGACCGCCCAGGCCCGCAGCCATGCGCCGGAGCCACCGGCTGCACATCGCGACGCCGCGCGCGCGAGACAGAAACTGATAAACAACGTACCTGTGTTCCCGCCTCGATTTTTGCGCCCTTGCTGGACCAAACTCGACTCCGTCTTCAATGATATGATCCTCATCTATCCCCCTTCCCATCCTATAGATTAGTTTATCTCGAACAGCGCGCAAACCTAGGTAAAAATCGACGCCAAGTCGAAAAAAATGACCACTTTCCAAATTTCAGAAATTATGTTGCAACCACCCCTGTTCTCGGATTCGTATCTCCCACCACAGAGATCCGAATCCGGTTTTTCTTATTGGTATATGAAGACCACTTGACCTAGTTTAATTTCTGTTAATTAACATTAGATTATTAACTGCTGTAGGCAGAATTAAGTTCGTTGGAAAACCCCAAAAACACACTTTTTCCAGATTTCCAAAAGTTGTGAAACAGAGCGCGCCCCGCCAAACGGGACCGCCCCACCATGTAACAAGTGTACCAAACGGTGCGCACAGTATACCCGAACATATGAGAATTCGCGGAAACTGATTCGGAAGCGTGTGTGCGTCGAAATCAGCCCGTATCCACGGACAAATTCCGTGTCGTAACTTTGGCGAAAGCTGTGCGTATTTTGTGCACGCTCGTCAGATTGCGACGAAACTTGCGCCACTGGACTCGTGGTAACGCGCTGGTCCTGTGACCCAATTTTTACGCAATTCAGAGACAGTTGACCAAGTCGTCTATTGGCGGGCTCCACGGTTGACTTTTTGGGCGAATTTGTGTTCGGCTCACCGGAATCCAAAATTGGAAGTACCTTTGAGTTCGCATTGACATTTAGAATTGGTTTGACCTATAATTTGTCCCATTTAGAGACTGTTACCCTTGGCACACTTTTCGGTGCAAAGTGGCCCACTAGTGGACCATACTTTGATCCGAAATTACCGTTTTGCCCCTGTGTCCAAATTGGACGAAAGGAAAGTACTTTCTAGATATTTTGCTTATTCTGGGAACGTTGGTGATGTTTATTTCAGCATCCGGAGACGTTTATTCTGAGGCCGTAGTTTCTGACTCTTGGTGTTTGACATCTGGATATTACACTCTGCAGCTCTCTTGCCAGGCAAGTATACCTTTCCTTTGTTGTACTATTTAAATTCAGTTATATATATTAGTTGCATGTTTATTATTTTAGATTATAAAATTGTGCGTGTCCGAGAGAGACTCGGGTGCAGTGAACGGAAGCATTGACGTTAGGACTTGTGTCTGACCTAGTATCTAGTAGACCCACCTAAAGTTGTGGAGTTATCGGTATGACTCCCCAGGCCTTGACACGTATCATTACACGTCACAGAGTGAGTTCATGTAGGGACGCGTGCCTCATACTCGACTGGCCATCAGTGTGAGCAACACGTGTAACGGTATTTAGCTTAGTGTTTATTTCTGTAGAGACTTGCATTATAGTACGAGATGTCCATGTCGTGTTCACGACTTGTATATCTACATTGGGCAGGGAGGATGACTTGTAGGCGTATGGGACACCCACTTCCTCTATACAGATTCCACACTCGACGGAGTGATATGGACGTTATATACTATGTAGATTCCACGTTCTTCGGAGCGCTATGGACGTTATATACTATACAGATTCCCCGTTCTTCAGAGCGGTAGGACGTTATTACATTACATGGTGCCCTGGTATTGGGGGCATATGTGGCATATACTAGCCAGCCATGCCGATTGGTGAATTACGTCAGTATATGTCTAGCCTACACTTTCCCATACACTCAAGTTGTCCTCAAGTTGCATTTCACTTAGATGGTTAGGTCACCCTGGAGTTTTTACAGTATTTACTTTATGGCATGCTTTTATGTATCTTGTTATGTCCCTCTGAGGACCTGGTCCCTTTCCAGGTATATTGTTCATGAGTATTTGCAGGAGCGCAATCCAGACTGGCTACTTATATTGCTAGAGGTCTTCTCTTCGAGCCTCGTGATTGTTAGAGGTTGTATTTATATTGTATTCATCTTGTTTATTCTTCATTCTAGTTCGGTAGTGGATTTGTTTCCATCCGATTGTCATTTGTAGATACTTCATTTGGGATCTGGTTACAAATATTGGTTATTCATTATATTTGATTTTCTGTGGATGAGATTAGATTATACCCTGTTATTTATGATGGTTTATACCACTGGTGAATTGTTATTCATATTACAGCGTACGTATGATATGGTTTCCATATATTGGAGTACCATATTCATACGGCTGACATGCTTACGTGTCCTAGTCCTACGTATTTTGGGACTGGGGGCGTGACAATGTCGCACTTCAGTGCACATTTATAATACATATACACGTAGCACGTAGTTATATCGGTACGGATACAAAAAATTGGGTCAAATCACCAAACTTACAGTTGGTCATATGAATCTTATCACATGGGGATACTTGGTCAAAATATAATCTCCTCAAATCAGGTACACCGACTATGGATCAATGACTTTGCCGCCGAACGCGAGTAAGGAAAAAAGTGTGAACCACTCTGGAGCAGATACACAATCCTTAAACTAAACAAGGACCGGGATTGCAGATCGTCTTCCGAGCAGAACTACGCCCCTCACTCTATCCGTAAACAAAGAAAAAGTTAATCTACTAATCTGCGTTCACTTTGGGTTGCCACATTGCCTACTACAACATATAATCATACTATGCACATAGTCAGTTCTAGCACATAGCCAGGTCTAGTACAGTCTGGTTACTAAGTCCATTTCTTTCTTAGGATCAATAACAAGCAATTGTCAAGACCAAACACATAGAGCAAAGAAAAACTTCAAAAAAACAATTAAACTCAAGAAATCATGGAACGCGTACCTAGATTACTAGGGTCACATAGGATCACATGCACGCATGAGAAGTGCACGTATAAATTGATGCATAGGTCAGGCCACATGCACTAATTAGGCGCATGAGCACTGGCCGCATGGACGATCTGGCCGCATATGTCTCTAGGCCGCATGGACTGCTTACCGCATGAGGCAGGTGTCGCATAGGAGTCGGTGCCGCAGAGCGTCAAGGCAAAGGTCCACTCCTTGGAACAAGTGCCGAAATGACGTACATTAAATGCGTGTCAGTGAAGTGACATAAAGAGTGATGTGGCATAAAGTGTGATGTGACATAAAGTGTGTCAGAAAAAAATAAAACCATAGAAAGACGCGCCAAGGATGCGCCAAAGATGCGCCAAAGTTCGGAGTCATGCGTCCAAGGGAAGGTGGCCGCATGCTCTGCTTGCCGCATAAGTTCGATGTCGCATGGAGTGCCTTTTGGACTTAGCGAATTTCTCATTCGTTCAGCGAGTGAATGCACAAAGTGTTCAAGGATACTTGTGTAGATCAGCAATCACGCATCCAATAAGATGGATGCATGCCGGTTGGCTATGCGACAAAGAGTCCAGCTACATAAAGATCATGCCGCATGGAATTCTTGGTCACATATTGCGCTGGCCGCATGAGAACTTTGTCTTCTCCAGACAACAAGTTCAGCCATGGCGAAAAAAGCTCCAAAAACCTAAAAATTATTTTCTTCATAAAACTTTATTTTGTGTCCAAATCAAGTGAAACAAAAGTCAAAATGCTCGAAATAAAATGCTCAAACATAAGGAACAACTAATTTTCAAAAACACTAAGTTTTAGTAGATCAAAACCTAGGAAAACTCATAGAACACATAAAAACCCAAATCTTGAAACTCAGATCTACAAAAATTACACATTAAAATCCAAAACTCCAAGAACTAAATATAATCAGAAACTCAAGGAGAACATTTTTTATCAGCCATATTTTAAAAATAACATATATATGAAAATCTGAAAATCTATGGCTTCACCACTTTGAGCAAGATGTACTTGCATTGGTGGACTAACGAACCTCTTCCTAGAACTAAGTCTAAGGTTAGGGATAGGGCTTCGGCCAAGGGGAGCTCTTGAGGGAAGGAGGAAGAAGAAAGAAGAAAGAAAGTGGAAATGAGAAAGAATGAGGGAGGAGAGAGAAAACCACATATATATACCAAGTGGAGAAATGAGGTTAGCCCTAGGATTAAGTCATGACACTCTCCAACCAATCTCAACCATCCAAAATAGGCTTAGTGGTTCCAAGAGTGAATCGGGTCTGGTATCCATCCTATATACGTATCCTAGTACGGGTCCATGGTAATTGCCAAGATGTTCACTACTGGTCTCGGGTAGTATCCCACAATAAACAAAAATATAATTAAATAAATATAACATAATTAATAGGAACCTACGTGTCACGCCCCAGTCCCAAAATATATGGAACCAGGCCACGTGGCATTGGCCAGCTGACACGACTCCGAGGATATCCCAATTTAATGGATCCTGACGAAGCGTGCTACGCTGTCCTAAATCTAACAAGTCTAACATCATAACAGGCAATAACTAATCTCATCCACAGATAACAAGTAAATACTGAAAGGAAAGACTGGAATATAAGGACATAGTCAACTGACATAGTACAACTGAAATAAGTCTGGTGGGAACAAACCCACTACAATGTACTGATAGACTGAAATAAAGTACTGAATGTCTGATATGAAAGTACTGATAAAGAGAGACTGGAACAACATCTAACTAGGTAAGGAGCTCCAGTCATAGGCGGAAGGCCTACCAATCTGATCAGGGGTACTCTGATGGAAGTACCTCAAGCTCCTCGTCCAGAGCAAACCTTGTCTCCACACCTGGCCCGTAAACTGTGGGATAAAAGGCCTCGTCCAGATCTGGAAGATAACCAGGTCCTCAGAGGGACGCAACAAGATACAAAATGCATGCTAGATAGTACTGAATAAAATAAAATGTAAGGGTGTGCTAACCATCTAAGTGAATGCAATGTAAGGACAACCTAGGAACGTATAAGTAGGTGTAGGCATAACGTCCAACATCCTCTAGAGTGTGGTATCTACAACGTCCATCATTCCGAAGAATGAGGTACCTGTATATATATAACGTCCACACTCTAAGGGACGTGGTATCTGCAATGTATATACGTCCGTAACACTCCGTAGAGTGCGGTGTCTGAATATAGGGAGTCACCGGGTCTGTGGTTCCTCTGGATACCACGGAGTCCGATGGGGGTATCCCATACGTTTGTCAGTTGTCCTTCCCGCCCAATGTAGATACGCAAGTCAAATACACGACCTGGGTGTACCGTATCTAGATGCCAAGTCTCAACTAAACTATATTACTCTAGACTACATGCTAGTCCGTGATGCTAGTCGTACGTACCGATAGCGAATCGGGTACGCGGACCCGCATCCCAATATGAAAGTACCATGGTGATACATGTAGGTGTCACGGTCTAAGAGAATATCAAAATATCCTCACAGATAGGTGAGTCAGCTAGCATCTAGGTCTAGTATACTACTCATCGATAAGATGTCAACTGCATCCGAGTCAATCTCGAATGCGCACAGCTCATGTATAATTGAAATATTTAGCATTTAAATTTAAAGCAGTAATCCAGCAAGGTATACTTGCCTGTCCCGGGTAGCTGCGAAATCCAAAGCCCTGCTCCTGATGTCTCGTCAGTAGTGTCCAGCAATCCTATATCGTATATAGTAATGTCCAAGTTAGTCGCTACGATAGCACGACTAGGACACTGTCCGTATCTACAACTGACACAGGGTCGGGGCTATGTGTATATATAGCTAACACCAATATTTATATACACATTAATTCATAGCTAAATATATTAAATAATATAGTTGTTTATTAGTACTAGAAAATATATTTGTATAACCACATATTAAAATATATGTACAACTGGCAATACTTTAAATATATATACATATAAATATATATTTATTTTAGAAATAATTTTTGTATAAGTACAAAGGTACTCGTACTTATTTTGAATACAACAACATATTGAAATTACTAATATATTTATTTATATTTCAAAAATACACATATATTATATATACACATTTATTATATATACACATACGTATATCTATATATATTTATATACATGTATATATGCATATACACATAGAGACTTAATAATTATAAGCATTTATATATAAAATATATTATATATATTTTTAAATTCCAGAAATGTATTTAGACATAATTTGTATTTATAAAATTAATAATTTATACAAAAAAAAAAAGAATACACATACATACATACGTACATACATACATACATACATACATACATACATACATACATACATAAATAAATACATACTTACACCCATACATATTTAATATGAAAAATATATAGTGTTATTTCTATGCTAAATCACAGTATTTTTATATTTAAAATATGGTTTTAAATACTGTACAATATACGTACATACGTACATATACTCATATATACATATATATATATATATATATATATATATCTATATATGTATATACATACATACGTACATACATACATACATACATACATACATGCATATATATTATAAATACTTGTTTTATTTACAGAATGTAATTTATTTTATAAATAATTAAATGTTTAATATTCATGGTATTTTAGAAAGCATAGTTACTTTTATACTTATATACCTACATACATGCATATATACGTACACACATATGTACATACATATATACATACATATACATATACTAAATTAAAAGATTATGTAGATATATATTATAAACATTTTACAGGGAATATATAATTATATATATGGTTAAATAATAAATAATATACTATATATATATTTGAATACGTATTTAAATACGAAACGAATACGACATTTGCATCTCTAAGCTTGCAGCTGACATTTTATGTACAAAATGAAATAAATTTACATAAAATAATATACCTAGACGTTCGTCGGATCGAGGGGGACGAGCGGGTCTGTCGTCACCGGCGGGGGTGGCCGGGCGGCGCTCCGGCGAGCCTCGGGGACGTCTCGGCCAACAGCAGCCGGTCTGGAATAGTTGACGCTGCGGCCTCGATCACTCCCTGGTGCGTCGACGGCGACGGCTGAAAATTGGTGGGGTGGTGGAGGACAGGCTGGGGGAGGGGGGGGTCCGGCGAAGGGGTTGAGGTAAGGTGGCGGTGGTTGGTGGCCGCTGGTGGCGGTGGTGGAGCTCGGGGTGAGGGAGTTGGGGTCGGGCTGGTGTGAGGTTGGGTTGGGATTTAGGTATAATAGTTTAGGTTTTTGATTTAATTAAAGAGTGAAAACCAACTATATGTAGGAGAGAGAGTGTGGGGAGGCTGCCTAGGGATTAGGGCCGGCTGGGTGAATTTTTTTTGGGGAGTGGGGTGGCTCATCATGATGAATGGAGGGCTAGAAATAGGTTAGTTTGAATGTAGGGCCTAGATAGGTTCCTATAAAGGAAGAGCAAGTACACAAAAATGGGGGGAAAAACCAATGCCTACGTTTTGACATTTCATGCTTTTCTCCATGATGGTTTTGGCCAATGAGAGGGGGACACCACATTGCAAATTTGCAATTTAGCCCCTGAATAAATTGGTATTTGCACAATAGCTAGGATTGGGGATTTAATGCAAACAAACACCATGTTTGGTGTTCCTCATTGGTCGATGAGGGTGTTTGGTGTTTTGTATGAGGCTAATGGGTATGGATGTGGGTTTAGGTTGGATTTGGGTCCAATATAAATTAGGTTGGGTAGCCACATTAATTAATTCATAATTAATGTAACAGCGTTTTCTAATTTAATTTAATTAAAAACCGGGAGTCTAAATCTGGTTGGACAAGGGTCCTTGGTGTTGTAGGCTCAGTGTACAATGTCATCGTGGTCTGAGTTGGTCAAAACTGATTGAGGTTGGGTCTCAATTCCGATTGGAACGGACAACGAACGTAATTACGCAATTTAATTAATTGTGCGCGGACGTTTGTAACGACTTTTGTGCGTCTAAAATCTGGCACAAAAATCGGTATTCGGGGTTTGTTCCTGATTTAATATGATGGGTTTACGTGTCTAGGTCAGATACGTGGAATTGGTTTTAGGGTAACAGCTAAGGTAGTGTCCTAAAAAAATCAATCATTTCACATGTGTTATAATACTAATAATAAATCTTAATTAAATCTAGTAAACCCTAATCAGGCTAAATTAACTAGTAAACCCTAATTTATGGTCGAGGAGGTTTACAACATACCCTCCTTAGAGCATTTCGTCCTCGAAATTAAAACAGACATATAGAATAACTGATGAATGAAATAAATACTATCACATACCTAGGCCTTCGAAAAGATGGGGAAAACGTTGCCGCATATCGTCCTCTCGTTCCCAGGTTGATTCACCTGGTGCGTGATGCCTCCATGCGACACGAACTAGAGGGATAGTCTGGCCTCGTAGTACCTTCTCGCTTCGGTCTAGGATCTCTACCGGCTCCTCCTGGTATGACAAGCTGGGACCAACGGTGATCTCCGAGTGGTCAAGCACATGACTCGGATCCGATATGTACCTCCTCAGTTGAGATACATGGAAGACGTCGTGAACTCCCTCCAGTGTCTGCGGCAAGGCCAGTCTGTAAGCAACTTCTCCGACGCGCTCTAGCACATCGAAGGGTCCGATGTACCTCGGACTCAGCTTCCCTCTGCCTCAAAATCTGATGGTTCCTCTGGTAGGAGAAATCTTCAGGAACACATGTTCTCCAACCTGGAACTCTAAGGGTCGTCGATGCACATTAGCCCAATGCTTCTGCCTGTCCTGTGCTGCTCGTAGATGCCCCTGAATCTTCTTCACCTTCTCCACTGTATGGACGATCAACTCTGGCCCTAGAATCTGCCTCTCGCCTACATCGCTCCAACATACTGGGGAACGACATTTCCTACCATACAATGCCTCATAGGGAGCCATCTGAATGCTCGCCTGATAGCTATTGTTGTAGGAAAATTCGACCAAGTGCAAGTGGTCCTCCCATGAACCGCTGAATTCAAGCATGCAAGCCCTCAACATATCCTCCAGCGTCTGAATGGTGCGCTCGGATTGTCCATCTGTCTGCGGGTGGTACGAAGTACTGAACTTAAGGCGGGTACCAAGACTCTCTTGCATACTCCTCCAAAAGTACGATGTAAATCTCGTATCCCGGTCAGACACGATACTGACTGGCACTCCATGCAATCGTACAATCTCCCTCATGTACATGTCTGCCAAGACTTCCGTAGATTGCCCAACCCTGAAGGGTAAGAAGTGGGCAGACTTGGTGAGTCTATCTACGATTACCCATACGGCATTACGACCACTAGGACTCCTCGGAAAACCCGTGACGAAGTCCATGGTGATGTGCTCCCATTTCCACTCCGGTATCGGGAGCGGCTGAAGTAATCCGGCAGACCTCTGATGCTCAGCCTTGACTTGCTGACACACCAGACACTTAGCCACGAAGCGGGCTATCTCTCTCTTCATCCCGTGCCACCAGTAGTACTGCTTCAGATCTCGGTACATCTTCGTGCCTCCTGGATGTATAGAATAGGTCGAACTGTGTGCCTCCGTCATCAGCTTCTGGCGTAGCTCTCCATTCGGAACATAGAGACGATCTCCACATCTCAAGGTCCCGTCCTCGTGTATACGCAGTCCCGTCTGTATTCCAGCCTCTGTCCTCTGTCGAAGCCTCTGAAATCTGGCGTCTGTCGGCAAAGCTGCCTTGATTCTCTCCACCAATGTCGATTGCACCTGGAAACTCGACATCTGGCCGTCTACTCCGGGCATGACGACCTCGATACCCAACTGTTCTAGATCTCTCAACAGATGTTGTTGGGTAGTCAGGAAAAATGCTATGGGCTTCCTGCTTAAAGCATCGGCTACCACATTAGCCTTTCCTGGATGGTACTGCAGCTCAATCTCGAAGTCAGCCATCACTTCGAGCCAACGTCTCTGCCTCTGGTTCAGGTCCTTCTGCGTGTAGACGTACTTCAGGCTCTTGTGATCGGTGAATATCTCCATGCGCTCTCCGTACAGATAGTGCCTCCAAAGCTTCAACGCAAAGATCACTGCGGCAAGCTCCAAGTCGTGGGTAGGATAGTTCTTCTCATGGGTCCTCAACTGCCTAGAGGCATAGGCCACAACCTTCCCATGCTGCATCAAGACGCATCCTAATCCTTTCCCGGACGCATCGCTATAGATCACGAATCCTCCGGGTCCAGAAGGTATGGTCAAGATGGGTGCCATAGTCAGACGCTTCTTCAGCTCATCGAATGCCGTCTGACACTCCTCTGTCCAGATAAACTCCTGATCCTTGCGGGTCAAGCGGGTCATCGGCTCTGCAATCCTTGCGAAGTTCTCTACGAACCTCCGGTAATATCCGGCAAGTCCTAGGAAACTCCTCACCTCCGTGACGTTGGTAGGGGTCGGCCACGTCTCTACGGATGAAATCTTCGCGGGATCTACTGAAATGCCATCTCCTGAGATAACGTGTCCAAGAAATGCGACACGATCTAGAAGAAACTCGCACTTGCTCAGCTTGGCATAAAGCCTCTCTCGTCTCAGCGTCTCTAGCACTAGCCTCAAGTGCTCTCCATGCTCCTCGTGGCTCTTCGAATACACCAAAATGTCGTCGATGAAGACTACCACGAACTGGTCTAGATACTCATGGAAGACTCGGTTCATCAGGTTCATAAACACAGCAGGCGCATTTGTCAATCCGAAAGGCATCACTAGGAACTCGTAATGACCGTAACGAGTCCTAAATGCTGTCTTTGGAATGTCCTCCCTACGCACCTTCACCTGATGGTAGCCCGATCTCAAGTCGATCTTTGTGAACACCATTGCTCCTGTCAGTTGGTCGAACAGATCATCGATTCGCGGTAGAGGGTACTTGTTCTTGATAGTCAGAGCATTAAGGGCTCTGTAATCAATGCACATCCGGAACGTCCCGTCCTTCTTTGGTACAAACAGCACTGGTGCTCCCCAGGGCGATGCACTAGGACGTACGAATCCCTTGATCTGCAACTCCTCTAGCTGTAGCTTCAGCTCGTCAAGCTCCTTCTTCGCCAACCGGTACACATTTGATGATACCGGTGCTGCTCCAGGTACTAGCTCAATGGTGAACTCCACCTCTCTATCAGGCGGTAGGCCTGGCAACTCCTCCGGGAAAACATCCTCGAACTCTGCAACGATTTCTGGGGGCGTCGTCTCCATCGCCATGTAAGCTCCAGCTGCATGTCCGACTCCTCGCTCGATGGTGCCTCGCATGAATTCGAACTCCGGTTGTCCTGGCAGCCTAAAAGTAACGCTACCCTTCCGGCAATCCAGTACGGCATTGTACTGGCTTAACCAGTCCATGCCCAAAACTACGTCGAAAGCTGGCATTGGGAGTACCAACAATCGCGCTCTCATCTCCCTACCACAAACTACTACCGAGCACGTTCTAATGGTGCTGGTAACCGGTACGATGCCTCCTCCGGTAAGTATTCTCCAACTCTTAGGTAAGGGGGAAGTGGCTACTCTATGCATTGCTACAAATCTACTAGATATAAATGACAATGTAGCTCCAGAATCAAACAATGCAGTTGCAGGTAATGATGCAACTAAAATTGTAACTGCTATAGCCTCTCCCTCTGGTTCCTCCTCAATAGATGCTAAGGCAAAGGCTTGTCCGCGCCTCTGCCCTCCTGCCTGTTGGCGGGCCTGGTTGAAGTGTGCCTCCTGTGGGACCAAGGGTGGTCTCTGCTGTCCTCCGGTAGCTGGTGGACGCTGGCCTCCTGCTGGGGGTAGGATCCTCAGTGGTGCTGCTGGTGGCCTCTGTCCAGTCTGGGGTGCTGCGTCTCTACGCTGGGGGCAGTCTCTAGCAAGGTGCTGGCTGGCTCCACAGACCATGCAGAGCCCAAGCTTCTTCCTGCAGTCTCGGATGACGTGTCCTCTCTTGCCACAGAAGTGACAGGTCGGAAGCTCCTTCTGTTGGTACGGCGCTGTCCTCTGCTGCGCCTGCGCTCCGGGTCGGCGGATCGGTCCTCCAGCTCCTTGCTGGGTCCTGGCTGGTGCGTTCCCGCTGGAACGTCTCGCTCCTCCTCCTCCTATAGCCTCCTGGATCCTCGCCTCTGTTAGGACCTCTTCATAAGAGATCCTCGACTGGGTAGTAGTGTACCTCTGTAGCTCTTGAGTGAGGCCATGGTGGAATCTCCTGGCTTTCTCCAGGTCATTGGGGATCAGGGCTGCTCCGAATCGGCTGAGTCTGCTGAACTCTCCGTCGTAGGCGTCCACCGTCAGGTTCCCTTGCTCCAGGTGCAGGAACTGAGAGTACAGTGCGTTCCTCACCGTAGCTGGGAAGTACTTCGTGTTGAAGTACTCTAGGAATTCCTCCCAAGTCTGCTGTCGGCCAATGCTGCGCTCCATAGAGTCCCACCAGTGATGGGCGTTGCCTGTGAGTTGGGCCCTCACCGCGGTCATCCAGAGATCGGGGTGTAGCTGCGAACCCTCTAGCAGCATCTCAGTGTTGGAGACCCAGTCTGAGATCTCCTCAGCCGTCTCCTTGCCCGAGAAGGTTCCCGGGCCCATCTGTCTGAAGCCTCGTACAGTGCCTTCTCGCTGGGCAGGTGCATGTGCCGGTGCTGGTGCTGGTGCTTGGGCAGGTGCCCTCTCTAGTACTGCCATCAATCCCTGTCTAAGGGTCTCTGTCTGCTGCATCTGGGCCTGCATCATCATCTGGAAGAACTGCATCATCTGGGGCTGTTCTCCCGCGGGTGGCATCTGCGGTGGAAACGGTGGAGGTGGTGGTAGCGGTACCTCCTGCTGTCTCCTCGGTGTCTCCTCTGGTGCCGGCCTCTCATACTGAGGCATCGGTGTCGCCCTCGAGGTCTGCCCCTCGAAGTACTGCCTCGGAATCGTCTGTGATGCCTGGCCCTCTGGCTGCTGCGTCTCCTTGTCGGGGGAGACCTGATGCCAGTGCATTATCTGGGTCTGAGGGATCACCACTGCCTCTGGCTGAGGCTGCTCTCTGAGTGGTCCCTGAGTCGTATCCTCCCTCGGTGCTGCAGGTGGTGGTATGGCACCGAGTATCTCACGTCGGCTCCGAAGGTTCATCTCGCTGTAAGAGATAGAACTTCATTAGAGAGAGTACGGAATAAATCAAACAGGATGCAGATATTTAAAAGTACGGAAGAGGTTCAAAGGCGTAATCAAGTGGATGAGACCTAGTAATTTCTATCCTACTGCAGGCTCGCTGGGCACGTTTCCATACCACAAGCGATAAACATTTGATGTTCAGACCTGCATGGGCCACCACTAAAACCATGTCACGCCCCAGTCCCAAAATATATGGAACCAGGCCACGTGGCATTGGCCAGCTGACACGACTCCGAGGATATCCCAATTTAATGGATCCTGACGAAGCGTGCTACGCTGTCCTAAATCTAACAAGTCTAACATCATAACAGGCAATAACTAATCTCATCCACAGATAACAAGTAAATACTGAAAGGAAAGACTGGAATATAAGGACATAGTCAACTGACATAGTACAACTGAAATAAGTCTGGTGGGAACAAACCCACTACAATGTACTGATAGACTGAAATAAAGTACTGAATGTCTGATATGAAAGTACTGATAAAGAGAGACTGGAACAACATCTAACTAGGTAAGGAGCTCCAGTCATAGGCGGAAGGCCTACCAATCTGATTAGGGGTACTCTGATGGAAGTACCTCAAGCTCCTCGTCCAGAGCAAACCTTGTCTCCACACCTGGCCCGTAAACTGTGGGATAAAAGGCTTCGTCCAGATCTGGAAGATAACCAGGTCCTCAGAGGGACGCAACAAGATACAAAATGCATGCTAGATAGTACTGAATAAAATAAAATGTAAGGGTGTGCTAACCATCTAAGTGAATGCAATGTAAGGACAACCTAGGAACGTATAAGTAGGTGTAGGCATAACGTCCAACATCCTCTAGAGTGTGGTATCTACAACGTCCATCATTCCGAAGAATGAGGTATCTGTATATATATAACGTCCACACTCTAAGGGACGTGGTATCTGCAATGTATATACGTCCGTAACACTCCGTAGAGCGCGGTGTCTGAATATAGGGAGTCACCGGGTCTGTGGTTCCTCTGGATACCACGGAGTCCGATGGGGGTATCCCATACGTTTGTCAGTTGTCCTTCCCGCCCAATGTAGATACGCAAGTAATATACACGACCTGGGTATACCGTATCTAGATGCCAAGTCTCAACTAAACTATATTACTCTAGACTACATGCTAGTCCGTGATGCTAGTCGTACGTACCGATAGCGAATCGGGTACGCGGACCCGCATCCCAATATGAAAGTACCATGGTGATACGTGTAGGTGTCACGGTCTAAGAGAATATCAAAATATCCTCACAGATAGGTGAGTCAGCTAGCATCTAGGTCTAGTATACTACTCATCGATAAGATGTCAACTGCATCCGAGTCAATCTCGAATGCGCACAGCTCATGTATAATTAAAATATTTAGCATTTAAATTTAAAGCAGTAATCCAGCAAGGTATACTTGCCTGTCCCGGGTAGCTGCGAAATCCAAAGCCCTGCTCCTGATGTCTCGTCAGTAGTGTCCAGCAATCCTATATCGTATATAGTAATGTCCAAGTTAGTCGCTACGATAGCACGACTAGGACACTGTCCGTATCTACAACTGACACAGGGTCGGGGCTATGTGTATATATAGCTAACACCAATATTTATATACACATTAATTCATAGCTAAATATATTAAATAATATAGTTGTTTATTAGTACTAGAAAATATATTTGTATAACCACATATTAAAATATATGTACAACTGGCAATACTTTAAATATATATACATATAAATATATATTTATTTTAGAAATAATTTTTGTATAAGTACAAAGGTACTCGTACTTATTTTGAATACAATAACATATTGAAATTACTAATATATTTATTTATATTTCAAAAATACACATATATTATATATACACATTTATTATATATACACATACGTATATCTATATATATTTATATACATGTATATATGCATATACACATAGAGACTTAATAATTATAAGCATTTATATATAAAATATATTATATATATTTTTAAATTCCAGAAATGTATTTAGACATAATTTGTATTTATAAAATTAATAATTTATACAAAAAAAAAAGAATACACATACATACATACGTACATACATACATACATACATACATACATACATAAATAAATACATACTTACACCCATACATATTTAATATGAAAAATATATAGTGTTATTTCTATGCTAAATCACAGTATTTTTATATTTAAAATATGGTTTTAAATACTGTACAATATACGTACATACGTACATATACTCATATATACATATATATATATATATATATATATATATATATATATCTATATATGTATATACATACATACGTACATACATACATACATACATACATGCATATATATTATAAATACTTGTTTTATTTACAGAATGTAATTTATTTTATAAATAATTAAATGTTTAATATTCATGGTATTTTAGAAAGCATAGTTACTTTTATACTTATATACCTACATACATGCATATATACGTACACACATATGTACATACATATATACATACATATACATATACTAAATTAAAAGATTATGTAGATATATATTATAAACATTTTACAGGGAATATATAATTATATATATGGTTAAATAATAAATAATATACTATATATATATTTGAATACGTATTTAAATACGAAACGAATACGACATTTGCATCTCTAAGCTTGCAGCTGACATTTTATGTACAAAATGAAATAAATTTACATAAAATAATATACCTAGACGTTCGTCGGATCGAGGGGGACGAGCGGGTCTGTCGTCACCGGCGGGGGTGGCCGGGCGGCGCTCCGGCGAGCCTCGGGGACGTCTCGGCCAACAGCAGCCGGTCTGGAATAGTTGACGCTGCGGCCTCGATCACTCCCTGGTGCGTCGACGGCGACGGCTGAAAATTGGTGGGGTGGTGGAGGACAGGCTGGGGGAGGGCGGGGTCCGGCGAAGGGGTCGAGGTAAGGTGGCGGTGGTTGGTGGCCGCTGGTGGCGGTGGTGGAGCTCGGGGTGAGGGAGTTGGGGTCGGGCTGGTGTGAGGTTGGGTTGGGATTTAGGTATAATAGTTTAGGTTTTTGATTTAATTAAAGAGTGAAAACCAACTATATGTAGGAGAGAGAGTGTGGGGAGGCTGCCTAGGGATTAGGGCCGGCTGGGTGAATTTTTTTTGGGGAGTGGGGTGGCTCATCATGATGAATGGAGGGCTAGAAATAGGTTAGTTTGAATGTAGGGCCTAGATAGGTTCCTATAAAGGAAGAGCAAGTACACAAAAATGGGGGGGAAAAACCAATGCCTACGTTTTGGCATTTCATGCTTTTCTCCATGATGGTTTTGGCCAATGAGGGGGGGACACCACATTGCAAATTTGCAATTTAGCCCCTGAATAAATTGGTATTTGCACAATAGCTAGGATTGGGGATTTAATGCAAACAAACACCATGTTTGGTGTTCCTCATTGGTCGATGAGGGTGTTTGGTGTTTTGTATGAGGCTAATGGGTATGGATGTAGGTTTAGGTTGGATTTGGGTCCAATATAAATTAGGTTGGGTAGCCACATTAATTAATTCATAATTAATGTAACAGCGTTTTCTAATTTAATTTAATTAAAAACCGGGAGTCTAAATCTGGTTGGACAAGGGTCCTTGGTGTTGTAGGCTCAGTGTACAATGTCATCGTGGTCTGAGTTGGTCAAAACTGATTGAGGTTGGGTCTCAATTCCGATTGGAACGGACAACGAACGTAATTATGCAATTTAATTAATTGTGCGCGGACGTTTGTAACGACTTTTGTGCGTCTAAAATCTGGCACAAAAATCGGTATTCGGGGTTTGTTCCTGATTTAATATGATGGGTTTACGTGTCTAGGTCAGATACGTGGAATTGGTTTTAGGGTAACAGCTAAGGTAGTGTCCTAAAAAAATCAATCATTTCACATGTGTTATAATACTAATAATAAATCTTAATTAAATCTAGTAAACCCTAATCAGGCTAAATTAACTAGTAAACCCTAATTTATGGTCGAGGGGGTTTACACTACGTATAAATACAACATGAATACATCTACAGGGAAAATTTTAAATATCACAAATTCAAGAAATACCAAATCTGGGAACGAGTGTGACATCTCTACCCACCTTATAAAAATTTTGTCCTCGGAATTTGCCATGCTAGTCGAGATGATCACCAAGCAAGAAAACTCATGATTCAATCAGGAAACTCATGATCCAGAAAATCTTATGAACTACCGAATCTCATGAACTACAGCTAACTAAATACCAAGCATAACAAAATAGGCAGGAAATAAAAGCAATAGCAATGTAAATAAAGAAGCAAACAATCCACACAATCAAAAAGAAAGAGAAAGAGCAAGAGGCATACTGATACATATGTCTCCTGAGTCAGTCAAAATAGGAACCCATCCTCGCTGGCCTATGCTGACTCCCAAAATGGACATGTATTAAGTCTCGAGATAAATCAGTACCAACGACTTAGTCAAGAACATGACTCTGCCCAGGACATACCTTCGTAGTCGGGACATATGACATACATCATGTATCATGAGATACAAAGGCAGATGAGTGAGACAAAAGATTATCTCCACTCGCTGAATATACGGAATCAAAAAGATAGATAAAACTGGAATAACTCAAATCTCACCCTCAACTTGACCACATTCTGCTAACATATGTTCTAACATGCCAAACTCAGCTTGCTCATATCTCGGGGCTGCTGGAACTCTTTCATGAGGATGTCTTTGCTGACCCAACTGACATTGCCTCGGGTGAAATACTTGTGCTGACGTCAGTATCGGACGTTGGGCTAACGGTCGCACTGCTAAAACTGGATCTTGATACGGAGCTGCTCTTGGAGCTGGCAACGCTGGGAATTATTGATATGATCCCTCCTGCCTCTGTATTTATGGGCAAGTAGCTATCATGTTGTCGGAACTCCCATATCTCAAGCATGTTTCACTTGTCATCCTACATACATCCTGAGGGTGACCTTTTTTGCCATAATAGGTACATCCTACTGGATTCATCGGGCGTTGTTGATGTTGTCTCGGTTGTTGTTACAAAGTTGTCATTGTCTCATCTGATTCTACTGGCCTCCATGAAGCCAAATCACAAATTCGAATGTCGGGTGCTGGTCCTCTACCTGTGTTATGGTCATGAGACCTCTTATGCCCTCTAGTCCTCGAAGCTAATTTCTGGATGGTAAGCTCATGCCTCCTAGCTGCTATTAATTCGGCATCGAATATCTGGTAGTCATGTCTTTCAACTAGTTACATAATCTTGAGATGAAGCCCTTGATAGAATCTCATAGCCCTTTCTTGCTCTATCGTCACCATAGCTGGAGCAAATCTGCTCATCCTGCAGAACTCTGTTGCATATCCATCCACTGTTCTGCCGGATTGCTTGAGAACAATAAATCTCTGTTGCAGCTCGTACTGCCCCACTACTCTGAAATACTTGGCTCTGAACCTGGTCCTAAAGTTGTCCCAAGAGATAGGATGCCTCAAGCCGACTTTCTCCATTGCCCACCAATTGGCTCTTCTTCACTCTCCTCCAGAGCCGTTTGTAGTCCTTGGTTTAACAGGACGTTCTGCTCCTGTTGTCGAAGCCGCTGGTGCCACTGTACTGCTATCTGATGCTGTTGTGTAGCCATCATACCTCTGATAATTTCTAACAGAGCCGGGGTATCAAGTGATGCTGGTGTTACTGGAACTACCGGGGGGGTACCGGGATCTCTGGTACATATTGCCCACCCATTGGCTCTACTTGAAGCTGATCTTGAGAAAATACCGCCTCTTGCTGGCGCTAAATGGTATCTTGCTCTGCAAGCTATTCGACCACATATGCCACTCTAACAGGTAGGGAAGAGGTGCACCTGAAGGAAAAGGACACCAAGATATCAAATAACAGGACAAGAGAGAACAAGGAAACAAATTGTTGATAGTTCAAGCTCGGTATCGAAGAAGACGAATTTACGATATCAAAAGAAACAGTTTTGATTGAGACTCCTAGAACAAGACACCCTACAAGTCTAAAAAAATAGACCTGCATGGGCCACCATTAAAACTTTCTCACGCCCGAGAACCAGAATACTGGAGAGTGGGGGAGTGACTCAGCCAACTACACATTACAAAATATCGAAATAAGCCATGTTCTAAGGTTGTCAAGAGACAAAGGGTGCACGCTAAAATCAAGTCACTTAGGGTCAAGAACATCTATGTCTCAATCATCAACCAAGAAACAATAAGAATGAACATGTAAGATAAAGCAGTTAGGCATCCCTAATGCTCTATCAGAATGATCATGAAACTAGTTATACATGATAGTACACTAGAGCATTGTCAAGATTACTTGAATGCAAGTCAGCCGTAGTCTGAATAATATACAATCATGTAGAGGAACTAAAGTCCAGATAAACCGACTAACAGGTGCCGTCGGCTAAACGCCAAAAGGTAAAATAGAAAGATACTTATAGTGGGGAAGAAGAAATCCACTCAAGTTCCTCGGCGGATATCCTCCTAGTGTGCGTCATCAGACAGATACAGGACATGATCCTCGGGCTCTGCTACAAAACTTGGCCAAACAAAACCAGCGGGGTCAGGCCCCGATAGCAAGTACCACAAAGAAGCACAAGTGAATGAAGCAAAAACCAATAAAGTACATAAAATAGGATAATCCATGCCATAACTGCAAGCATATGACCTTTCTTTCGAGCAGTAGGATGCCCCTACAACCAAACAAGGACAAGAGGTACCGCACTACTCCGAGATAGGGTATGACTAAACAATTATGAACACGACGAAGATACAACACATCAATATAATCCAAGACACACATGCCATAATACAATCTAAGATATAGGTATAATATACAGCTTTGATACATGACCTATTGTGTCACATTGGTGCAACCCTACAACAAAATAAGGACAAGGGTTGAACCGTCACACCATAATAGTTCATGTCCCTAGACTACCCGCACATACTCATTTAATCGGCCAATTAATCCTACGGCATGATACATGGAGTCTGGGTTATCCCAGTAATACAATAATATAGGGATCCTTAAATCGTGCTACAGGTGAACACGGCTAGCCGAACCAATAATAATAATACGTAGTAAGTAGAATATGCACCAATCCCCCACAGGGCCACCTTGCTGAGATAGATCAATAACAGTTCCAATCTTCCTATAGGAAAATGTTGGCTCGGTCTGAATATAAAAAGTCGGATATTGTACTCCACTAGTGCGAATGATATACAATATCCGTGGTGGCAAACTTTTACACCTCGAAAATTATCTGAGGGTGGCTCATCACGCACGATCTCGGGCTCCCGTTCCTCCCAATGCTCTATATATTTTAGTTGCCTAGTTAACCCTACTGTTAGTTAGAATCACAAGGCGTGGTCACATGTTACTCTCTTTATATGTCATATTATAGTACGGTCCACGCTAGATACAAATCCACTTTTTCACTTAGCAGTTCAATTTAGATTCACCCTAGCATATTACAATAATCAATCAAGTTGTCACGCCCCAGTCCCAAAATAACGAGGGACTAGACACGTGGCAATGGCCAGCAGCACACACCGATGGAAAAACCTAATTTAATGGATCCATCGGGCATACTTAAGCTGTATTACAATAATCAGGGTTTACTAATCTCATCCACAGAATAAATACAGCAATATCAACAAAAGAAAAATAAACATCATCCTGTCACAAGTAATTAAACTCGGGGAACAATCCGATATAAAGTCTGTTACAATTGTTCATTAAACAATAATTAAAAGAGTTTAGAAGCAGCAAGACTGAGCATGGAAGAAGCAGATATTCAGGAAAAATCCTCAGCGATCACCTCGTCCTCAAGTGCTGGTACTGTTCCGAGAAGTGCTCCTGTTCTGTATACCTCAAGATAGATATCCTCTGCTAATCCTGGGGACATAATCCAGATCCAGGTCCTCAGGGGACATAGCAAGGTACAAAATAACTCATGCCAAAATAAATGCAGTGCAATAGTAAATGAAATAAATAGGGTAAATATGTAACCATCTATGTGAAATACAAATGAGAGCATCACTAGTACTCAGGCTGAGCCCACTACAAGCTCTGTGTCGGGGAGCCGGTAGCAGTTATACTATGTAGTTATGCTATGTAGTTTACTATATTATGTCACCATATATATATAATCAGCCTGTAGCCTGTGTGTCTCTCCCCACCCAATGTAATCATACGTCTCATGTCTATGTCACGTAAGATCATATCTAATGCAGTGAGTCATACTATGTCTATGAATATAATGTCTAAGAATATAATGTCTATGTCATGAAACCTGTATCCTATACAGAATCACCATGAATATCTCAAGAAGATTATGTCTCATGAATAGTGTCAGGTGTCCTGGGTATAACGTACTTGATAATGCAAGTACGAGAATATAAAGGGTGTCGATATCCATCTCTAGGTGACGTTACACAACTCTGCGTACAATGTTGGCACCCGACTATTAATCTGACGCTAAGTAAGTTACATGGTCCTAGGTTTAAGCATGTACAACAATTATAATTAAGTCAAAGTAATATGTAACAAAATCTGCAAGTTGGCAAGGTACACTTGCCTGGGGTTCTGGCTCCAACTGTAGCTTTGACTTCAGCGAGATTTGCAGGCAGTTTTCCGGTTGCTAAAATATACATCACTATCAGATCCAGAAAATATCAAATAGCTAGAAACACCTGTCCTTGAGTCCAATTTGGACACAGGGGCAAAAATAACATTTTTAAGTCCAAGCGGGGTCCACATGTGGGCCGCTTTGCACCAAAAAACGTGTCAGGAACAGAGGTCTCCAAATTCGTCCAACTTAGTGTCAACAAGTTAGGAACGATGATACAAACCCAACGAAACATCCAGATCTGGATTCCGATGAGCCGTTCAAAAATTGCCCGTCAAGTAGAGCCGTGGGGCCCACGTTACGCGATTTTGTCAACGTTCTCAGAATCGAACCAAACTTGGGTTACAGGACCAGCATATTGCTACGAGTCCAATGGCGCAAGTTTCGTTTCGATCCGACGTGTGTACACAAAGTTATGACGTGTTCCATAACGGACGAATATGGGGCGTTGTCGGCGGATACGCGTTGATTTCGGTGTGCACGCACATCCAAATCAACTTCTGCGAAATTCTGCACGTCCGTATCAACGGCGCACATGTTTCGGTGAAGACCGCACGCGACCAAGTCGTCCCGTTTGGCGGGACGCACTCAGTTCTGGGGTGAAACAGGGCGTTAGTTTTTCTGTTTTTGGATCGCGGTTCGCGACCACCATAGGACGCGATGCACCGAGCGGGTTGCACGGGCATCGAAAGGGTTATGTAGTCTACGTGTCACAACAGACAGAACGAAAATCGGAACAACGAGGAGAAAGAACGGGTTACTTGAACAGGGCTCCATAGAACGAGTTTCTTCGTGTCCGTGAGTCGACTCGGCTCAACATGACAAAACTGCACAATGCTGTGCTGTGTCCGTGTATCGCTGTGTCCGGGTCAGGGTGCGGGGGAGACTCGCCGGGGCTTCGCCGTGGCGGCTCAGGGCTATGCCAGAGGGGCGGCGCCGACGGAGGCGGCTAGGGTTAGGGTTAGGTCATGGTAGACCGGGAAGGGGAGAAGGAGATCAGGGAGAGGTCGGGGCTGCTCGGTGCTGTGGAGTCGTCGAAGAGGGTGGCGCTGGGGGCTGGAGGGGGAGCTGATGGAGCTGGTGGCGGAGCAGGGTTGTCGGGTGGGGCTGCGGGGAGAGATGGAGGGTGATGGAGATCGTCGGGGGGTCGAGGGCTTTAGGGAGAGGTGGTGATAATGGTGGTGCTGGGCTGGGCTCAGGCGGGGAGGCGCTGCGAGGTAGTTACTGCGGAGGACGGCGGAGCTTCTGGGGAGGAGGAGAAGGGAAGGCGGGGCGGAGGAGCAGGAGGTCGGGGACGGTCGGCTGGGGCGGGTTTAAATAGGGTTAGGGGGAGAAGAACGGCCGGGGGTTCGAGGAAGAGGAAGGGAGGCGGCTCCGGGCGTTCGGGGGAGTCAAAGTGGAAGGGTCACCGGTGGCCACGGCGGCGAAAACGGCCGCCGGGGAGGGGAGGAGAGGAGTCGGGGAAGGAGAAAGGATTTGGGGGTTAGGGTTTTAGGCGGGTCGGGTCGGGTCTAAGCGGGTCTGGTTCGATTCGGATCCGACCCAACCCGTTAAGGCTGGGTTAGTCCGGTTCGGTTCAACAGTGGTTTGGTTCGGTTTAATTTGGTTCAAGTGAACTGGGTTCAGACAAGTTTAATTAGGTTTAAATATACAATAGTTTTTTTAGGGCTTTAAAAATGCTTGCGAGGTCCAATAAATTCTCGGAAAATTATCCTATGTCTAGTTTTTTATTTTACACCAGAAAATATTATTTAACATAATTTAAAAATTATTTAAATTCAAAATACCTTAGTTTTAATTACAGAAAAAATCCCAGAAAATTATAAAAAATTGTGAAAAATCCAAATTAAAAATTCTTGAAAAATCAGGGGGTTTACACAAGTCCTAGCCACACTTTGCAGTTGACCCACATACCATGTCTGTGCCGAAGAATTAATATAATAATACCATATATCATGTAGTATATGAGGCATTCTCGATGCACAACCCGAAAGATATAATCTCATAGCACGTAGCAAGTTATGTTGCACTTTAGTGCACATTTATAATACATGTACATGTAGCACGTAGTAATTGTATCAATACAGACATAAAAAATTGGGTCGAATCACCAAACTTACAATTGGTTATATGAATCTTATCACATGGGAACACTTGGTCAAAATATAATCTCCTCAAATCAGGTACATCGACTATCGATCAATGACTTTTCCACCGACCGTGAATGAAGGAAAAAGTGCGAACCACTCTGGAGAAGATCCACAATCCTTAAACCAAACAAGTACAGGGATTGCAGATCGTCTCCTGAGCAGAACTACGCCCCTCACTCTATCCGACGAATAAAGGATAAGTTAATCTACTAATCGGCATTCACTTTGGGTTGCCATTTGGCCTACTACAGCATATAATTATACTATGCACATAGTCAGTTCAAGCACTTAGCCAGGTCTAGCACAGTCTGGTTACTAAGTCCATTCTTCCTTAGGATTAATAACAAGCAATTGTCAAGCCCAACCACATAGAGCACAAAAATATTTCAAACAAAACAATTAAACTCAAGAAATCATGGAACATGTACATAGATTACTAGGGTCGCATAGGATCACATGAGCGCATGAGAAGTGCACGTATGAATTTTCGCATGGGTTAGGCTGCTTACACAGATCAGGGGCATGACCACTGGCCGTATGGACGATCTAGCCGCATGTCTCCAGGCCGCATGGACTGCTTGTCGCATGAGGCAGGTGCCGCATAGGGGTCGGTGCCGCATAGCGTCAAGGCAAAGTCCACTCCTTGGAACAAGTGTCGAAGTGACGTGCATTAAATGCTTGTCAGTGAAGTAACATAAAAAGTGATGTGACATAAAGTGCGATGTGACATAAAGTGTGTCAAGAATAACAGAAAACCATAGAAAGACGCACCAAGGATTTGCCAAAGATGTGCCAAAGTTCGGAGTCATGTGTCCAAGGGAAGGTGGCTGCATGCTCTACTTGCCGCATAAGTTCGATGTCGCATGGAGTTTTTATCGCATGGAGTTCCTTTTGGACTTAGCAAATTTCTCATTGTTCAGCGAGTGTATGCACAAAGTATTCAAGGACACTTGTGTAGATCCATAGTCATGCATCCAACAAGATGGACGCATGCTGGTTGGCTATGCGACAAAGAGTCCAACCGCATAAGGATCATGCCGCATGGAAGTCTCGGTCGCATTTTGCGCTGGCCGCATGAGAACTTCGTCTTCTCCAGACAACAAGTTTAGCCATGACGGAAAAAGCTCCAAAAACCCAAAAAAATTCTTCACAAAACTTTATTTTGAGTCCAAATCAAGTAAAACAAAAGCCAAAATGCTCGAAATGAAATACTCTAACATAAGGAACAACTAGTTTTCGAAAAAACTAAGTTTTACTTGATCAAAACTAAGAAAAACTCATAGAACACATAAAAACCCAAATCGTGAAACTCAGATCTATAAAAATCTACACATCAAATTTTGAAACTCCAAGAACTAAATATAATCAGCAACTCAAGGAGAATATTTTCCATCAACCACATTTTAAAAACAACATATATATGAAAATACAAAAAATCTATGTCTTTACCACTTTGAGCAAGATGTACTTGCCTTGGTGGACTAACAAACCTCTTCCTAGAACCAAGTCTAGGGTTAGGGCTAGGGCTTCGGCCAAGGGGAGCTCTTGAGGGAAGGAGGAAGAAGAAATAATGAGACCTCTTATGCCCTCCAGTCATCGAAGATAATTTCTGGATAGTAACCGCATGCCTCATGGCTGCAATCAATTCAACATCGAATGTCTGGTAGTCATGCCCTTCAACTAGTTGCAGAATCTCGAGATAAAGCCCTTGCTGAAATCTCATAGCCCTTTCTTGCTCCATCGTCACCATAGTTGGAGCAAACCTGCTCAGCCTGCAGAACTCTGCTGCATATCCATCCACTGTTCTGCCGGATTGCTTGAGATCAATAAATCTTGAGATCAATAAATCTCTGTTGCAGCTTGTACTGCATCACTACTCCAAAATACTTGGCTCTGAACCTGGTCCTAAAGTTATCCCAAGAGATAGGATTCCTCATGCCGACTTTCTCCGTTGCCCACCAATCACGAGCAAGATCTTGTAGTTGTAATTGGACTTGATTGACTTGCTCCTCTGCTGGAAACTTAGTTGCCTTTATGATCGTCGCAATGTCTTAAAGCCAAGCATCCGCCATAATATGATCCTCCATGCCATCGAAATAGCTTGGGTTGAGTCGACAAAATCTGTATGATGCCCCATAGTCTTCTTCTTTACTCTCCTCTGAAGCCGTTTGTAGTCCTTGGTTTAACATGACGTTCTGCTCCTATTGTCAAAGCTGTTGGTCATGCTGCACTGCTATCTGATGCTGTTGTGTAGCCATCATATCTCTGATAATTTCTAACAGAGCCGGGGTATCAAGTGCTGCTGGTTTTACTAGAACTATAGGGGTACCGAGATCTCTGGTGCATGTGGCCCACCCATTGGCTCTACTCGAAGCTGATCTTAAGAAAGTATCGCCTCTTACTGACGCTTAATGGGATCTTGCTCTGCTAGCTGTTCTACCACATCTGCTTCTCTAACAGGCGGAGAAGAGGTTCCTCTGAAGGAAAAGGATACCAAGTTATCAAATGACGGGACAAGAGAGAACAATAAAACAAATTATTGATAGTTCAAGCTAGGTATCAAAGAAGACGAATTCATGATATCAAAAGAAACAATTTTGATTGAAACTCCTAGAATAAGATACCCCACAAGTCTGAAAAGACAGACCTGCATGAGCCACCACTAAAACCTTATCATGCCTCAGAACTAGAATACTGGAGAGCGGGGGAGTGACTTAGCCAACCACACCTTGCAGAATACTGAAGTAAGCCACAATATGATAAGGTTGTCAAGAGACAAGGGGGTGCACGCTATAATCAAGTCACCTAGGGTCAAAAACATCATGTCTCAATCATCAACCAAGAAACAATAAGAATGAGCATGTAAGATAAAGCAGTTAGGCGTCCCTGACGCTCTATCAGAATGCTCATGAAACTAGTTATACAGGATGGTACACTAGAGCATTGTCAAGAGTACATGACTGTAAGTCAGCCGCAGTCTGAATAATATACAATCATGTAGAGAAACTAATGTCCAGATAAACCGGCTAACAAGTACCGTCGGCTAAACGCCAAAAGGTAAAATATAATGATACTCATAGTAGGGAAGAAAAAATGTACTCAAGTTTCTCGGCGGACAACCTCCTGGTGTACGCCATCGGACATATACATGACAGGATCCTCGGGCTCTACTACTAAACCTGGCAAAACAAAACCAGCGGGGTAAGGCCCGGATAGCAAGTACCACAAATGAGCACAAGTGAATGAAGCAAAAACCAATAAAATACATAAAATAGGATAATTCGTACCATAACTACAAGCGTATGACCTTTCTTCCGAGCAGTAGGATACCCCTATAACCAAACAAGGACAAGAGGTGTTGCACTACTCCGAGACAGGGTACGACTAAATAATTATGAACACGACAAAGATACAACATATCAATATAATCCAAGACACACATGCCATAATACAAGCTAAGATATATGTATAATATGAAGCTTCGATACATGACCTATTATGTCACATTGGCATAATCCTACAACCAAATAAGGACAAGGGTTGAACCGTTGTACCACAATAGTGCATGTCCCTAGACTACCAGCACGTACTCATTTAATCGGCCAATCAATCATATGGCTTGATACGTCGAGTCTCGGTTATCCCAGTAATGCAATAATATAGGGTTCCTCAAATCATGCTACAGGCGAACACGGCTAGCCGAACCAATAATAATAAAACGTAGTAAGTAGAATATGCACCGGTCCCCCGCAGGGCCACCTTGCTGAGATAGATCAGTAATAGTTCCAATCTTCCTATAGGGAAATGTTGGCTCGGTCTGAATATAAAAAGTCGAATATTGCACTCCACTAGTGCGGATGATATACAATATCATGGTGGCAAAATTTTATACCTCGAAAATTATCTGAGGGTGGCTCATCACGCACGATCTCGGGCTTCCGTTCCTTCCAATGCTCGATATGTTTTAGTAGCCTAGTTAACCCTACTGTTAGTTGAAATCACATGGCTTGGTCACATGTTACTCCCCTTATATGTCGTACCATGCTAGATACGAATCCACATTTTCATTTAGCAGTTCAATTTAGATTCACCCTAGCGTGATACAATAATCAATCAAGTCCTAGCCACGTTTGGTAGTTGACCCACATACCATGTCCATGCTGGTTAATTAATATAATAATATCACATGTCGCATAGTATATGAGGTATTCTCGATGCACAACCCGAAACATGTAATCTTATTGCACGTAGCAAGTTATGTCGTACTTTAGTGCACATTTATAATACATGTACACGTAGTGCATAGTAATTGTATCGGCACGGATACAAAAAATCGGATCGAATCACCAAACTTACAATTGGTCATATGAATCTTATCACATGGGGACACTTGGTCAAAATATAATCTCCTCAAATCATGTTCACCGACTATCGATCAATAACTTTGCCGCCGAACGTGAGTAAGAGAAAAAGTGGGAACCACTCGGGAGCAGATCCACAATCCTTAAACCAAACAAGGACCGGGATTGCAGATCGTCTCCTGACCAGAACTACCCCCCTCACTTTATCCGATGAACAAATGATAAGTTAATCTACTAATATTTGTTCACTTTGGGTTGCCACATAGCCTACTACAGCATATAATCATACTATACACATAGTCAGTTCTAGCACATAGCCAGGTCTAGCAAAGTCTGGTTACTAAGTCCATTTCTTCCTTAGGATCAATAATAAGCAATTGTCAAGACCAACCACATGGAGCGAAGAAGCATTTCAAACAAAATAATTAAACTCAAGAAATTATGGAACCTGTACATAGATTACTAGGGTCGCATAAGATCACATGCACACAAGAGAAGTGCACGCATGAATTAACGCATGGGTCAGGCTGTATGCAATAATCAGGCGCATGAGCGCTGACCACATGGACGAGCTGGCCGCATATGTCTCCAGACCGCATGGACTGCTTACTGCATGAGGCAGGTGCCGCATAGGGGTCGGTGCCGCATAGCGTCAAGGTAAAGTCCACTCTTTGGAACAAGTGTCGAAGTGACGTTCATTAAATGCGTGTCAGTAAAGTGACATAAAATGTGATGTGACATAAAGTGTGTCAGGAAGAAAAGATAAAATCATGGAAAGACGCTCCTAGGATGCGCCAAATATGCGCCAAAGTTCCTAGTCATGCGTCCAAAGGAAGGTGGATGCAAGCTCTTCTTGCCGCATAAGTTCGATATCGTATGTAGTTCGATGCCGCATGGAGTGCCTTTTGGACTTAGCGAATTTCTCATTCGTTCAGCGAGTGAATGCACAAAGTATTCAAGGACACTTATGTAGATCAGCAGTCATGCGTCCAACAAGATGGACGTATGCTAGTTGGATATGCGACAAAGAGTCCAACCGCATAAGGATCAAGCCGCATAGAAGTCTCGGTCGCATATTATGCTGGCCGCATGAGAACTTCGTCTTCTCCAGACAACAAGTTCAGCCATGGCGAAAAAAACTCCAAAAATCCAAAAAATTATTTTCTTCATAAAACATCATTTTGAGTCCAAATCAAGTGAAACAAAAGCCAAAATGCTCAAAATAAAATGCTCTAACATAAGGAATAACTAGTTTTCGAAAACACTAAGTTTTATTAGATCAAAACCAAGAAAAACTCATAAAATAAATAAAAACTCAAATTTTGAAACTCAGATCTACAAAAATTTATACATCAAAATTCAAAACTCTAAGAACTAAATATAATCAGCAACTCAAGGAGAATAGTTTCCATCAACCACATTTTTAAAACAATATATATATATAAATCCAAAAATCTATGGTAATTGCCAATATGTTCACTACTGGTCTCGGTTAGTCTCCCACAATAAACAAGAATACAATTAAATAAATACAACATAATTAACATGAACCTACATGTAAATACAACATGAATACATCTACAGGGAAAATTTTAAATATCACAAATTCAAGAAATACCAAATATGGGAACGGGTGTGACAGCTGCTTTCCCCTTCGATAGACTTGGAGTTTTATAGATTTTTTTATAGTCTGTTCCTCCCCCTATATTACAAAATCACTTTATTCCTCATCACTTTCCTCCCCCTCGCATCTTTCCCTTATTTTCTTGGATCAACTTCCATCATTGGACATGGAACTAACCCGACAATCATGCTTGGGCCCATTTTCTCCTCACTCCTAACACCTCCTGTGTTATGTGTGTCACCAAATACGGAGCCTTTATCTGAACCATTGTGGTAGTAGGATTCCATCTCTCTGAATGTAATATCCATGCTCACAAAGAGCCTTCGCTCCACCAGACTCCAACAAGAGTATCCCTTCTGAGTCCCTGAGTAGCCAAAAAAGATGCACTTCACTGTCCGAGGGTCCAACTTTTCTACCGCAGACCTATTATCCTTCACAAAACATACACATCCAAACACCTTTGGGAGAATAATGTACTTATTCTCTCATGTAAGCATCTCAAATGATATCTTTCATCCTAACTCCTGAGAGGGCATCATGTTGATGAGATATGAAGCCGTTAACACGGTATACCCCCACAAGTGTTTAGGAACATTCATGGCAAACATCATTGATCGTGCTACTTCTAACATATGTTTATTCTTTCGCTCTGCCATGCCATTCTGTGCTGGTGTCTAGGCACATGAAGTCTGATGTTGTATCCCATGGGCTGATTAGTACTCTTCAATAGCCTTGTTGGTGTATTCTGTTCCATTGTTAGACCTCAAAATCTTTACTTTAGTACTGTACTGTGTTGTAATCCTGCGATAAAAATCTTGAAAGCATGCAAAAATATCACTCTTATTCTTCATTAGGTATACCCAGCTAACACAAGTGTAGCAGTCAATAAAAGTGATAAACTATTTAAAACTATTAGCAACATTTGTAGGACAAGGTCCCCACATATCAGAGTGTATCATATCAAAGGCAACTAAACTTCTATTTCCAGAACTCACATAAGAGCTTCTGGTATGTTTCCTAAGCTCATAAGCATCACAAACCAACTTTTGTTTATTAGCCTTTTGATACATAGATGGATACATTCGACTCAGTAGACTAAATAAAGAATATTCCATGAGCTGATGTTAAAGTAATAATTCTGTTTCTATATTTCTTCGTAGCTCTTCCGGTTGTGCTTCTTCCACCAGTGATGTCAGTACTGCGTCCAGTCCACCTCTGTCCAAGTACCACAGCCCCTTATGCCAAGTACCAGTCTCCAACCGTCTCTCTGTTCCCTTCTCCTGAAAAGTCACCTTAGGAATGTCAAAGAAAACAATACAATTAAGTTGAATAACAATGACACTAATGGACAAAAGATTAACAGAAAAAGATAGAGCATGCAAGACATCAGTAAAGGGTCATAGAAGGGGTGTATTCAATTATGTCTTTACCCACAATGTGTAGCGCCCCGCTCCGCGTCGACGCTACGTACAAGTGAGATCGCCTTGCTTGCTCGAACGGAAGTCTTCTCGGAGAGTTCCGGACCGATTAATCAAAGTGAGTGGGCAGAACTGCATTCTCTGATTCTTGCACGACTTAATAATGAATCTGAGTTTTTGAATGCTTGTTTGATTAAGAAGAATGTTTTCATAAAAAGAATGATAGAACCGACTCAGCATGCTAATAAGAGAACTCACATAGCTTGTCATTGAAACGAATCTGTTGCCTAACTAAGAGAAAGAATGCTTGTCATAAATGGAATAGAACTATTTGCTATAATAAGATAAAGATAGAAATGTTGCATGTTTAGTTACACCGACACAGCTCAAACGAACCCTTGCCATGCTAAGAAGATCAGTAAATGAATCATTTAAATATGTTCCTGTGAATATGCTAAGAAGAGATAGACTTTTGTAAATGTTAGAAATGAAATCAATCGTGCTGCTTGTCATTACATGTTTTGCTTGCATGTTTTGCTATCGATCTGCTATATGTTATAAGTGTGGAAGATAGTCTAATAGTCCGCCCTGACGTCCGGTCCTTCGGGATCTTGGGGGGTGTGCTATTAGATTGTTGAAAAGATGTGTTTGCTTGAGAAAGAAGAGAAGAGTCTAATAGTCTGCCCTGACGTCCGGTCCTTCGGGATCTTGGGGGGGTGTGCTATTAGATTGTTATATGCTTGTAAATGTGTATGTGGCTTGTTATGCATTGGTCTCGGACAACTTGTGCACAAGGTAATAGTCTCTCGGTCGATTCCTGGGGCACTGGGAATCGGTCGGTCCGGAAGGGATTGTGAGAGCACCCTGACGTCCGGTCCTTCGGGATCTTGGGGGGTGTTGTTGTCCAATAATGGGGAAACTCATGGGCCGTCATATAGATAGGGAGCATGCTAGGATTTCCTTCTTGCATACCTATCATTGTGACACCAGAAGAAGATGGATTCATAAGTTTACGCATGTGATTATATTATGGCTAACTTGTGTGTCTGCTGCAGGGATAACCGTTCGGCTATGGGGTAAGAAATATAAGATTATGCATAAGTATGCATGTTCATTTTGTCTGCATCGTAGAGTTTATCTGTTAGTGCTTCGTGCATTGCATTGGTCGGACAATGGCTATTGGTGAAGAGCTGAACCTTGGTTACGGCTGCTTCGGCAGTAATGTGCAGCCATGAGTCACAGCTGCTAATAGCATCAGATAAAGGAGTCATTGGTTAGCTGGTTTACCGCTACCGATCCTGAGTTTCTCGGGGACCGACCCTTGAATGATAGTTACTTGTGTGCTTGATTTAATGATAGTTCCTATATGCTGCCTTGCCCCTAAGAGTTAGACTTGTGTTGCACAATACATGTTGCGCACTACACGATAGAGCACTGTCCCGATTCGTATGCTCATAGTTTGATTATGCAAACTGTTTCAAAGTTATGTTTTCAAAGGATGTAATCTGACTATAGTTCTGAACTGCATGAAATAAACTTAGGTAAAAACTAGCAAGATCACTAGTAATGAAATGTTTTGCCACATGATTACTTAGTGTAGGTTTTAGGGGGTGTAGCTTCTGTTCAGTTGATTTATCTCACCAGTACTTGTATAAAGTGCTGACCCACCAACAGTTTGCTTGTTCTCAGGTGCCCGTTCGTCGAAGGAAGCGATAGCCGTGCCTCATCCCAAGGAACCGGAAATCTGGAGTCAATGCCTGGAGCCGCATCGAGTTATGCCTGCTTTGAGTTGCTTTTGTATAGAGGGACATAATGTATGGAACGGTATCATTGTAATCGAGAGAAGAGTGCTTGAGCGAATTGTAACCTCGGCCATGCGCCGCTTGTATCATTTGTGTATATCAATAAAAGAGCCTATTTTTATATGCCATTGTGTTCTTCACTTTTCTGCAATGTTTGTGCCGCGGCTTTAGTTATTGAATAGCTTACTTGCCCTTGTTCAAAGCTTTGGCCTTGTGCAAGCGCACTTTAGGCTTGCACGGCATCACGCCCGTGCGAGGACGATCGGCTCCGTAGGGACCAAAGCGAGGACGAACGGCCCTGCGGGACTGGGGCGTGACACAATGGGTCTAGCAGTACCATCAGCAGTCTGAATGCTTTCAGGCGTCATTAGATGAGTGTAATCTTGGAACTCATCACGGGCACCCGTGACATGGCTAGATGCCCCAAAGTCAATTATCCAACCTGGTTTGTGGATAGATGCAAGGACATGAGCAGGTATACCTTTGCTTGTATGGGCATAGTGTCACGCCCCGATCCTGAAGGTCCCGATCAATGCCCCCGCCGGATGCGAATCACCGCTCCTCGGCGCTCCCGCTGGGCGTATAGTCGTTTGCTACCGGGACGTGATGCAGTACGAGCCTGGGGTTGCGTCCGCACAAGGCAACATCGTTAAAGTGGTGGTTATCATCGAGTCGAGTAAGAAGCGGAGGGATTTGTTGCAAGCATTTATCCATCTAAGTATACGGGACAAATCGAGGCATAGGGTTCTCTGAATAAAATGGCATCATTCCATACATTATGCCTCTCTATACAAAAGTAGCTCAAAATAATCGATACGGCTCAAGGCATCGAAATCAGATTTTTGGGTCTTGGGGATGAGGTACGCCTATCGCTTCCTCGGACGATCCAGTACCTGCGAATAAGTAAACTGTTGGTGGGTCAGCACTTTAGAGTAAGTACTGGTGAGTCTAAAATTAACTGAATAGAAGCAACATTCACTAAAACCAACACTAAGTAATCATGTGATAAAATATTACATTACTAGTGATCTTTCTAGTTTTACCTATGTTCATTACATGCAGTACATGAACGGAGTCATATTACTTCTTTTGGAAACATCTTTTTAAAAACAGAGTTCATATTGATTCATTCAAGCACACAAGGCAAGCCGATTGTTCTACTATCAGGGTGTGCACAGCGTGTCTCGTGAGCTATACCCAAAGACTCTAAGGACAATGCACCATCTAGGAACTACCCTCTATCAAGCCAACACGATGAACTATCTATATGCTTTTTGGTCCCCGAGAAGCTCAGGATCGGTAGCGGTAATCCAGCTAACCAATGACTCATTTATCTGATGCTATTAGCAGCTGTGACTCATGGAACTAGATCTCAATAAGAAGTATCTAAAGATGATAGTTGGATGGAAACAAATCCACTACCAACTCGAATAGAAAAGTACAACACAATAAATACAATATAAGAATACCAGCTAACAATCACGGGCTCGAAGAGAAGACATCCTCGAAACATATATAACCATCCGAATCTGCGCTCCTGCGAATACTCAAGAACAGATACACCTGGAAAGGGACCAGGTCCTCAGAGGGACGTAACAAGATACATAAAAGCAAGCCAATTTGAATACAGTAAACATGCATAATGTTTGAAAATATATAAGTACGCTGTACAAGACAATCTATATGAATGCAAATGAGAACAATTTTTCGACGTATGGGCAAGGGTAGGTTACTCGATCTACCTCACAACTCACACACCCGTCATTGGACATCAGAAATTGACATACCGCAGGGGTAGCGACCAGCGAGACTCCAGAAATTGACATACTGCGGGGGTAGCGACCAGCGCGACACACGCCCGTAGTGCGAACTATATACTACGGTTTACCAGAGTGGTTAAAAGCCCATACGCCTAATGATTGTCCTCTCATGATACTAAGTGTCAAGTGTGTGTCAACATATCTAATATATAGTAATGACTTAAAGGAACTACACATGCAATAAATAAATAGAAATACAATAAATATACAAAAATATACTAAGCATGCAAAATACTGTAAGTAATTTGGCAAGGTATCTTGCCTGGTAAGAAAGCTGCAAAGTGTAACGTCTAGGTGTCACGCGCACAGGATCAGAAGCTATGGCCTCAGAACAAATATCTCCGGATGCTGAAATAGATATCATCAACATTCCCAGAATAAGCAAAATAGCTAGAAAGCACTTCCCTTTCGTCCAATTTGGACACAGGGGCAAAACGGTAATTTCGGGTCAAAGTAGGGTCCACGTGTGGCCCACTTTGCACCGAAAAATGTGTCAAAGGTAACAATCTCTAAATAGGATAAATTATAGGTCAAACAAACTCTAAATGTCAATACGAACCCAACGGTATGTCCAAATGTGGATTCCGATAGGCCGAACACAATTTTGCCCAAAAAGTCAACCGTAGGGCCCGCCAATTGGCGACTTGATCAACTGTCTCAGAATTGCGTGAAAATTGGGTCACAGGACCAGTGCATTACCAAGAGTCCAGTGGCTCAAGTTTCGTCACAATCTGATGAGCGTGCACAAAATGTGCACGACTTTCGTAAAAGTTACAACACAGGGTTTGTCCGCGGATACGGGCTGATTTCGACGCGCACACGCGTCCGAATCAGTTTCCACGAACTCTCACTTGTCCGGGTACACTGTGCGCACCGTTTGGTACACTTGGTACTCGGCGGGACGATCCCGTTTGGCGGGGCGCGCTCTGTTTCACAACTTTTGGAAATCTGAAAAAAATATGTTTTCGGGATTTTCCAACGAATTTAATTCTACCTAAAGCAGTTAATAATCTAATGTTATTTAACAGAAATTAAATTAGGTCAAGTGGTCTCCGCATACCAAAAAGAAAAATCGGATTCGGATCTCTGTGGTGGGAGATACAAACCCGGGAACATAGGTGGTCACCGCAGTTTTCTGCGATACCAAAAAGTGGTCTTTTTCTGTCAACTTGGACGCTGTTTTTGCTTAGGATTACACGCTGTTCAAGGTCAACTAACATACAAATATGGAAGGAGGATAGGTGAGGATCATACCGAAGAAGACGAGGTCGAGTTTGGTCCAGCGGTGGCGCGGGAAACGAAGCGGGAACATGGCTTCGCTGTAGTCAACTTATGCAGTATTCTCGCGCGATCTCGCGCGATCGTGGAGGCGGCGACCGGCCGGCGGCGCGGGGGGGGGGGGTGTTCTTTTTGCTGAAGCTGCTGCTACTACTTTTTATTCCTAATGGGTTCGGTCATAATGGGTTGTGGGTAAGATATTCATTAGGATTTAAATTCATTTGTTTTTATTTCTTTTTTATTTCTTTTTCTTATAAAATATATATGTATATATATATACACACATATATACACATAGAAAAATCTAGAATTTGTATTAATGCATACCATTAAGCTAGCAACTGTCCACGGGGTCTCCTACATGGAATAAATTAGGAAAAAATTATACCGGCTCCATAAATCTTCTAAATTCAGAAACACCTAAAATAAAAATTAAATAAAATCTGTTTCTCCTAATTAGCCACTAACTACTACAATTTAAATTAATAATTAATTAAAAAATTAATAGGGTTTTTAGGATTAGGGGTTTTACAGATATCCTTTTTTAGTCGGCAAAATCAATATCGCTTGTACATAGTGCCGACGCGGAGCGGGGCACTACATACTTACCCACCAACAAAAAAATTTATCCTCGAAACTTCAAGGAGAAACTTTTTGATATCCCGAGCAGCGATAGTCCTCATCCCTCACCATCCTCAATCGAAAACTCTAGCAAAACACAAGCATGAAAGCACAACTCTCAAGCAACAAATCAAATCCAAAATTTTTTTACACAACTTTGAGAATATCTATGGACTTATTGTATGCAACGCTCTATTGCAATACAATATCGAGCACATCTCAGAGTCGTAGCAACGGAATGGGCAAAGAATCGAGTCGCTCCGATACCATTATGTCACGTCTCGATCCTGAAGGTCCCGACCAACGCCCCTGCCGGACGCGAATCACCGTGCCTCGGCGCTCCCGCGGGGCGTATAGTCATTTGCTACCGGGACGTAATGCTGTACGAGCCTGGGGTTGCTCCCGCACAAGGCAACATCGTTAAAGTTGTGGCTATCATCGAGTCGTGTAAGCAGCGGAGGGACATTGTTGCAAGCATTTATCTATCTGAGTATACGGGGCAAATCGAGGCACAAGGTTCTTTGAATACAATGGCATCGTTCTATATATTATATCCCTCTATACAAAAGCAGCTCAAAGCAATCGATATGGCTCAAGGCATCGAAACAAGATTTTTGGGTCTTGGGTATGAGGCACGCCTATCGCTTCCTCGGACGATCCAGTACCTGCGAATAAGTAAACTGTTGGTGGGTCAGCACTTTGGAGAAAGTACCGGTGAGTCTAAAATCAACTAAACATGAGCAACATTCACTAAAACCAACACTAAGTAATCATGTGATAAAATACTACATTACTAGTGATCTTTCTAGTTTTACCTATGTTTGTTACATGCAGTACAGGAACAAAGTCATATTACTTCTTTTGGAAATATCTTTTTAAAAACAGGGTTCATATTGATTCATTTAAGCACACAAGACAAGCCGATTGTTCTACTATCAGGGTATGCACAGCGTGTCTCGTGAGCTATACCCAAAGACTCTAGGGACAATGCACCATCTAGAAACTATCCTCTATCAAGCCAACACGATAAACTATCTATATGCTTTTCGGTCCCCGAGAAGCTCAGGATCTGTAGCGGTAACCCAGCTAACCAATGACTCATTTATCTGATGCTATTAGCAGTTGTGACTCATGGTTGCTCTTCACTATCATGGTAGCAGCCGTGACCAAGTTTTAACTCTTCACCAATAGCCATTGTCCGACCGATGCGAATGCATGAAACACTATCAGATAAACTCTAGGATGTAGATGAGATGAACCAACAGACCATCTATCTCTGTGCGGACTGGCCGCCCTCTCTGAATAAGTTCAAGCACGATCTGGTTCTCTCAAAACATAAGCGATAGTGAAACATGATTAAGCAATCTCTTACTCTTAGACAAGCGTTTCAAGTTCTCTAGTTAAGCAGGCAAGTTCATTTCAGTGACAAGCTATGTGAGTTCTCTTATTAAGCATGCAAGGCAGGTTCTATCATTCTTCTTATGAAACTATATTCTTAAGCAAACGAGAATTCAAAAACTCAGATTCATTATTAAGGACTGCAAGAATCAGAGAATAAAGTTTCTGTCCACTCACCTTGATCAGTCATCTCCTGCTTCAACCAGGATCTCTTAAGGAATATATCATTTTTGAGTCAGCAAATCGATATCTCTTGTACATAGTGCCGAAGTGGAGCGGGGCACTACACATAGTAGGTGATGTTACCCTTGGAGGTGGTTGGAGTCGATGTCCCAGAGGTATTGGCTCGACTATCGCTGGTTCCAAGCCTCATGCTTCTCCATATCTTTAGCATTTCTCTCTCACTAGGGGTCATTCCAGATGACTGACTCTCACTTCTCTCCTCTGTCAGGTTTGCCTTGTGCCCTCCAGAATGATTACCTCTGCCACCAGCATAGCCTCCTCTACCACCCCTACGCCCTCCACAGCCGTGTTCACGGCTGCTGGACTGGACTCTCAGAGGTTTCGTATAGAATATGATAAAGTGCTCAGGGTCTCCACAGTTGTAGCACCCTCCCCCTCTGGAAGAGTTTGGGTTAAAATCTGCTAGAGATAATTTCCCCCCCGGAGAGCTAGTAGTGCTAGGCATCAGCTTCAATCGTGCCTCTTCTTGTGCCATAAAAGCTATGGCCTCCTTTAGTGAGCCTGGGTTGTGCAAGTAGGACATTCATTCTCTGCTCGAATGCTGGTTGAGCCCCTTTAGGAGCTTCATCATCATCTGTCGTGAAACATACTCCATGAATTTCTTATAATATTTCACAAATGCTGGTTTTACTTGCTCATCTTTCACGCCAATGGGATCATAGTTGTCGAGATCTGACCAATATTTTTTCAACAGAGCCGTATACTCAGAGATGGTTTGATCTTTATGGACCACCTTATCAAGTTTATTTTGTAGTTGGAAGACCCTCATAGGGTTGCTCGACCCTGAGTACATGTCTTTTAGCATCCTCCAAATTTTATCAGCACCCTCCATTGCTTCCACGTTGTCCGACACTTGGTCGGTCAATGAAGCTGTCAACCATCTAGCTACAACATTGTTGACAATTTTCTACACAGCAAACTCTCGTGAGTGATCTTCAGGTGCCTTGGTTTAGCCATTCACATAGCCCACCAAGCCTCTTGCCTTCAGAGTTCGGATCGTCTGCCGCGACCACTTCAAGTAGTTGAAAGTACCCTCCAACTTTATCTCCAGTTTCTCAAACTTTTCTATTTTGTATGGTGAAGGATCCACATCCGTGTGTGCAACACGGGAGTTAGTCTCGGTCAGCCTCTTGGAAAAGAGATCGTTTACCAAAGCCTTCATCTCCTAGGTAGTCAGCATGCTGTAGATCGTCTCCATCGTCTTCTCCTTGTCCTCTTCCATTATTAATATTGTGGCAGATCTATGTCGTTTCTACCTACGATCTCCGTTTTCTCTTCTTTTACTAATTTTTCTTTAACGACAGCAGTGTCCCTGAGAGCCGCTGCTCATGTCCCGTACAAGACTTCGACCCGAGGCCGCATGACCTCACGAGACGACAATTGTAGTCGAGATCAGGAGTTCATACAAAAGTTCCCTCACTGATATACCTCACTCCAACAGTAGCAACGGAGAAGGTCGTCGGGGTCGGGGGCCGACGAGATTAAGGTCGTTGGGGTCACAGCGAAAACAAGAGCAACTGTAGCATCAGCAGTTGCTGCAGCGCAGTAGGCCGACGGCTCACGGCCATGCGACACAGGGTTGGAGGGCGGCGCGGAGCCGTGGAGCTGCGCGCGACCGACGAGCCGGTAGCGCAAATCCATGGGTGTCATGCCCCATTCCCAAAATATCGAGGGACTAGACACGTGGCAATGGCCAGCAGCACACACCAATGGGCAAACCCAATTTAATGGACCCATCAGGGTGTACTTAAGCTGTAAAACAACAGTAAGGGTCTAATATACTAATCTCATCACAGAAATGAATACATCAATATGAAATATAAATCAACATCAATGTCTCAATAAAATATATATCGGGGAACAATCCGATAATAAGTCTGATACAATGGTTCAACAGACCAGAAATAAAAGAGTCTAATAATAACAAATACTGAGTATAGATGAAGCAAATATTCAAGAGAAATCCTCGGCGATCACCTCGTCCTCGGGGATCGGTTCAGTTCCAGTGTCTGCTCCTGCTCCTGTTCCTACTCCTGTTCATGCTCCTGCCCCATATACCTCGGGATAGAACTCCTCTGCTATACCTGGGGACATAATCCGGATCCAGGTCCTCAGGGGACATAACAAGGTATAAGAATAACTCAAGCCAAATATTTCCAGAATAAATAAATGAATCAATGGGGTAAACTATATAACCAGCTAGGTGATATGCAAGTTGAGAGCATCACTAGAACTCAGGCTGAGATCACTACAAGCTCTGTGTCTGGGATCCGGTAGTGGTAATATCACGTAATGGGTCAAGCTCGGGTTTAGAGTCTTGAGCACCGCATTAATAAGGGTTATATATATATATATATATATATATATATATATATATATATATATATATATATATATATATAATCAGCCTGTATCCTATGTGTCTCTCCCCACCCAATGTAATCACATGTCTCATGTCCATGACACGCAAGATCATGACCTCTAACTGATACAGCGAGTCATAATGATAGCCAGGTATATGTATAAGTCTATGTCACGAAACCTGTAACCTATATAGAATCACCAAGAATATCTCAGGAAGATTTTGTCTCATGAACAGTGTCAGGTGTCCTGTGGTATGACGTACTTGATAATGCAAGCACAAAATATATAGGGTTTCGATATCCATGTCTAGGTGACGTTACACATCTCCGCGTACGACGTTGACACCCGAATATTATTCGGACGTTAAGTAATGTCACACAGTCCTATATTGAACAGATATAACATATAAATAAATTAAGGAAATAACATATAGCAAATATTGCAAGATTGGCAAGGTACACTTGCCTGGGATTTGATTACCAACTGCTGCTCTGGTATCAGCGGGATCTGCAGGTACTCCTCCGGTTGCTGAAATAAACGTTACCATCATGCTCAGAAAATATCAAATAGCTAGAATTGCCTGTCCATAAGTCCAATTTGGACACAGGGACAAAATTGACAGTTTCTGGTCAAAGCGGGGTTCACATATGGCCCGTTTTGCACCGAGAAACGTGCCAGAGACAATGTTCTCCAAATTCGTCAGACTTAGTGTCTACAAGTCCAAAACGACGATACGAACCCAACGGAATGTCCAGAACTGGATTCTGATGAGCCGATCATAAAATCGCCCGTCAAGTAGAGCCGTGGGGCCCACGATACGAGATTTTGTCAACGTTCTCAGAATCGAACCAAACTTGGGTCACAGGACCAGCGTATTGCTATGAGTTTGATAGAGCAAGTTTTGTTTCGAAACGATAAGCGTACACGAAGTTACAACGAGTTTCAGAACATGGCCGATACGGGGTGTTGTCGACGGATACGCATTGATTCCGGTGTGCACGCACATCCAAATCAACTTCCGCAAAATCCTACATGTCCGTATTAACGGCGTGCACCTTTCGGTAAAGTTTGCACACGACCAAGTTGCCTCGTTTAGCGGGGCGCACCCAGTTTCGAGAAAATCAGGGTTTTAAATAACCAATATTTTGGTTATTTTTACCCTCGAAAATATTACAAACTACAGCTCAATAAATTACACTAAAAACAGGGTTAAAAACTAGGTTATACAGTCTAAATAATTGTTCAGGTGGATTTTAGAAATAATTAACAGGTTGTGCGTAAAATGGTCGTGAACTGGGGAGTTCGGGACAATTTCTGATTTTCAGAAAATGAGATATTTTTCCTGATTTTGCGTTGCGGTTTGCGATCGCCACAGGATGCGATACCCCGAACGAGTTGCACGGGGTTCGAGAGGGTCACGCAGGGTACGCGCACGATTCGACAGAACGGAAAATGAGGCAGCAAGGAGAGAGAAAACCTTACCTGAACAGGGCGTCAGAATCGACTGTTCTTCGCGAACGCGGGGTGACGCGACGACTGTGCTCGGTCGTCGTGGTGGCGCTGTGCTCGGCGTGGCTTGGCAGAGAGGGGCGGTGGATGGTCGGGGCTGCTATTGGTCGTAGGCGGCGAGGTCCGGCGGAGGAGATCTGGGTCGTCGCCGAAGAGGTGGCGTCGTCGTCGTGTGGATGGGAGAAGCGGCGGAGGAAGGGGTGGCCGTGGTGGTGAGGATCGGGAGAGGCCGGGGTTTTATAGGAGGAGCGGGGAGGGGATCCGGCGCGGGGAGGTGAGGCGTCGCGGAGGCGTTGGGGAAGAAGGAGGGCGGCTACCGGGGAAACAGTCGCGGGGGAGCCGGAGGGCCACGGCGGCGGAAACGGCCGGAGAGGGGAGCTGCGGGGTCGGGGAATTTAGGGATTTACTGTAGATAGGTTTCCGGTCGGGTTTCGGGTCGTGGGTCGGGTCGGCTAACGGGTCCGGATCCGACCCAATAAGGATTGGGTCCGGTTTGGGTTGGTTCAGGATTCGGTTCAGGGTGGGTTTATTTTTGGTTTAATTAAAAATAAGTTTTTAGGTCTTTAAAACTAGTTCTGGGGTCCAATAAATTCCAGAAAAATTATCCTATATCTAATATTTTATTTTACACCCAAAAACATTATTTTCATATTAGTTTAATATTTAATAAAATCATAAAAATTATTTAATACCAGCAAATATTTATTTTAATTAGTTAAAAATTCTAAATTTTTTTCGAAAATTCATTTTTAAATTCCTGAAAAATCTGGGGGTTTACAGTACGGGGGGCGCGCTGCCGAAGAGCCGACGCATGGGCGACGCGCTGCCAAAGAGCCGGCGGTGCGGGACCGAGCGACGATGCATGGCCGAGGGGCCGGAGGAAGAAGAAAAGGGAGGGGGATGTTAGGGGGTGGGATGGAATTAGGGTTTGGATGGACCTGGCTCTGATACCAAGTCGAAATATGGTTTAATTGTTGGCTTATTTATTATTGTGGTGGTGCTATATATTTATAGGAGAGGCCAACTCCTCTTTCTACTGTTCTACTCCATGTGTCAACACTTTTTTGCAACAATTTTTGCAAAACTTGTTTTTGCTAGCTAGTAATAAATGCTCAGTATTACTTTCTTGCGGAACTTTCTGACAACAGGAAGAAATAGAAGTACAGTTCGTATATAATTCTTGAAAACGATGGAAAAGTTTTCTATTCTAGGTGCTGCATACACAAGTAACACAATTATTTCGAGCTATTTCAATAGCAAGAACTCATGTATTGATACCATCATAACAGTGATTTATGTACCCCACACTCAGTGTCCCCTTGACAGCAATTTATGTTAGAAATGAAACAATTACCACTTAGAATTATCAGTGTATTGTGAAGTAAGTGAACTTGTTCTACATCCGGAAAAGAAATAGAAAAAGAAAAATGAATGGATCAGCATTGTTCTACATTCAGAAAGAAGAATACATCAGCGGAGAAGTCTTGAACCAAAATATCATTGCTTCATTCTATAACAAGAATTGATTTCACATATCATGCATGGTTAAGTGCTAGACTACAACAAGAAGCGGAAGCGTCGCCTTCGCATACACAGGCACTCGGGCACGGGGTACGCAATCACGCTGCGCCCCTGCTTCCTGCCCCTCTTCTCCGGCTCTCCCATCATGCCTCTATGAGCCATCTTCATCCCCCTCTTCAAATCCTCGTCCGATAACGACCTCTCCAGCAATTCAACCACCGCCCGCTTGTTAGGCCTTATGCTCTTCCTGTGCCCTGCATATGCTCTGTGTCCCTATACAAACGTGGACATACAAGGGCGACAATAAGAAGTGAAAATTCTGAACCCTATATGTCTTTATGCAAGACCGATGAGTGAAGATACTCGACCTGAATTGTGAGGCCCATGTTGCCACCATGAGAAGGCATGAACACTTCACTGCTCATCGCGACGATGAAGTCCAGAGCAGCAAGCATCGATGACCTGTTGACATAGGGTTCGAGCTCGTCATCTGATGCCAAGTTCTCCTTCATGATCAGGTTCGGGAACTCGTCCTTCAGTGGTTGCAGAGCTCGGTCCCCACCTAGTGGCTTGCCACCAGCCCAGTATACAGGTGCATTTCTTGGAGCACCTAGTGCCCGAAGAACCCTGCATAAGTTTAAGTACAATTTACAGGTAATATGATCAGAGAATCTAAGCGTGATAGAAAGTAAATATGAACATATTGTTAATAAGCATGTTGACATGTTGTGTTTTGAACACAAAGTCCCTGTAGCTTTCTACAGAGGACACCCATCACTAGAAATTCACCATCATATTGATTAGAATATCAGTCCCATAGCTCAAGTAATATATATGTCAACGGGGATCAGACATCCTCAGTAGCAATTTATATGTCAACGGGGATCAGACATCCTCAGTAGCAATAAAATTTGTGTTGTTAATTGTTAAGATTAATTATACTTAGGTTTAGATATTAATTAGATTTATGATTATATTCTTCTCCTATATGGATACATATTTTTTCTCTTACTCCCATACAGGCATGGATTCGTTCTCCCACTATATATATTCATGGTTGTAAGACTTATTATATCATCCATTAATAAAATTATTATTTTTTCTCCTTGATTTGTTTCATGGTATCAGAGCCTAGGGTTTTAAACTCGAGGCCATCAATTTTTCGGTTACGACTCGCCGTCGTTAGCCGTTCGTCAACAAAGAAACAAAGCTTCTCAACTTAGTTTTCTAGCACATGCTGCTGCCGTAAGAAGCAAATTCAAGTTATTTGAAGTCTAGTTTGTGCACAATGTTGGAGTGGGTGGGATTCCCAACCTATGTGAAAAATACCCTGGAGTTGGATTGAGTATTCCTACATATAATAGGAATACCTCAATATATTTGGATTGTGTATTCCTACATATCATAAGAATATTTCAATGGATTTAGATTTGGATTGGATATTCCTACATATAATAGGAATATGTCAACGGATTTGGATTTAGATTGGGTATTCCTATATATAATAGGAATACTAGTTGTGGGTTTGAGGCTATATATATTAAGTGTCTCCTAACCCTAAAATATATCTCATGTCTCAAAAAATATTGCAAAATGAAGGAAGAGTGCTTTTACAACATTAAAAGGAGAGAGGAAGAGATTGAATGCTATTTCGAAGAGGAGATCGGTTTCGGGTAATTCTTTTCTTATCATCTCCGTTCTTCGTTTGTCTGTGATCTATTTTCTATTTCAAAGAGTTGTGGTGATCTGTTTGGATCGGTGAGAAGTTTGTAAGGAGTCGGTGTATTTCTTATTCCATTAGTGGAGGCTTTTCAGGGTTAAACTCCGACCGTTACGTGGTTTTTCTCATTTGAATTTTTCACATAAAAATTATATGTCTGCGATTTGTGTTTGGCATTTTTGGTTTGTGTGCCTTTGCTTGGTTCTCTCGCAGGACTTCTTGGTTTGGGGAACGATTTCCGCGCTGGCGTATCAGAGCCAGGTTCTGGAGTTCAGAGAGGTCAGGAGTTAACAGGCAAACCAGGGAGGAGAAATGGACACGAAGCCGGTGCGCATGGTAAACCTAAACGGTACCAACTATCATTATTGGCGGAGCAAGATGAAGAATTTGCTGTTCGTCAAGAAGCTGCATCTTCCAGTATTTGCGTCCGAGAAGTCCAGTGATAAATCCGAAGAGGACTAGAAGTTTGAGCATATATAGGTGTGTGGATATATCAGGCAGTTCGTTGACGAGAACGTGTACAATCACGTTGCCAATATTGAGCACGCGAAGACGTTGTGGGATAAGCTAGAATCTTTGTATGCGAAGAAGACAGGGGTAAACAAGCTGTTCTTGATCCGAAGGATGATGGATCTGCGGTACAAAGATGGTACATCTATTACGAATTACTTGAGTGAGTTCCAGGGCGTGATTGATCAGCTATCTTCGATGAGAGTCAAGTTTGACGACGAGGTTCAGGGACTATGGTTGTTGTGTACATTGCCAGACTCATGGGAGACCGTACGAGTGTCTATGATGGCTTCTGCTCCGGAAGGCGTGGTCAGTCTGGATTTTACCAAGAGCGGGGTACTGAATGAAGAGATGCGGAGACGTTCTCAGGGCACTTCATCCATATCCCACTCAGAGGCGCTAGTTTAAGAGAGCCGCGGAAGGGGTAAAAGCAGGGGTCCAGGCGGTGACAGAGACAAAAGTAGGGGAAGGTCCAAGGGTCGGTACGAGGACTCAGAGTGCTACCATTGTGGCAAGAAGGGCCACATCAAGCGGAACTGTTTCGCTTGGAAGAGAGAGAAGAATGGCGACAAGGGGAAGCAAGGCGAGAACACTACATCGACGGCCTCGGTACATGGAGGCGATGTGATCATTGTAGGTGATGAGGTTGTCATGAACCTCGCCTGTGATGACAACTCTTGGCTGGTGGGCCCAGGTGCTTCAGTGCACGTATCTCACAATATGACACTATTTGCTACTTACACAACAGATGACTGTGGAGTGTTGAAGATGGACAATGGAGATGTGTTGAAAGCTGTTGCTGTTGGAGATGTGCATTTGAGGACAAAGACGGGTGCAGTTTTTGTTCTCAAAGATGTCCGTCATGTCCCTGATATTCGTTTCAACCTGGTGTCGGTTAAAAGGTTGGATGAAGAGGTTTCTTCAACCTCTTCAGGAACGGTCAGTGGAAGCTTTCCAGAGGTTCGATGGTGATTGCCAGAGGAAGCAAGAAGTCCGGACTCTATTATATGGAAAGGAGCACACATGGGCACATGAGGTGAACGCAGCTACTGATGTGTCTACTTAGTTGTGGCACAGACGGCTCAGCTACTTGGTGAACAGGAAGGTGATTCCAGGGCTAAAGTCTACAAAATTGGAAAGATGTACGCACTGGACGGGAAAGCAAAATATGGTGTCTTTTCAAAGTCACCCAAGTTCAAGGAAGCCGACGTTGCTCAAGTTGATTCACTCGGATGTCTGCGGTCCTATGAAGGTAAAGTTCATTGGTGGTGCTTCTTATTTTGTGACTTTTATTGATGATTGTTCCAGGAAGGTTTGGGTCTTAAAGACCAAGGATCATGTGCTGCCCACTTTCAAAGAGTTTCCGGACTTTGTTGAAAGGGAGACGAGCAAGAAGCTTCTATTTGTTCGGTCCCACAATGGCGTCGAGTACATTGGTCCCTTTGATGCTTATTGCATAGAGCAAGGGATACGAAACCAGAAGACTCCATCAAAGATACCCCAGTTCAATGGTGTAGCGGAGCGAATGAACATGACGCTGATGGAGAGGGTACGATGTTTACTGTAAGAAGTAAAGTTACCGGACAACTATTGGGATGAGGTACTTTACACAACTGATTATGTTATTAATTTATCTCCTAGTGCTCCTTTGCAGGGTAATGTGCCTGACAAAGTATGTTACGACAAAGAGCCGTCATACAATCACCTACGAGTGTTTAGTTGTAAGGTCTTCGTGCATGTACCGAACTGACAAAGTATGATACGACAAAGAGCCGTCATATAATCACCTGCGAGTATTTAGTTGTAAGGCCTTCGTGCATGTACCGAAAGACGAGAGATCCAAACTTGAGCCGAAGACGAGGCGGTGCATCATTGTCGGCTACGGTCGGGATGAGTTTGACTATAGACTCTACGACATAGTGGGAAGAAAGCTCTATAGAAGCAGGGACGTGGTATTCGTCGAGGATCAGACCATGATCAACACTCAGGATTCTGAGGAATCGCCTATTAGAGTCATTTAGCTTCGAGCAGTTTTCAGAAGACATCGTAGAGGATCCATTTATGAGGGAGCCAGTATATAGAGTTGCTCCCAACCTCGATCATCAGCCTGCTGATGATGGTTAGGGTGACCCTCAAGAGGATGAGCATGCTGAGGAGGCAGTTCCTGAAGGGGAGGAGGCTGTTGATATACAACCAGCACCGGTGGTTCCGTTGAGGAGGAGCGATAGAGAGAGTCGACCATCTACGAGATAACTCACCGGGTGAGTATGGGCTACTGACTGACGGGGAAGAGCCCAAATGTTTTGTAGAGGCTATGGAAGACGAACACAGACATGCGTGGATGGAAGCTATACAAGAGGTTGCCAAATGACAAGAAGGCTTTGAAAAATCGATGGATATTCAGAGTGAAGCAGATTGATGATGCTACTCGCCCTCGATACAAAGCGAAGCTGGTAGTTAAATGTTACGGTCAGCGGAAGGGCATAGATTATGATGAGATCTTTTTGCCAGTAGTCAAGCAGTCGTCTATTCGGGTGGTACTAGCATTGACAGCCAATTTCGACTTAGGGGTCGAGAAGATGGATGTGAAGACGACATTTCTCCACGGTGATCTTGAGGAGGAGTTGTACATGGAGCAGCCAGAAGGATTCTCTGAGAAGGACAAGTCATATTTGGTCTGCCGGTTGAGGAAGAGCTTGTATGGTCTAAAGCCGGCTCCGAGGCAGTAGTACAGAAAGTTTGAGTCGTTTATGGGGAGCATGGTTATACACAAACGACGTACTACTGTGTATTTGTGAGGTACTTTGCCGAGGATGATTTCATCATTTTATTACTCTATGTTGATGATAGGCTCCTGGTGGATCAGAATGCCACTAGGATAGTGGAGTTGAAGCGCCAATTGGCGCGCGACCTTCTCTATGAAGGATTTAGATGCATCGAAGACTTCTTGAGATGAAGATTAGCCGAGAGAGAGAGAGAGAGAGAGAGAGAGAGAGAGAGAGAGAGAGAGAGAGAGAGAGTCAAAGCTGCTACACTTGTCCCAAAAGAAGTACATTCACTGGGTACTTAAGCGTTTCAGGATGGACGGGTCGAAGAAAGTGAGTAACTCCCTTGTGGCTCACTTTAAGTTCACTGAGGAGCAGTGTCCATCTACCGAGGATGAGAAGGAAGATATGGAACGGGTTCCATATGCCTCAGCTATGGGGAGTCTCATGTATGGTATGGTGTGTACGATGCCAGATATCGCTCACGTAGTTGGCACAGTTAGCAGGTATACTTCCAATCCTGGAAGGGTATATTGAAGTGCGGTCAAGTGGATTCTACGATACCTTTAGGGCACTGCCGATTGGAGACTTTCTTTGGTGGTGACGAGCTGAAGCTGGTTGGGTATACCGATGCTGATATGGCTAGAGATGTAGAGACGAGGCGATCGACTTCGGGCTTTTTGATGATGTGGTGGTGGAGCGGTATCGTGGTAGTCGCGGTTGCAGAAGTGTGTTGCCTTGTCGACTACAGAGACAAAGTACATTGCGACGACGGAGGCTTGCAAGGAGTTGCCGTGGATAAAGAAGCTGCTACAGAAAATGGTGCTAAAGCAAGAGCAGTACCCTTTGCTTTGAGATAGCCAGAGTGCAATTCACCTTGTGAAGAACCAGACATTTCATAGCCGGTCCAAGCACATTGATATCCGGTATCATTGGATACAGAATGTGGTTGAAAAGAAACAAGCGGCGCTTGAGAAGGTCCATACGGATCACAACAGAGCAAACATGTTGACAAAAATTCTTCCAAGAAAAAAATTGAGTACTGCAGGCGGATCGTCGGGATGACGACCCCCTCCACAGTTGTGAATGAAGAGATTTGTTGGAGTGGATGGGGTTCCCAACCTAAGTGAAAAATACCCCGGAGTTGGATTGAGTATTCCTACATATAATAGGAATACCTCAATACATTTGGATTGGGTATTCATACATATAATAGAAATATGTCAATGGATTTGGATTTGGATTGGGTATTCCTATATATAATAGGAATACTAGTTGTGGGTTTGAGGTTATATATATTAGGTGTCTCCTAGCCCTAAAATATATCTCATATCTCAAAAAATATTGCAAAAGGAGGCAGTGTATTTTTACAACATTGGAAGGAGAGATGAAGAGATTGAAGGCTATTTCGAAGAGGAGATCGGTTTCGGGTAATTCTTTTTTCATCATCTCCGTTCTTCGTTTGTCTGTGATCTATTTTCTATTCCAAAGAGTTGTGGTGATCCGTTTGGATCGGTAAGAAGTTTGTAAGGAGTCGGTGTATTTCTTATTCCATTAGTGGAAGCTTTTCAGGGTTGGACTCCGTCCGTCACGTAGTTTTTTTATTTGGATTTTTCATGTAAAAATCTCTGTGTGTGCGATTTCTGTTTGGCATTTTTGGATTGTGTGCTTTTGCTCGATTCTCTCGCATGGCTTCTTGGTTTGGGAAACGGTTTCCGCGCTTTCGTTCCCAACACACAACCGGTTCTATTCTCCAGCAAACTCCATCGATGGCTCTGATGTCCTATTTAAAGCGCTGCTAGCCGGTTTATTCGTCCACTTCTGCAAACTCCAACAACTATTCTCCTGCAAACTCCAACAACTATTCTCCAGCAAGCTCCATCGATATTTAAAGAGCACGGCAACAATAAAGAAATAATCTTTCCTTATAGTAACTTTTTGGTAGAAAGTGGTTTCCTTTCTGTTGCTCCTAAGCAAAGATTCTTTGGATTATTTCAAGATCTGGTCCAAGTCATGAGTTGGTAATGACCAACAAATTCTGTTTATTCATTATTTTTATTTTTACCTTGAAGTAGTGAACTTCAGACTTTGAATAAAAGAAATCAAAAATAAAAATCAAAAATAAAAATGCGTCCTCTATGTACCTATTGCAAAAAAATATGGTCATTATGCTATTGCTTGCTATGCTCGTCATCGGTCTTGTATGATTTGTTCTCACTGCCATAGGCCTGGTCATCTAGTGGATAATTGTTTTTTGCTTCATCCACATTTAAGAACTCAATTCTTCAAGCGGGTATAGACAAATGATTCTTTCTTGACTCATTCTCCGGTACCTCAGGTTCAGATATCAGCTCAGGCTCAGACATCAGCAGATATTCAACATCGTCTTACTTAGTTAGAGCTCCAGGTCCAGCTTCGTCTCCAGCGTCAACCTATTTTTGCTAGCTCTTCTGCATCTGCCTCTACTGGTATGTCTACTTCTTGGATATTAGACTCTAGTTCTTCTCATCATATGACTTCTGACCTTAGTCTTTTATCTAGTATTACACCTTTACCATCCCACTTTTCCTCTTTACACACAGCTGGTGGTTCTCAGTTGGTTATCACTCAATCTGGCTCTATTATTTTTGACACTTTGAGTCTTCCTTTTGTCTTACATGTTTCCCATCTTACTTTGCACCTCATATCAGTCAGTAGCATTTGTGAGAATGGATTTTTTTTATTCTCTTATATGTTCTGTGAAGGATCCTCGTATGGGCCGGACGATTGGTCGTGCTCATAGGAAGGGACGGCTGTACCACTTAGAGTTTCTTCATCTTCCATAAACTCAACCTTTGATTTCTAGTCATGCTGCCATCGTCACGTCTGTTGCTGACTTGTGGTACAAACGCTTAGGTCATATCTTAGAATCTAATTTAAATACTTTATTTTACACTGGAGCTCTTGGGCATGGTTCTTTCTCTTCTCTATCCACATGTACGGACTGCTAGTTGGCAAAACACATAGCCCTATCTTTTCCTACGAGTTTATCTAAATATAGTAGTATTTTTGAATTAGTTAATTCTGACATATGGGGACTTGCTCCTATCCCATCTATAAGTGATTTTGTCTACTACGTGATCTTTATTGATGATTACACTCGTCATACTTGAGTCTATCTTATGCGTCACCGTTCTGATCTTTCAACCATTTATAGGACGTTTACTACTATAATTCACACTCAATTCAATGCTAGGATTAAAATTTTTTGTTCTGATTGTGCTCGTGAGTATCTCTCCACTATGATGCAATCTATCTTGCAATCTTACCGCACCCTTTTTCAGTAGTCCTATACTTATACTCATGAACATAATGGAATAGCCGAGCGCAAACATTGTCATATTCTTGAAACTGTTCGTGCTCTCTTGTTATCCTCTTATGTTCCTCAAAAGTTATGGACAAAAGCCATTGTTACTTCTGTTAATCTTATCAATATCACTCATTCTTCTATTTTATCTGGTAGGACACCTCATGAGAGTCTTTATTCGTGTCCTCCTGATTACAGTATGCTTCGGACTTTTGGATGCACTTGTTTTGTCCTTCTTCCTGAGACTGAGTGCACAAAGCTGACAGCCCGATCAGCTAAGTGCTTCTTACTTAGTTTTAGTTCCGAGCACAAGGGATACCGTTGTTATGATCCCTTGGCCCATGTCGTCTTCGTATATCTCGTCATGTCTCATTTCCAGAGGACTTTCCATATTTTACTGTCTCATCTCTGGATGTTCATTTTTTGTTTCCACCAGCTCTATCATCTAGTGTTTCCATTGATCCTACTCCTTTGCTCCCCTCTTCTGGTACAACTCCTCCTACGATGCCTCCGTCCCTAACTCACGAGAATCCTCCACAAATTCCACCAGTCCCCGTAACGCCATCTTCTCCATCATCCACGCCTCCACCACAACCTCTTCGTCAGTCCCAACGTACTCATCGACCTCCTTCACGTTTTACTCCCGATTGTTCTGGTTCACTGGACAAGTTTGGTTTTGCCACCTTAGTCTCATATTCTCCACAATTTCATTCATTTCTTACTGCTATCCATACTATACAAGAGCCCAGTTCTAATCAAGAGGCTGTTCAGTACCCTGAGTGGCAAGAGGCTATGGCAGAGGAGTTTCGAGCATTTTAGCAGACATGTACTTGGAATGTTCCACTTCCAGACGGGGTCTAACCTGTTAGTTGCAAGTGGGTCTACAAGGTCAGGTATCGACCAGATGGATCCATTGAGCGACACAATGCTCGACTTGTTGCCCAATATTTTACACATGAGCATGAGATTGACTATGACGAGACCTATGCACCTGTTGCTCAAATGACCACAGTTCGTACATATTTGTTGTTGCTGCCGTTCGTCAGTGACCACTCTATCAGATGGATGTGAAGAATGCCTTTCTTCACGGTTCTTTATCCGAGGTTGTCTATATTGAGCCCCCTCCAGGTCTTTCTACTTCGTCGGGGCATGTTTGTCGCCTTCGCCGTGCTATCTATCGTCTCAAGCTAGCTCCCCGAGCTTGATTTGAGTGTTTCCAGAGTGCTATTTGTGAGGCAGATTTTTAGCAGTGTTCTTAGGATCATTCTCTTTTTGTGCGGTCGTCACCGCAGGGACAAATTCTTCTTTTACTCTATGTGGATGGCATGATTTTGACTGGCGATGATTCATCAGGGATTGCAGCTACTCAGAGGTACCTTCATCAGCAGTTTCAGATGAAAGACCTAGGCAATCTTTAATATTTTTTGGGACTAGAGATTCACAAGGTAAGAGAGGGATACTTGTTTCTCAGCAGAAATATACTTTGGAGTTTATTTCGTCTACTGGTCTATCAGATAGTCGCATAGTTGATACTCCTTTAGAGCTTCATGTGAAGCTTCGTCCCATAGATGGTGAGCCTCTCACAGACCCTACTCGCTACAGGCGGCTAGTGGGTCAACTTGTGTATCTCTGTTTGACCAGACCAGATATTTCTCATGCAGTTAGTATTGTTAGTCAGTTCATTTTTGCGCTTCGATCAGCTCACTATAGTGCATTACTCCGGATTCTTCGATATCTTCAGGGTTCCATTATGCGCACATTATTTATGTCTTCTACATCTACTCAGGAGCTTCAAGCATTTTCTGATACAGATTGGGTAGGAGATCCGACCACCATACGATCTACTACAGGATTCTGTTTGTTTCTTGGTGATTCGTTGATTTCATGGCGAAGCAAGAAACAAGAAGTTGTTGCATGTCCTTCTACTGAGGCAGAGTATAGAGCTATGACTGACACCACCAGGGAGATCGTCCATGTACGTAGATTGCTCTCTGATATGGGCATTGCTCCTACAGTACTTACACTTCTTCATTGTGGCAACAAGAGTGCTATACAGATTACAAACAATCCGGTTTTTCATGAACGGACAAAGCATATTGAGATTGATTGTCACTTCGTCTGTCAGCATTTTTTGAAATGCACTATTTTTCTACTAAATGTGACTTCAGTTGATCAGCTGGCAGATTTTTTTACAAAGTCACACCCCACACCGCGATTTCAGTTTCTATTGGGCAAACTCATATTGTTTGACCAACCATGAGTTTGAAGGGGGTTGTTAAGATTAATTATTGTTAGGATTAGATATTAATTAGATTTAGGATTATATTCTTCTCCTATATGGATACATATTTCTTCTTCTACTCCCATATGGACATGGATCCGTTATCCCACTATATATATTCATGGTTGTAAGACTTTTTATATCATCCATTAATAAAATCATTATTTCTTCTCCTTGATTTGTTTCATTAATAACTGCTAATTCAGGATTTGCAAAAGAACCAATGCTTTAGACAAATCGAAACAAATGCAAAGATAATATAAACTAAAGAATGATCACTCCTATATCATTTCAATGCCTATGAAAGTTTTAATGCAAGAAAATCCATTATGGATACAATGGTATTTTCACCGCAATTGCACTGGCTTACAATTTATTCATAATAAGGCCAGAAGAATATTGTTGGTATATTAAACTTCTTTGGATTTTTCGGATGAATGAATTATAGCAATTGAAATGCAGTTAGTGTGGGGAAGTGAAACAATGAAATATTGATCGGGAATGCTTAAGCTATTATGATGTTAAATGATTAAGAACTCGATTCTTTGGTGTACCAAATTATTCACATTGTTAGTTCTTCCCAAATGTAATTTAAGTGTAAACAAACATGCACGTTGACACTTCAATCACAAATAGATAAATACCAAGCAGTACACTGACTGAAAAATTGATTCATAAAGAACTTTTGTGCCAAAGAATTATAGCAATCACAAATAGATAAATACCAATCAGTACATGGAAAGTACTTCCTCTTTCATGCAATGTAAGGATTAGTATCATGTACGGAAATAATCCTCTCTAAGTTCATTTCATTTCTTTATAAGGTTATAACAAAACTTGACATTGGCAATCATATAATGCTGAAGATTAGCTGGGTGTAAAACATAGATAATAGTAATATTATAATGTACCTTGCGACCTCTTTGGCGTTAAGGGGACACAGTCCAGCCTGGCGGCGGCGGTCGTAGGTGATATTGAGGCGGCCAGTGAGGAGCTCCAGGCGGGAGGCACGCTCCTTGAGCACCATCTCATCGAACTCGGGCCCTAGCCCTGGAAGGCAACCAGTTCGAACCCACACATCAGGCTCGAGGCGAAGGTGGACTGCAACATAGGGACCATTCTCCCACAACTTACGAGCAAGCCTACCCCCAAGCTCGCGGATCGGGGGTGCAAATCTCAGAGCATGGAATGCCACCTGTCATGTTAGCATTGTTGGTTACTATCTATATTGCAGGGACACAGCAAAAGTGGTGTCCGTATCCGTATCATGTTTATACCCATGACCATATCCATATTCGTGCAATATAAGTAACTACTTTTGACCTATAGGGAATAGAGATATAGTTGCAGCATATTTACACGATAGTATTGAATGGAAGTGTAGAATGCTCTAACCTTGCATCGAAGCCTTTGAAGGTCCAGGGATAGATCTTTCGAGAGCTTTGAGTCCAGGGCTTGTAGTACCAACACTCCATTTTTCTTCAGCTGTTTTAGTTCCAAGAGTGTGTCAAACTTATGTTTAGAGAATAACTATATCCTTTCTTCTTTTAGGACAATCAGTGAAAATTGGGTCTGTGTAAAATATCACCAAGTCTGAAGAAAAAGTCGCGATGATTGTTACTTATGTCTCACCTTCCCTAGTAATCTTGTACGGAACCAGAGAGGATTAGCACCAAAAGGAATGGAGTTTACAATTATGTGTCTCTTTGTCGAATGGCTCGAAGGGAGAGATGAGACAACTCGAACATCCGACCGTAGGACTGATTTGAAGTGATCAGCATCAAAGATTTCCGAAAAGTTACTGCACCCAGTCAAATTCGGTGCAGATTAAGAGTCTTAACTGAGTTAATATGAATGATACAAACTTATACATCAAAGCCATTGTTCCATAGGAGAAGAGAAAATTGATCTTTGATACACTATAAAGGCCCAACAACTTCCAATTCTTCACAAGGATCAGCTTTATTTCATTGTTTTGTTTAAACAAATAACTTAAATAAGATGTTATGATTTGAAAAAATAACTCAAATAAAATTGGCAAGTTTTCGACAAAATGAAATCTAAGACACGTTTCTATAAGGAACATAAAAGAAACTCAAGAACATATCTCACTAACTAATTAAACTCCAATAACTTCAGGGTAAGAATTCTCTAACCTTGTCCCCAAATGACATGGATGACATGGTTCTTAGTGACTACTAGGAAAATATTTATGAGAACTCAAGAAAGAGTTCAATAAACAATCATATCTAAGTCAACTAATATTACTCCGTTAATCACTTCAGATTCAACTTCAATCAGTGAATTCGTAAGATATTCCACATTTTCTGTATCTTAGTTTATGAATTCATCCAACTTTCTCATCTTCTAGTTGAACAACCCCATCTTTCATACAAACCATCATACCTCACCTATCATGCAATTTCAAGGATCTATTCAAAAGATAGAGAACCTAAGTTAATAACAGAAGGAATTTTACTCTAGTAGTCACTCTCTTGTACACAATTATCATATGTTTTGATCACCCAATTGATTCAAGAACATATATAACTGGAGACTAGGAAGCACTGACACTCAGAAAATCTGTCCCGTGTCTGTATCAAGTCGTGTAGGACACATATCGGACAAAGCAAAGTACACTAGGGAAGACCGAAAATCAATCGAGTGCCCGTGTCTGCGTGTTCCATATCGTGTCATTTCTTAGTCGTGTCCGTGCAACATAGACGGAGAAGAGGAGGAAGGAGAGAAAAAGGAACTGGATATTGTTCATTCTATAACCATCATACGTTACTCATCAGCTCGAGATCAACCAAAAACATGCAAGTGTTTCAACTAAAGAAGTCAGCAAATCATCAAGAAACTAATTCTACCAACAAGTTCTTGGCACTAACCTCTGGTCACCCCATATGACATTCACCTTCAAGACCGGCAGCACCAGCGCAGCCCCGAAAATCCTCGCGATGATGACGGCGTCCACGATCTGGTTCCTCTGTTGGTTGAGACCCCCGCTGACCTCCGCCACCAGGAACCACCTCCTCTCCCCCATGACAGCTGCCGACTCGCGGCGGTAGGCGAGGCTGAGCTCCACGCAGGGAACGTAATCTGCGGGGCCGGGCTGCCGCCAGAACTCCCTCTCCTCCTCGTCAGTCGTGTTAGGCGGGGCACCGTGCACCGGGAGGGCCGCGGTGACCGTGGGAGCGTTGGCGGGGATCGAGGAGGGAGGGGGGATGGAGAGAGTGAAGAGGGAGAGGGAGAGGGAGGAGACGAGGAAGACGAAGAGGGTGGTCAGGACTTGTTTGGAGGATGGTGGTGGTGTAGTTAGTTTTCTTGGGGGGTACTTGAAGAGGGAGTACTTGGGATAAGGGGAGGAGACTACGGGGTGGAGGAGGAGGTAGTATCGTCTTTGGGAGTAGTGGTGGTAGTAGAGGCCATGCTCTTTCTTGAACTTTTCCATGGTGGCGTGGTAGGAACGTCTCGGAGTTGGCGAGGAAGAAGGAGAAGAAGAAGCTTTCAGTCGGACTTCTTGTTCTTGCTTGGTTGAGGTTTGGGGATGCTTGTTGGCGGGAGATTTGTTTGTAGAAATGGTAGAAGGGAGTACGGCAGTTATGACGGTTTTCTTCTTCTGTTGTTGACTGAGAAAGTCTTGCTCAGCTCACAGAATGCCACTAGTTATGCTGCAAGGACACATACGACACTATGATACAAACACCTACAACCTGATTTTTCTGTATAATAGTGTACTTTGGAGTCTTGGTGTTGTGTCCACTACGTCTCTGGTGTGTCACGAACGGATGTTGTATAGATTTTTGGAGTGTCCACACTTCTTAGGCCACAACAGTACCAAACATCTTTGCTGGCAACGAATCCAGTTGTATTATGAATTTAATATTCCAGGTGCATAATTTCTCGACAGAGTCAAATTCTTTCTTTATAGCAACTTGTTAGTCCCGGGACATATCAAAGAAGGAGAAACTGAAATCAGAAACAAAGATAGTGCGACTTTGCAGACCGATCTCTGTATGATCCTGCAGTGGAAATCAAGATCATAGATTCACACCAGAGTTTCTCTCTGTCCACATCGATTCCAACGGATATAAATACAATATATTAGTCGATTACAACTCGAACTGGATCACAAAATGCAAGAACCAAATCACGTTCTTCTTTGCAAACGTAGTTACGATTGAGATATATCGTTTACAACCAAAGGAGAAGTAGAAGAAGAAGACACGAAGATCTTGCTGGGGTGATAGGATCATCGTTGCTCAAAACAAGATTCGCTCTACCACAGATTTCTCCCAGGAACCAGCAAGTTCATGAAGAACTTATAGAACGCTCACCGTCACTTTTTTTTCTGACTCGCATGAACTCCTCAAGACTCTAATGATAGCCGTCGCTCCCTCTCTTCCGTCTTTTTTTTTTGGAGTGTGAGTCCTCAAAGGAGGTACCAAGAGAGTATTTATATAGTTGGAATGAAACCTTAACCCTAATCCGGCCGCCCAATCAGTTATAGTAGGATAATAATAAATTAAATCCCTATCCCAAAAGATAAGGAGAGATTTGAATTCAAATGATTCTGCTATAATTGCCAGATCTGCAATCATCGGGATCTGGTCAATCTGCGCCTCCTGCGCCCTTTGTGCCCTCTGCGCCTATTGCGCCCACTGCGCCCTCTACGCCCACCCTGCGCCAAACCTTGCGCAGAAGCTGGGATAGAATGTCGCGTAGAAGCCTGCGCACAAGGCCGCGTAGAAGCTGCACGCAGAACGCCTTGCGAAAGAGCCTGCGCGCAACCAAGCGCAAAAGCGTACAAGATCCTTGCGACGATGCTGGCGTGTTAAGTACAAAGTGGGCCATCAAAGCGCCACTTTGCGCCCTTGAGCCTGAGTCCGAGTAGATTTTTTTTTCCAAGAGAGTGACAAAAAGCATAAATACTTTCTTGAGGAGTTTAGCCTCAATCCTCCTAGAAAAATATTCCATATGGCACCCACCCTTGGGCCACCACCCCATGTGCATCTCTCAACACTCACATGATATTATATTGAGATACCCACTTGGATTATTTTCCAATGTGGGACTATCTTTCTAGTCTTGCAAGAGAAAAATATCTACAAGCCAAAGGAAAAAACTCTAACAATCCTCCACATATCTCAATATATATTGCTTGAGCGTTCCCTACAGTGACTGCCCATGCATTATGATAGATGTTGCTGACGACTTGAATCTTCCTATATGGGTCAAACAATAGTATGATACAAGAATGGACTAAGCCTTGAATTATGCACCATAGCTGATATTTTTTTCACTCACATAATAACATTAGCTGTGTTTCTGGTTGGACATTAAAGGCCCTGTGCACGCCTGATTTTAGTGTATGTATTTTGGACGTCTACAAGTTTACCCTCAAAAGACAGCCTACATCTTTTTTCATACACTCTAGGTGAGTTCTTTTAGAGAGTCCCAGCATAAAGCCTTGCGCTTCTTTGGGTTGCTACGCCGCTATGACATGGAATAAAGCCGAGGCTTTACATATTTTACCTTATTGTGGTGTCATACCACTGTAGCATGAGGTCACCAGCATCTTTGTAGTGTCGTACTACCCAGCATGAAGCCTTGAACTTCTTTGCGGTGCTGCGCCGCTACGACATGGCCCGAAGCCGAGGTTCAAAACCTCTTGTTAGTGTCTTGCCACTGTAGTATGAGGTCACTGACCTCTTTTGTAGTGCTGACTACCACTCTCCATTCTATATTATTAGGCTACCTGCCTATATGCGGTGCTACGCCGCTGTGACATGGCCCAAAGCCAAAGCTTTACCCTCTCGAGGTACCTCATATGGCATTACCCCACTGTATCACAGAGTACTATGTCACGCCCCAATCTTCCACAAGCTTAATAGTCCCCGTTGAACATGAATCACCACGTTGCAGCTCTCCCGCGGAACAATCGTTCTCCTCGGGACGTGATGCCGTACGAGCCTGGAGTTGCGCTCGTACAAGGCGATGTTGTTAAACACCAAAGTTATCATTGAAACAACCAAGTTGCAACGAAAGTCAAGTGTTGTGTACCAAGCACACATCAGAGTAATACGCAGCGAAGGTCTCGATAGGGTCAAATGAAATGCCCCGAAGGCAATGCCACGAAGGCGATGCCACGAAGGCGATGAAATACTCTTACTCTTTTTCTCTAGCCCACAAAGGTACTTACAGTTCATACATCATGTCTCGTATATCCATGCAGCGCCACTACGCCTGCGTACCTGAAATATTTCCCACAAACGTGGGTCAGTACACAGCCGTACTGGTGAGCGGGGTAACCCACTCGTCTAAGCCGACACTAAGTAAATAGTGAATGCAAACAGTTATATGGTGATCTTTCTAGTTGAATCCTAGATTCATTTCATGGCATATGAATGACATGTTAAGGAAAGTTGTAAAGCAGTTTACGCATGGAAGCATTCAACTCAATCCAAACGATAAGCAATATATATCCGACCCGAAGGATTCTAGCATGCAACCCGTCCTACTCCAGCCATCGTTTGCACGATAACATCGAACCATCAACCAAACCTCATTATCCTTCCTCAACCAAAGTTTATATTCAAATCTCAAGTGCACACTCTTGCCGAGGCAAGGTGGCCGTGCCTACACGAAGCCAAATCAACAAAAGAAAAGCAAGCCAACTCTTATCTATATGAAGTCACTGGCAAAGCCATAAAGGACATTGATCGGAACAAATCAATAGGGCAGTCCTACCCGATCCAGGGCTGGGCAGCTACTCCCTCCTGGTGGTATCGGACTACCAGCACCGCGCCCAAGACGTGATACCCATTGTCTCCTCCATGGCCGAACGGTCCCGGTGCCCCGGAGTCCATCCCGTTCGAGGAAAAGAAACCCTGTACAACACAGGTTTTCCGTGACATGCAGACACCAAGAAGGTATGACGAGAGGATCGAACGTTCTCGCCCCACCAAGCGATCCTAGACTCGTTCAACTAATATCCAACCAAAGCATCCATAACCATTTTTCCAACATATCCAACCAAGGATTCCAAAACCAAACCTCAACATATAGCCCAAGGCACCAAATCATTCCATAGGCACAATGCCTCTTCTCAACACAGTGTTTCACCATTGGGTGCAACACCCCAACTCGAGACAAACCCATGGCACAATGCCCCAACAGTGGCACAATGCCGCTTCAGTGGCACGATACCCTCGCCGATGCAGTTGTTCGGATTTCGAACCCCAACTGCTCGCTTTGTAAAACAAAGCAACCAAGTGATACTCGTGCACGGATGCACGCTCGCTCGCCCGAATTCCCGATATTCCCAATGCCTCAATGTATCATTCCAACATATTCAAGCTTAATCCCAATTATCCAACCGACTGCCTCAAATATAATAATCCAACGCGCAAATCATTTCAAGCCACAGTCCTATCCAAGCAAACGACGTACACTCTATGCACGCCTCAGTGTAGTGATTCCCAATGTTTCAGTCCAAGTGTTCAAGCCTTTACGTATTTTTCATATTATTAGGCATGAAGGAGTAGAGAAGAAGGAAAAGAGCCCACTCACAATGTTTGATCCCATTAGGCATCGTGTCCTGCCGATACGGCCAATCTCTTGAACCCGTGGTCTGATGCAAGTGCGATCTACTCAACTGGTATGACCGTACGAGCAGGCCGTGCTCTCTAAATCATCCGACCGATCGGACTAAGGAAGACGACATTATCGTTCCCATCCAGCTATCTCAGTACTGTTCTGAACTTATACCTAATTTCCATCGAACTCCGCTAGCCGTCTGCACATGAAACCAACTCAATCAATACTTCTTCCCAAAATCCAACAAATCAAATGTAACCAGCATTTGTTTTATTCAATCCGACTCAGCGTAACGCACCGTGCGGTTGCGGGACGTTACATAATATACCACTTAGAATCTGGTTCGTCCCCGAGCCATACTAGTATCAATCCTTTACTAGCATGCCACAATCCAATTCCATAACTCTGCTCTATGCGACTCTCATATTGACGATCCTGACTCTGCATCTCGTTCTGCTGAACGCTCGTACAAATTTTACGAATTCCCACATCCTCCTTGCAGCTTAATACGAATTCCTCGTATCGCTTAGTTTTGGATCGTACAGATGTCACGCCCCAGTCCCAAAATACGTAGGACTAGGAATACGTAACACGCCAGCCGTATGTATACGAACTCCAATATATGGAAACCATATACACACGTACGCTGTACATGAATATCCAATCCACAGTGGTAAATATATGTCACACAAGTCACACGCAGTTCTATATCTCATCCACAACACCAATGATAGAATAAAGGAAATCAATAACTGAATATCAAAGAAGTAGTCTCAAATAGTAATCTCAAAGTATGATAGTCGGGTGGAAACAAATCCACTGCAAATCGACTATAATAAACTACTAAAGAGAGAAGAGAATAAACTCTAATATAAGAATAAATGTCTAGAAGAGAATAGCAACTAGAATCTCTAAACAGCTGCAAATGAATCACATATAATCAGAAGATAAGATCGTCTCAGACTGATAGGTAGCGTCAGGTCCGGGTCCATACTCCTGCGGATACTCCTGCTCATCTATATCTGGAAAATGGACCAGGTCCTCAGAGGGACGTAACAAGTATACTGAAACACATGCCAATAAAGTACTGAAAATAAACATCCATTGGGGTCGCCTAACCATCTATGTGAATGCAGTTAAGAACACCTTTCCCCACAAGTGAGCTATCTGGCTGAAAACTGGGATTTGGCATGGTTCTCTATTGGAGATCCAGGGGCCTAAAAGGCACGTCGTCTTTTGAACGCCGGTGGCCCGCCTGATAGTACATAATATATAGTGGTCATCATGGCCCGTATCCCCAGCGGAGAATCCGGGCGTACAGGAGAAAAATGTGTAAAGGAGCTCAAATGCGGTACTTGTTGTTCTCCCCACCCCATGCTCTAAGCATGTCATGTCCATGACACGATAAACCTCTAATAACCGCCAGGTCTACTAGCATGCAAAGTTTCTATTGGCAGTTATCCCTATCCGTCGCACGACCTATACGTACCGGGGGCCAGCCGAGTACGCAAGTCCGTGTCCTACATGTGACTCACACTCGTGTAAGAATAGTGTCATGGCCAATGAAACATAAATGCCTCATGAAGATGGGGTAGTCTCATAAAGTAGGTCCAATGCATGTACATAAATAAAAACATAGTACGACGACACCGTCGTTGCACCCAAGTTTCCTTGGACGCGCAGTTTATATAGCAGTTAAAAATAAATGAACTAAATAAACAGAAAATAAACATGCATGTCTCATATGGAATGTAAATACAGTACAATGGCAAGGTATACTTGCCTGGCAAGAAATCTGTAAAGTGTACGCGCCCAAATGTCAAGGACACTGAACCTGGAACTAAGGACTCCGAACAAACGTCCCCGGATGCTGAAATAAACATCACCAACGTTTCCGGAATGAGCAAAATAGCTAAAAAGCACATCCCTATCGTCCAATTTGGACACAGGGACAAAACGGTAATTTCGGGCAAAAGTGGGGTCCACGTGTGGCCCACTTTGCACCGAAAAGCGTGCCAAAGGTAACAGTCTCTAAATGGGTCAAACTATGGGTCAAACAACTCTAGATGTCAATACGAACCCAACGGTATGTCCAAATTTGGATTCCGATGAGCCGAACAAAATTTGGTCCAAAAAGTCAACTGTGGGGCCCGCCAATTGGCGATCTGGTCAACCGTCTCAGAAATGCGTGAAATTTGGGTCACAGGACCAGCGCATTACCACGAGTCCAGTGGCGCAAGTTTCGTCGCATTCTGACGACCGTGCACAAAATACACGCGAGTTCCACAAAAGTGGCGACACGAGATATGTCCGCGGATACGGCTTGATTCCGGCGCGCTCACGCGTCCGAATCTGTCCCCACGAATTTTCACGTGTCCCGTTATGCTGTGTGCACCATTTGGTATACTTGGCACACGGCGGGGCGGTCCCGTTTGGCGGGGCGCGCTCCGATCTCCCACTTTTGGAAAACCGGAAAAAGTGGGTGCGCGCAATTTTGTGACGAATATATTTCTGTCCACAGCGACTAATAGCACAAAGTTATAATACAGAAAATAAACTAGGTCATCTAATCTACAGGTATCAAAAAGAATCACCGAATTCGGATCTCTGTGGTGGGAGATACGAACTCGGCAACATTGGTGGTCAATATGGAATTCTGCGATTGCAGAATTCTGTCTGTTCGTCCCACTTTGGACGCTGTTTTTCACCTAGGGGCACACGTTTTCCGAGGTTGACTATAAAATAAATATTTGAGAGGGTTGAGGGAAGATCATACCTATGAAAACGGATCAGCGTTTGGTCGAGCGAGTCAATGGAAATTCACGCCGGAGCGAAGGTGCCTCGAGTGGGAGACTGCAGTTCGCGATGTCGGCGTCGGCGGGATGGTTGGATGGCTTGGGGAGGCTTCTCTGGCTGTGGTGACGGCTATAGATGGGAAGAGGAAGTCTGGGAATTATTAGGTTAGGGTTTTGGAGAGTTTATTATATATATATATATATATTATATTAAGAGAGAGAGAGAGAGGAAGTCTGGATGGTATCCGCCAAAGGCTCGGGTCAAAAGGGGTCAAAGGGTCGGATTTTTGCTGAGTGGGCGGGTGGACTTGCTGAGTTCTTCAGCAAATCAATTGCTAAAGGGGGTGAAAGCAATTGCTTAAAGCAATTGCTTGGAATAGCAGCATAGTGATTTCATTACTATTATTATTATTATTATTAGTATTATTATTATTATTACTTATTTAATTTCTTTTTTTTTCTTTCTTTCTTTATAAATATATATATACATATATATATATATTTGTATATACATATATATATTATATATACTCATAAGAAAATTTTTATAGATTAGGGTATTGCACATCGTTAGGCTAGCAACTGCTCAATGGGTCTCCTACATGGAATAAATTCCGAAAAATTCCTGAAGGTCCCACAAGTCATCTAAGGGCCCGAACACCTAATATAAAAATTATTAAAAATCTATTTATCCTATTTGGACCTAATTACTACAATTTAATTAATAAATAATAAATAAAATGGGTATATACTATTTTCTAGGAAGGGGGTTTTACATTCTACCCAACTTGTAAAAATTTCGTCCTCGAAATTAAAATTAAGCCACGATAGAATGCAAGGATGGTATAAGATATAAATTAACAATGTAAATTCATACCTTGGTCTGCGAATAGGTTCGGAAAACGCTTGCGCATGTCGTCCTCGCGCTCCCAAGTCTGGTAAGTACCCAACTGGCGCTCCATGGATTCCCACCAGTGGTGAGCATTACCATCTAGAAGCGTCCGTACACCCGTCATCCATAGGTCCGTCGGTAACTGTGATGCCTCCAGTAGCTTCTGTGTGTGAGTGATCCAGTTGGTAGTCTCCTCCGGGCTCTCAGTGCCCTTGTACTGCCTCGCACCCATCTGAACAAAATCCTTTACTGATCCAACCCTAGCTCGAGGTACTGGAGCTAGTGCTTGGGCTGGTACAGTAGCATGTGCAGCCATCCTCTCCAGTGCTGCCAAAAATTCTTGCCTCTGCTCGACTGCCTGCTGCCTCTGCTCGGCTGCCTGCTGCCTCTGTTCCTGCATCATCATCTGAAAGAATTGGAACATCTGCGCTTGGCCATCTTGCGGTACTGGGGCAGGTGGAGGGTTCCCAATAGGTGAAGCGGGAAGATCAGATGGAACTGGGGTGTGAGTCTGTCCATCTGGCCCCGGAAGCCTAGGAATCGTTGGGGTCCCTCCTTGAGTCTGACCATTGACTCCAGAAGTTGCATCGCCATCGGCGGCAGTACATCCATTCTGCAAATCCATCTCTCTGCAGTTGATGTACGAAACGATTAGAAAAAGTACAGGAATCAAACAGGATGTAAGTATTAAATAGGAAGGATGAGTTTCAATCAAGCGTGGATGAGATCCTTATACTCTATTCCTATACGCAGGCTTGTTCGGTACAGTTACGTAACCGAGACAATATATTCTTGACCTGCATGGGCCACCACAAAAACATGTCACGCCCCAGTCCCAAAATACGTAGGACTAGGAATACGTAACACGCCAGCCGTATGTATACGAACTCCAATATATGGAAACCATATACACACGTACGCTGTACATGAATATCCAATCCACAGTGGTAAATATATGTCACACAAGTCACACGCAGTTCTATATCTCATCCACAACACCAATGATAGAATAAAGGAAATCAATAACTGAATATCAAAGAAGTAGTCTCAAATAGTAATCTCAAAGTATGATAGTCGGGTGGAAACAAATCCACTGCAAATCGACTATAATAAACTACTAAAGAGAGAAGAGAATAAACTCTAATATAAGAATAAATGTCTAGAAGAGAATAGCAACTAGAATCTCTAAACAGCTGCAAATGAATCACATATAATCAGAAGATAAGATCGTCTCAGACTGATAGGTAGCGTCAGGTCCGGGTCCATACTCCTGCGGATACTCCTGCTCATCTATATCTGGAAAATGGACCAGGTCCTCAGAGGGACGTAACAAGTATACTGAAACACATGCCAATAAAGTACTGAAAATAAACATCCATTGGGGTCGCCTAACCATCTATGTGAATGCAGTTAAGAACACCTTTCCCCACAAGTGAGCTATCTGGCTGAAAACTGGGATTTGGCATGGTTCTCTATTGGAGATCCAGGGGCCTAAAAGGCACGTCGTCTTTTGAACGCCGGTGGCCCGCCTGATAGTACATAATATATAGTGGTCATCATGGCCCGTATCCCCAGCGGAGAATCCGGGCGTACAGGAGAAAAATGTGTAAAGGAGCTCAAATGCGGTACTTGTTGTTCTCCCCACCCCATGCTCTAAGCATGTCATGTCCATGACACGATAAACCTCTAATAACCGCCAGGTCTACTAGCATGCAAAGTTTCTATTGGCAGTTATCCCTATCCGTCGCACGACCTATACGTACCGGGGGCCAGCCGAGTACGCAAGTCCGTGTCCTACATGTGACTCACACTCGTGTAAGAATAGTGTCATGGCCAATGAAACATAAATGCCTCATGAAGATGGGGTAGTCTCATAAAGTAGGTCCAATGCATGTACATAAATAAAAACATAGTACGACGACACCGTCGTTGCACCCAAGTTTCCTTGGACGCGCAGTTTATATAGCAGTTAAAAATAAATGAACTAAATAAACAGAAAATAAACATGCATGTCTCATATGGAATGTAAATACAGTACAATGGCAAGGTATACTTGCCTGGCAAGAAATCTGTAAAGTGTACGCGCCCAAATGTCAAGGACACTGAACCTGGAACTAAGGACTCCGAACAAACGTCCCCGGATGCTGAAATAAACATCACCAACGTTTCCGGAATGAGCAAAATAGCTAAAAAGCACATCCCTATCGTCCAATTTGGACACAGGGGCAAAACGGTAATTTCGGGCAAAAGTGGGGTCCACGTGTGGCCCACTTTGCACCGAAAAGCGTGCCAAAGGTAACAGTCTCTAAATGGGTCAAACTATGGGTCAAACAACTCTAGATGTCAATACGAACCCAACGGTATGTCCAAATTTGGATTCCGATGAGCCGAACAAAATTTGGTCCAAAAAGTCAACTGTGGGGCCCGCCAATTGGCGATCTGGTCAACCGTCTCAGAAATGCGTGAAATTTGGGTCACAGGACCAGCGCATTACCACGAGTCCAGTGGCGCAAGTTTCGTCGCATTCTGACGACCGTGCACAAAATACACGCGAGTTCCACAAAAGTGGCGACACGAGATATGTCCGCGGATACGGCTTGATTCCGGCGCGCTCACGCGTCCGAATCTGTCCCCACGAATTTTCACGTGTCCCGTTATGCTGTGTGCACCATTTGGTATACTTGGCACACGGCGGGGCGGTCCCGTTTGGCGGGGCGCGCTCCGATCTCCCACTTTTGGAAAACCGGAAAAAGTGGGTGCGCGCAATTTTGTGACGAATATATTTCTGTCCACAGCGACTAATAGCACAAAGTTATAATACAGAAAATAAACTAGGTTATCTAATCTACAGGTATCAAAAAGAATCACCGAATTCGGATCTCTGTGGTGGGAGATACGAACTCGGCAACATTGGTGGTCAATATGGAATTCTGCGATTGCAGAATTCTGTCTGTTCGTCCCACTTTGGACGCTGTTTTTCACCTAGGGGCACACGTTTTCCGAGGTTGACTATAAAATAAATATTTGAGAGGGTTGAGGGAAGATCATACCTATGAAAACGGATCAGCGTTTGGTCGAGCGAGTCAACGGAAATTCACGCCGGAGCGAAGGTGCCTCGAGTGGGAGACTGCAGTTCGCGATGTCGGCGTCGGCGGGATGGTTGGATGGCTTGGGGAGGCTTCTCTGGCTGTGGTGACGGCTATAGATGGGAAGAGGAAGTCTGGGAATTATTAGGTTAGGGTTTTGGAGAGTTTATTATATATATATATATATATTATATTAAGAGAGAGAGAGAGAGGAAGTCTGGATGGTATCCGCCAAAGGCTCGGGTCAAAAGGGGTCAAAGGGTCGGATTTTTGCTGAGTGGGCGGGTGGACTTGCTGAGTTCTTCAGCAAATCAATTGCTAAAGGGGGTGAAAGCAATTGCTTAAAGCAATTGCTTGGAATAGCAGCATAGTGATTTCATTACTATTATTATTATTATTATTAGTATTATTATTATTATTACTTATTTAATTTCTTTTTTTTTCTTTCTTTCTTTATAAATATATATATACATATATATATATATATTTGTATATACATATATATATTATATATACTCATAAGAAAATTTTTATAGATTAGGGTATTGCACATCGTTAGGCTAGCAACTGCTCAATGGGTCTCCTACATGGAATAAATTCCGAAAAATTCCTGAAGGTCCCACAAGTCATCTAAGGGCCCGAACACCTAATATAAAAATTATTAAAAATCTATTTATCCTATTTGGACCTAATTACTACAATTTAATTAATAAATAATAAATAAAATGGGTATATACTATTTTCTAGGAAGGGGGTTTTACAACAGATATTCAAGGCGTCCCTAAAATACATGCATTTCAGCCAAGCCTTGCGATAGCAAATTTGAACAAGTTACAAAGGTGTCTTTATGTTCGAGGCATCCATTTGCTTTACTCCCAATTGAACCAAATCGTGATTTCCATTCCAACATATTCGATTGAGCACTATTCTCAATTATGATGATTTCCCACCGACTCAATCAGTTCGTGTTCCAACTCAATCAATCCAACCATTTCTGAAACCGCACTAGCAACATCTCCAAATATATCTCGTGCACCGAACGATCATCTCAACCGATACTACCCCAACTAGGCGACTTACCTAAATATTAAACTTTGCTTAGATCAGCTCAGTCCAACACATTTCCTGCCATATCAATACCTCACTGGGTGAACATCTATGTCGAGGTTCGTGTGATCCACGAAGATCTCGCCGCCACGCCAAAGGGATAGTGTCGCCACAATTTCAACGTGGACACACTCGCCACAATTCCTAGGTTGCGCATGGAATAGTTCTTCGCGCTGCTTCCACTGCCTCGAAGCATAGGATATCACCTTTGCCTTCTGAACGAGCACGCTTTCCAGACTAAGTTTCGATGCATCTTGTAAATCTGAGGCAAGTCTGTCCCTTCCAGTATTCACAAGGATTTGATCTGAACGAGCCGCTGCTTTAACTTTACGAGCTAGTTTCACAGTCGTCAATTCATATGAATGTTATTCCCTTCCAGGGCACGATGAGTTAGAGGCGATGCCATCGATAAAAATCTATGACTCTGAATCTCATCAGTTGGCTAGGCTACTTCCACCATCGCTCCGATCTTCCGACTGCATCTTCAGCTGAAGACTATCCCAAGGGTATCTCAAAATCCAACACTCAGTCGATAAGCCAAATCTCCAACACACATTACTCACATCCGCCCTCGACGCATTCCCAAATACGCCGCCTCAAGGGTCGTTCTATGGGTCTACAATATTCATCTCTGATTTGGCGGACAAGTCGCTAGGGTCAGCTGTCCCGAATCTACGCTCGATAATTGTAAGTCATCACGATGGACAGTTACTATGAACCATGCTATATCTCATCTGCAAATCTGAATCAAAATCCAACCATTCCATCTAAGCGAACTTCCGAATCCGAGAAATTTATGCACTACCTTTGATGATCTGTCAACCAATACCGCTTAACCACCTAGAGTCTTGCTATCTATCCGAGCCACAGTTCGAGAACTGCGCTCGTTGAAACCGTCTTCCATCAATCCGTCGTTCTGCCCTGAATCCATCAATTTCCGAATTGCCATGTTCGTCTACTCGCACTACGACTTACAATGATTCTCGAAACTCGAGACTTTCTCAAATTCATATCCATTTGCCACGTCCCACAATGCACGTCCAACTTACTCGAGCAACACAGTGATTTGTTCCGACGTTGCTCCCATATTTAGCTATCTTTAAAAGTCCGTCCGCCATAATCCTTGCCTTCAGTTGTTGCCACAATCCCTCCACGTCTTCCGAAGAATCCGTCTACCATCGTTGCACCATCTTGTCCAAAATTCCATTTCCACTAAACCTGAGTCGACTTCTCGAGCAGCAATACCCAAAATCTTTTAAGTTTGTGTGAATCCATCGTATTGCCCCTCCAAACCAAAATTGTGTTTCATTACTCAACCAACAGTTCAAATGTGTTGCCCAAAAATCGTAGTCCGTGCTTGTTATACTTTAATTAACCCATCGCTTCGCTCAAGCGTAACCCAATTGTTCGTTCCGATCTCGTCCATCTCTTAAGCCCAATGATACTCCCATTTGCACGAGTCCGTACTTGAGTTCTCAAGTCAAATGTATCGAAGAATACCCGAGTCAAATTCTATTGCACTATATACCACTTGGAAATATAGTTGCCCTCGTGCTTACTCTGCGTCAACCAACGTCTATCCCAAACCGACTATTCCGAGGTGATTCTGTCGAATCACAACTCAATACTCGCTTGCTCCATTTTCATTCTTTCCAACTCAGTCGATGTGCACCAACCAACTTATATTCTTGTTAACCGAGTTCGTTCAGGCAATTTCCTATTGATGTCCAACCAAAATATTCCAATGCCTTGCTTAATATGTGGTATCCCATATACCACTCCGAATCGAGTCGCTACTCGCATTACGATTTCTTGCACTGATCCAAGATCCGTTCGAGCCATCCCTCATGCGTGATCCTGCCATTCACAACTCGAGTCTGACACAAAACTTAGGCAATGCCTGAATCATCCAAATCTTTCCATCAATCTCGCGATGCAACTCGTGCTACATCCCGTTCTCAATACTTCCAACTATTTTCACCGTCCGATACTTTCGCAACACGAGCAATCCCGTGCATCGAGCTCTTTTCCAAATAGTCCAACCCAATACCAAACTGTTCCACACATTTGTTATACGAGCAACTCGTTTAACACTATTCTGATATTCCTAATCCAAACTCAAACATGCTCAACCGATGCGCTACAGCCAAAATTCCAACTTTTATCCAACACAATCGCTACACGAGCAACTCGTGCAACGATCCATTCTCATCGAATGTTTATACTCACAACATGCTGCATAGCCAAATCTCGTATGCCAACCAACTGATCCATGATGCAATCAGAATCTCCCCGAATGATAAGCCAAGCCAACCCAACGAAAGCTCTCAACTTGTTGCACAAATGCAACAACGTCACCCAACTTGCTGCACGAATACAACAACGCCTAACGAGGCTAAGCGATCTAACGAAAACCAACCAAGGCAATGCAACCAAGAATAACAACATGCAGCCACAACCAGCAATATATAGACTTATTGCATGAAACATCCAATGCGGCACTGAGTAGAGTCAAGAGCTAAACGACATGCGAAAGCTATTTAGAGTTTATGATGAAGCGAAGGACCAAGTCCGAAGAAATGAACCAGGCGCTCTGATACCAATCTGTCATGCCCCAATCTCCCGCAAGCTCAATAGTCCCCGCTGAATATGAATCACCACGCTGCAGCTCTCCCGCGGGATAATCGTTCTCCTCGGGACATGATGTCGTACGAGCCTGGAGTTGCGCTCGTACAAGGCGATGTTGTTAAACACGAAAGTTATCATTGAAATAACCAAGTTGCAATGAAAGTCAAGTGTTATGTACCAAGCACACATCAGAGTAACACGCAGCGAAGCTCTCGATAGGGTCAAATGAAATGCCCCGAAGGCAATGCCACGAAGGCGATGCCACGAAGGCGATGAAATACTCTTACTTTTTTTCTCTAGCCCACAAAGGTACTTACATTTCATACATCATGTCTCATATATCCAAGCAGCGCCACTACGCCTGCGTACCTGAAATATTGCCCACAAATGTGGGTCAGTATAAAGTCGTACTGGTGAGTGGGGTAACCCACTCGTCTAAGCCGACACTAAGTAAATAGTGAATGAAAACAGTTATATGGTGATCTTTCTAGTTGAATCCTAGATTTATTTTATGGCATATAAATGACATGTTAAGGAAAGCTATAAAGCAGTTTACGCATGGAAGCATTCAACTCAATCCAAACGACAAGCAATATATATCCGACCCGAAGGATTCTAGCATGCAACCCGTCCTACTCCAGCCATCGTTTGCACGATAACATTGAACCATCAACCAAACCTCATTATCCTTCCTCAACCAAAGTTTATATTCAAATCTTAAGTGCACACTCTTGCCGAGGCAAGGTGGCCGCGCCAACACGAAGCCAAACCAACAAAAGAAAAGCAAGCCAACTCTTATCTATATGAAGTCACTGGCAAAGCCATAAAGGACATTGATTGGACCAAATCAATAGGGCAGTCCTACCCGATCCAGGGCTGGGCAGCTACTCCCTCCTGGTGGTATCGGACTACCAGCACCGCGCCCAAGACGTGATACCCATTGTCTCCTCCATGGCCGAATGGTCTCGGTGCCCCGGAGTCCAACCCGTTCGAGGAAACGAAATCCTGTACAACACAGGTTGACCATGACATACAGACACCAAGTAGGTATGACAAGAGGATTGAACGTTCTTGCCCCACCAAGCGATCCTAGACTCGTTCAACCAATATCCAACCGAAGCATCCATAACCATTTTTCTAACATATCCAACCAAGGATTCCAAAACCAAACCTTAACATATAGCCCAAGGCACCAAATCATAACATAGGCACAATGCCTCTTCTCAACACAGTGTTTCACCATTGGGTGCAACACCCCAACTCGAGACAAACCCATGGCACAATGCCCCAACAGTGGCACAATGCCGCTTCAGTAGCACGATACCCTCGCTGATACAGTTGTTCGAATTTCGAACCCCAACTGCTCGCCTTGTAAAACAAAGCAACCAAGTGATACTCGTGCACGGATGCACGCTCGCTCGCCCGAATTCCCGATATTCCCAATGCCTCAATGTATCATTCCAACATATTCAATCTTAATCCCAATTATCCAACCGACTGCCTCAAATGTAATAATCTAACTCTAGCTCCAACTATCCAATGCACAAATAATTTCAAGCCACAGTCCTATCCAAGCAAACGACGTATACTCTATGCATGCCTCAGTGTAGTGATTCCCAATGTTTTAGCCCAAGTGTTCAAGCCTTTACGTGTTTTCCATATTATTAGTCATGAAGGAGTAGAGGAAAAGGGAAAGAGCCCACTCACAATGTTTGATCCCGTTAGGCATCATGTCCTGCCGATACGGCCAATCCCTTGAACCCGTGGTCCGATGCAAGCGCGATCTACTCAACTGGTATGACCGTGCGAGCAGGCCGTGCTCTCCAAATTATTCGACCGATCGGACTAAGGAAGACGATATTATCGCTCCCATCCAGCTATCTCAGTACTGTTCTGAACGAACACCTGATTTCCATCGAACTCCGCTAGCCGTCTGCACATGAAACCAACTCAATCAATACTTCTTCCCAAAATCCAATAAATCAAATGTAACCAGCATTTGTTTTATTCAATCCGACTCAGCGTAACGCACTGTGCGGTTGTGGGGCGTTACATACTATGCTCCTTTGTAGTGTTGTTCTACCTGTGCTTCCTGTAGAGCACGTCAAACATTCAAAATGTTCGAGAACTCATTAAGGTGTCAAAGCCATCCTTTCACAAGACTTATTCTAAACAAAGAACAAATAATAGACAATAGTGGTTCTGGGTCCGTATCCCCTCAATGTCTACCCATTATTCCTGATATTCTCCCAGTCAATGGTCCTCTCTTGAACCAAAATCTAGATGCCTAGTATATTTCTCTTTGAACTAATAACATAAAACTTTATGGGAGGATTGCAGAGCATAATATCATAGGTCCTTCAAGCCTATTTTTCTTGCTTTGTCCTCGATCAGATGGCGCTTGAGACCTTTGATGAACAGATCCACCAGATTCTCATGGCTTCGAACATCAATCACAATAATGACTCTAATCTTTATAAGATCATTCATTGCTCTGTGCCTAAGTCGCACAATCCTCTTCTTACCAATAAAGAGATCATTTGATGTCACCGCTGAAGCCGCCTAGTTGTTGCAGCATATCAAAACCATCAAAAATTATATACAAACCAATGAAAGATCATACACGAGCTCCCAAAGCCATTCTGCTTCATCCGTTGCAGCAACCAGTGCAAAGAACTCTGATTCCATGAAGGAATGAGAGAGCATTGTCGACTTTTTCGACTTCCACGATATAGCAACTTCACCCATGGAGAAGATGTATCTTCCAGTAGACCTTTCACTCTCTACTTATGAGCACCAGCTTGCATCACTTAAGCCTTTCACTACTGTCAGATAACTGCTGTAGTGTAGTGCATACTTCTGAGTCCTCTTGAGATATCTTATCACTCTCTTCACATCTTTCCAGTGCTCAACACCTGGATTGCTCCTGAACTGACTTAGCATCCCCACGACAAAACCTATGTCAGGCCTTGTGGCAGTAGTTGCATACATCAAACTCCCGATGACGCTTGAGTACTCCAGCTTCCTGACACTTCTTCTCGAATTTGGCTTCACCTTATTATCCCACCTATACAGAGTATCGATCCCTAAAGATCCTGATATCCATAGTGTGTGAGCATCTTCTCAATATAATAAGATTATAACTGGGCCACTCCAGTGTCTATTCGGATGATCTTTATCCCCAGGATAACATCAGCATCCCCCCAAGTCCTTCATACTGAACATGGACGAGAGAAACTTCTGTCTCAGCAACACATGCTAAATCCGTACCCATGACCAGCATGTCGTCTACATAAAGATAAACTATGACTCCTCTTCCGCTAGAGAACTTTGTGTAAAAATACTTATCTATCTCGCTGACCATGTAGCCGTTTGATCTAATGACTTTATTAAACTTCTTATGGCATATATTGGGATCTTGCTTCATACCTTATAATGGTTTTACCAACTTGTAGACTTTGTCTTCAAGGACCTTGACGACAAATCCTTTTGGTTGTTGCATGTAAATCCCTTCGGTCAACTCTCCATTCAGGAATGCTATTTTAATATCCATTTGATGTATCACTAGCTTGTGAATTGCACTCAGAACAATCAATATTCTGATGGTTGTCATCCGCACTACTGGAGCATATGCGTTGAAGTAGTTGATCTCCTGCTTATGAGAAAATCCCTTGGCTACCAGCCTTGTCTTGAACTTGTCAAATTTTTTATCGGCCTTCATCTTCTTCTTGAAGATCCATTTACATTCGATGGATTTTGTTCCTTCAGGCAGATCAATCAATACCCAAGTGTTATTGGAGGTTATAGAGTCAAACTCTTCATTGATAGCCTCTTTCTAGAAGATAATATCTTTGGTTTTTATCACCTCATCATAGGTAAGCAGACTGCTTCCACATGATAGGTGACAAAATTATCTCCGAAGTCCTTCTGCCACCTCACTCGCTTAGTTGTCAGCTCTACAAGTTCTAGTTTGAGCGTTGTATCTTCAATGACAACTTTATCTTGGACTACATTTTTATTGGAAGCGTCAGCCTCCTTTGTACCCACACTATTATCTAGAATGTCCGCGAGAACAATATTCTTATGCCTTGCAAATTTGTCTTCAAAGAATTCCGTGTTGTGAGATTTGATGATATGATTTGATTCAATATCAAGAAATCTCCGAGCATCACTATTCTCAGCATAACCCAAGAAGATAGTCTTTGTTCCCAGCTTTTAAATCTTCAAGTCCTGAAGCTTCAAATATTCCAGGCACCCCCATAGTCGAATGCCATTTAAGTTGGGTCTGACCTTAAACCCGAGTTCATGAGGAGTAACTTCGAAAGTTGTGTACGACACTGTATTCAGAATGAAAGCAGCTGTAAGCTAGCTTATTCCCATAAGCTGTTTGGAAGTCCCAGAGTCAACAATATTGAGTTCATCATCTTTGCTAACGTCATATTCTTTCTTTCTGTAACTCCATTTGTTTGAGAAAAATATGGAGCATTTATCTCATTGACAATTTTATGTTCTCTGCAGAATGATACGAATTTAAGAGACCTATACTCTCCACCTCCATCACTTCTGAGTCTCTTGAGTTATTGTTCTGTCTATCGCTCAGCTTCAGCCTTGAAGTCCTAGAACTTCTTAAACACTTCATCCTTAGACTTGAGAAGTTAGACGAACACGTACTTCGATAAGTCATCTATAAATGTAATAAAATACTTTATCCTGGCCTTCGTGGATAATTGCTTGAAGTCACAGATATCTGAGTGCACCAACTCAAGAAGATATGTGCTTCGGTTCACCCATTTAAACAGTTTTCTTGTGATCTTAGTCTACGTACAGACCTCACACTTCTCTACCTCCTTACCCCCATATTTGGAGATAAGCCTTAGACTAGACATCTTGTTTATTATTTTCCAATGAACATGTCCTAGTCTATTATGCCACAACTTAAAAGAATAACTTGAAGAGGTGATTGCATTGACCATTTCAAACTAAATTGCAAGCTGAAGCTTGAACATCCCTTCGTTACAAAATGCTTTTTCGAAGTTTATTTCTTTGTAGGACATAACCATCTGACCAAGTTGATGTTTATCCTCAAGCCTATGTTGCACAAAAGACTTCATGAGACCAAGTTCTTGGCTATCATCGGTACGCGCTTCACATCCTGAAGCGTCAGCGACTTCTGTCACTACCATATTTTCTAGGAAAGGGTATTTTGGTCATTTCATAATTAATTAAATATTGTGCATGTTGTATATTTATTTATTGTATTATTTATTTACTGTTAGATATTACTTTATTGTTTTGAACTTGTGTTAGTAGACCTAACTAACCATGTACCAACATTTAAATCTAGTTAGAATTGAACCAATTAGAAGCCCATTCATTAGGAGGATGATTAATTAAGTTAAACCCATTAGACTAGAATCTTCCCTCCTTAATTATTTATTCATGAGAGGCCCCAAGGGATATTTTAGACTTTATATAGTAGCTTGGGGAGGGGGTTTGGTATCACGACCCGCACCCGGAATTTGGGCATGAGTCGTGGGTACGTCCAGCCTACGCCGCAGGATCGGCGGTAGAACGCTGTCTAGGTCACAAACATAGTATATCCTGTCAATAGTCTCAACTCCGTACGGAGGACAATGATAAGTAAATCACAGTTCTATAATATACTCAATCACAACTATAAACATAATGGCACGATGAGAATTGAAAAGAGTTCTAATAAAAACCAACCACAATAAGTCCAACTCAAATCCTGGGTCTAAATGACCTCACAAGTCACAATAAAATAACTACAACTCAGTCTCAGTCTAAAACAATAATGCAGAAAAGTAATCTAAGAACAGGCCGGTAAGTTCTCCTCTAGGATAGGCACCTCCTCTGGGATTTCTGGGGTGAAATCCTCCTCTATTCCTGGACCGTAATGAGTAGGGCAAAAGTCCTCCAGGTCCTCTGAAAATGTTGTTATCCAGTCAGGATTGGAGCGAAGCACAAGCACTAACAGCAGTTTCATTAAATTGACAAAGTCTATAAACAGTGTAAGAAATACAAGATGGAAATAAATGCTGCAAATGAGAAGTACTGGAGAAACGAAATAGACAATAGAGCATCTAGCAATGAACAATAAATAGTGAATGCTAGAAACAAGTAAATCTGAATAAAGATAAAACATCTAACTAAGTGGTTGAAATATTAGTTTATTACGTGATCGGCTTGGGACTGGATCAGGCTGGTTATATATGATTAGCTATGATTCTTTTAGGTCAGGCTAACCGCATGGTTAGCTATGGTGCATATAGTGGTCAGGCTAATCATATATAACAGCTATGGAGCATATAAGTGGTCAGGCTGCACCCGACGTGAGAAGTGGGGTGAGCTATGGTACATATAATGTTTGGATATGATCACATAATCTACTAATAGTTCCCCATCCCCCAGCTAGCACGATGGATTCCAACCACGACTCCTCGTGATGGGGATCTAGGGTGCTAACCCGTGTATCCATAGTGTCGGAATCAAGTATATAATACACTACAATTTATAGAAGTAATCAATCATGAAAACTGTCAGAGAATGTACTCGCCTGTGGTCCTGAGCAAAATGTGAGGATCGAGGTCCAAAGTGAAATCACAATGACCTATATATAAGATAACAATGTTAAAATGGTGTTTGGAATAATAAAAGTGATTAGCTAATTTGAAATGGGGTGTTAGGCCATTTCTAGGTCTAAACTAGGTGTTACTAAGTCAACTCTAGGTTTTTGGTCAAAACTAGTTAATACCTTAAATATATAGCATACTTTAACTAGATGCTCATAATACCTAAATATTTACTTAGCTAAACCCCATATTAAACTCCAACTTAAACTTCCCCTTTAACTTTATCCTAGTCTCATTTGTTGCATTCACTCAAGATATTACATCTTGATACTATCACAGGATACACACATAAATACTCCACTATTCTATGTATACCTAGGTGTATAACTAACAACTAGCCACATAAATCCTTCACTGAGTTTAAACTGACACAAAACACTCCCTGCACTTAAAATCCTCACTGAACATTTTCACACAGCCACACACACACAGGTCTAGACAGTTGCTCACTGCTCACTGAGTTTTGGGATACTCACACAAAACACAGTCCTCACAAATCACTCACAGGTTTCAGGATACTGCTACCTACAGATTTCTGCACTGAATTTCTAATCCCTATCTACTGATACCTATTAACACATCTACACAGCAACACAGTTTCCTCACAGTGGCACTCTATATGCAACATAGTCATACATAATCCAACACAGGGACACACACAACCTAGACATACTGATACATACCCCCTACTCCAATACCTACACACACACAACTCAGAACTCCTCACTCAGAGTTACACACAGACACATGTTCATGAAAGTATCACTGCTCTCTCTTTCCCTTCTCTCAGAATTCACACAGCCATACACACACTAAACCCTCACATACCCATACATATAATAACACCCTAGACTGACACTAATCACAGTATCAGTTAATGAGAACTGATACACACCCTAAACACAAATTTGTGTACAGTTGGGGGAAAACAGAGACACATAGGAACAATCACTCACCCAATTCAAAACACTCATACACACAGTCTACATATAGATCCTGAGACACAGATATAGATACACTGAACTGAGACATTCCTTAGCAAAATCAAAACTGCTCAATTATGGAAAATCAAAAGGCCATCAGACTTTACTCAACACTAAGTAACATGGAATGCACTTCATGGCAGGTAACACAAATTGATATATAGTTGCTGATACACTAAATTTATACACCTACAGATTCATCATACCTCCACTCAAATTTCCTTGCACAGACACTAACTGAAACTGCTACACACAGTCTCACCCCCACATATCCTCACCTAATCTAATACACATATACACAGGCACTTCACCAATACACACCTACACAGAAACACAGGAAAACATACAGGATTCAAATACCCTAAATCTGAACTAAGCCTAGGCACACATGCTGATCACACAGTTCTCTCAACTCACCCTGCACACAGGAATTTAACATAGTTGATTACACAACTAGTTACTAATAATAGTTCCCTCAATCTGAATACTGAAACACACACACATATATGTTGATGCACACTGAAATACCTAACCCTGAATTCTCAAAACCCGACTGAACAGAGCCTTCCCCCATTCCCCATCGATTTGCATACACAGCATAGCCACAGAATTCTCCCAAACCCGACTGCATACTGGTAAAATTTCCCACACACAGATCTCTCCCCTAATGCACAGGAAACCAACAAATAGCTAAACACAGTTCAAAAGTATTATGTATATAGATGGGTATATTGAAACATGCAGTTAATTAGTATACATAGATAGGCAACCCTAACAATCATTTCATCAAACACATGATGTGCAAGGAACAAATATACATACAACCCATGAATCCTCAACCCAAAAACCCTAAAATCGAGTATCAACCTACCCACCTGAGATGAAATCAACCTACCTTCGAATATCTAGGGTTAGGGTTTCTGTTAATTGGGGAAAACTATGTTGGGGGCACTTAAACCTAATCAAAACCCTAAATTCGAACTACACACAGTTTTGGGGTTCCTAATGGCCATTACCATCTAAAAACAGAAATTAAAGGAATAAAAACTAGGGTTTTACCTGCAGGGAAGGTTTCCTCAATGGAGTTCTCCTTTTCCAAGGCTTCCTGACCCTCGTTCCTTGCTTTGGAGAAGGAGAAAATGGAAGCCCTAGGTTAAATCTCGAAAATGGGGTGGGGAATTGGTTTTCTCTTGTGGAGGCTAGGGTTTCCTTTCTCTCTACGTGAAGAATAGCCTAGAAAGAGGCTTCCTTTTATATAAACAACTAGGTTAGGGTTTCCAAGCTTAGTTTTAGGTTAAACCCCCCTGGCCCTCTCATATAGAACCTAATGGACTCAGGTTTAGGTCTGCTAGAGTATTGAGGGTTCACCCCAGATTTTAGAATTCTAGGGTTTTGCTAGAATAGGGTTTACACATTAGGGTTTGGTCATTAGGGTTTGCCTTAATGCATTCTAGGGTCTGACCTAAAACTAAACATTACAAATAATATTATACTTAGTTACAAACTCAGCAATTAATTAAATTCATAATTATTTAAAATAGCTAAAATTACACAAATGCCCCTATATGGAAAAGTGGTAGTGACAAGTCTACCCTCCTAAAAGAAATTTCGTCCTCGAAATTGGACTGAACTAGAACAAGAATGAAATCAGAAAAAGGAATTACCTCAAGTCTAGAAGAGATACGGGTATTGCTCGCGCATTTCGTCCTCTCTCTCCCAGGTCGACTCCCCTGGAGAGTGATGTCTCCATGCAACACGAACCAAGGGAATAGTTTGGTTCCGTAACACCTTCTCTCTGCGGTCCAAGATCTCTACGGGCTGCTCAGGGTAGCTGAGCGTCGGACCAACCTCAATCTCCGAGTGATCAAGTACGTGACTAGGGTCGGCCACGTACCGTCTCAGCTGCGACACGTGGAACACATTATGCACTCCTTCCAATGCAGACGGCAAGTCTAGTCTATACGCCACTGCACCTACCCTCGCCAGAATACCGAAGGGTCCGATGTAGCGTGGGCTAAGCTTTCCGCCTCTACCAAAACGAATCGTCCCACGCGTCGGAGAAATCCGTAGGAATACTAGATCGCCAACCTAACACAAAAACAGTTTCAACATGCAGTCTAAACAAACAAACAAACACAACCAGAAAACAACAATCTATACCTGAAACTCAAGGGGTCTACGGTGGCTGTCGGCCCAATGCCGCTGTCTGTCCTGCGCCACTCGCAGTCTGTCTCTGATGAGTTTCACCTTTTCTGCTGCATCCACGACCATTTCTGGTCCTAGCAAGGCTCTCTCTCCAACGTCGTCCCACGATAGCGGTGTACGACACCTCCGTCCATAAAGAGCCTCAAATGGTGACATCTCGATGCTGGCCTGGTAGCTGTTGTTGTAAGCGAACTCTACCAGATGCAGATGATCCTCCCAAGAACCTCCGAGATCTAAAATGCAAGTGCGCAGCATATCCTCGAATTTTAAGGCACACTGTCTCTTTCTGGCAACTCACATCCTCTAATACACACTTAACTCCGGCGCATTCACTAACTAATTCCTATCCTTGTACACTGGTACCCATATCAACTAATCATTAGTCCATAACATCCATGAATACTTCCATATTGTACACACCAGTCTATTAATACCAAAATCTAATACTAAGGACCTCTAACACAATCATAAGTCAAAAGGTGCATGTAAGGTTTGATACCTCTATCTCTTTAGGTACCTCTGTTCTACTACAAGTAGACCCACTGCTAGTTCTCTATCCTACTACAATTGTTCATACTAGCTGTTATTATCACTCAAGTGCACACCAAGTGCAACACACCATACTAAATACTACTCTCTCTAATACAACTCTAGATGGACACCCAAGTCTTGTTTGCAGTGCCATCTCAATCATGTCCAAGTTAACAGATCCTTTCGTATGCACTTTATCCACTCATATCCTAATATATTTCTTACCCACCATAAATTAATCCTCAAAATAAGATCATCTAAGTTTAACTTCTTGAACAAATTAAAAATAAATGCATACACTTCCTCAAAGTCAAGTACTCTATATCGAAATAAAATTTCAATCACTTCTAAAAATCTTTATAGCTTTGACTATGTTTATTGAATCAAATTTTTTTGAATCCTCAATATTTTAACAACATAACATCGCATTAAAACCCTTTATGTGTATACATTTCTTTATTTATTTATTATTTTTTTTTTAGCACACCCGGTATCAATCATCAAATTGAACATCAGGCTCCCTTGATCCTTAACACAATTCCTTGATACTTAATTATTTACATAGATCATCCAATTACATAATCATGATTATCCAGGACGGGTATGCTGGCTCTGATACTAACTCTTGGAATCATCACTGATACTCCTTCTATCTATAGTGCCAATACTAACTATAACACACCTATCATAGAACTATTGCTACCAGGCACTACGCTATGGGTTAATTCTAGATAAATGCCTACTGCTCGCATGTCCAACTAGGAAACACTTACAACTCACAAGCAACATTCAGTCAATACTAAACTCAAGACACAGACATAAATACAAGCCATACTTATCATACTTAACAAGGAATCCTCAAAAATAGAAGCTCAAAAGGAACTGGACTGAGGACTAAGGGTATTCTGCTGCTAGCAACCAGAAAAAACGATGGAAAAATCCTGAATCAACAGAAATAGATAAGTGTTGAGATGATACTTTAAGAACCAATTTAAGATACAACCTGATAATCATACACGTCTGTCAGAAATCATGACACTCAGAATCCTCGCCACGCCAGTAAGCATAGGTGCGATAACCGACAGGTTCCGTAACTAAGGTATGCAACCCTATAATCATGTCATCTAGAATCCTCGCCACGCCAACCGGTATGGCTGCGAGAAACTCTAAATCTCATAACTAAAGTATGTACATCCAAGTTAGGTTCCTACGTTCTCGTCACGACAGCTAATATGGCTGCGATAAACTCTAGGTTCCATAACCAAAGTAGACGTTTTACCTTTCTCACTGTCCTCATCAATATATATGTCATCAGATGATACCGTAAATTTTAGCCCGTAAAATTCATCTCGATAAAAATCAACTCAACAACGATACCAAGAATTAAATTAATCAACTGGTCAACAAGAATCCAACTCATTACCAACAAGCGAGAACAGATGAAACAAGGGAAAGGAATTAAATTGGAATTCATAATGAGATTCTCAAGGGTCGTCCCAGGAATCTCTCAATAATTGTGATTGAGCATCCTGCTCTGCTCTGCTGCTCCTCTGGCGACCTCGAATTCCGGCTCTCCTGGTGGTCAAAATAACACTCTGCCTCTATAACAATCTATAGTAGCATGATGCCTACTCAACCAGTTCATTCCGAGTACAATATCGTACCCCGGAAGTGGCATGACGAGTAAGCTCACGCTCAACTCTCGGCCTCCTACTGACACCCTTCGGTCCTTGCAGTGATCACGGACTAGGATAATACCTCCACCAGTCATGATCTTGCAAGTCCTAGCTAATGGTTCTGTGTCTAAATGATGTCGAAGTCCATAAGATATAGACACAAAACTATGGGAAGCGCTAGAGTCGAATAAGGTAAATGCGGGAATACAATCGAGAAGAACTGAACCTGTAATCAAGTCTCCTGCTGGTTCGACCTCCTCGACTGCTATGGCGTATTCTCGCCCCTGGAGTACACCTCTTTGCTGCTGGTGCTGAGCAAACATCTGCTGCTGCGGTGGAAGTGGAGGTCCTCTCTGGACGGCTGCTCCACCCTGACCTGGGTGAGTCTGTATGGTAGGGCAATCCCTCAGCTGATGTGTCGTCGATCCGCAGGACAGACATGTGCCCAACCTCCTACTGCAGATGTCTCTGGTATGTCCCATCTTCCTGCAATACACACACTGGATGGTGGGCTGAGTCTGTCTCTGTGGCTGTTGCTGCTGGATGTGTCCTCGAACTGATGTCTGATGCTGCTGATGATGAGCCATCTGCGGTTCCACATATGGCTTAACTGGACTTCTTTGATTTGGATCTGCGCACTGGCCGGGAAGATAAGGAGCTCGACTACAACCCCTCACTTGATGTCCCGCAGTGCCACAGTACAAACAAAGTCCTCGCCTCGTCCTACAGCTCTTCCAAAGATGACCTGGCTTCTTACAGAAGTGACAAGCCTGCTGGATCTGCCTCGGTGGCTGCTGTTGATCCTGCGATCTGGTCTTCGACGGCATCCTGAGGACAGCGCGAAAGGAATCAATGAAGGTAATAGATACGATATCATCAAGGAAGGACAGTAAATTTCTAAAGGAAAATTATTAAGAGTAGTATCATAAGAATCAAAAATTTCCTAATTGTGATTGAGCATATCCTTGGCCTAATTCCTATTTCCTAAAACAGGCTCGTAGTAATACTCTAGGCGAGCACCACTACGATATCACTCTAATGTAAATCTAAGGCTTGACCTGCATGGGCCACCACTAAAAACGTGTCACGACCCGCACCCGGAATTTGGGCATGAGTCGTGGGTACGTCCAGCCTACGCCGCAGCATCGGCGGTAGAACGCTGTCTAGGTCACAAACATAGTATATCCTGTCAATAGTCTCAACTCCGTACGGAGGATAATGATAAGTAAATCACAGTTCTATAATATACTCAATCACAACTATAAACATAATGGCACGATGAGAATTGAAAAGAGTTCTAATAAAAACCAACCATAATAAGTCCAACTCAAATCCTGGGTCTAAATGACCTCACAAGTCACAATAAAATAACTACAACTCAGTCTCAGTCTAAAACAATAATGCAGAAAAGTAATCTAAGAACAGGCCGGTAAGTTCTCCTCTAGGATAGGCACCTCCTCTGGGATTTCTGGGGTGAAATCCTCCTCTATTCCTGGACCGTAATGAGTAGGGCAAAAGTCCTCCAGGTCCTCTGAAAATGTTGTTATCCAGTCAGGATTGGAGTGAAGCACAAGCACTAACAGCAGTTTCATTAAATTGACAAAGTCTATAAACAGTGTAAGAAATACAAGATGGAAATAAATGCTGCAAATGAGAAGTACTGGAGAAACGAAATAGACAATAGAGCATCTAGCAATGAACAATAAATAGTGAATGCTAGAAACAAGTAAATCTGAATAAAGATAAAACATCTAACTAAGTGGTTGAAATATTAGTTTATTACGTGATCGGCTTGGGACTGGATCAGGCTGGTTATATATGATTAGCTATGATTCTTTTAGGTCAGGCTAACCGCATGGTTAGCTATGGTGCATATAGTGGTCAGGCTAATCATATATAACAGCTATGGAGCATATAAGTGGTCAGGCTGCACCCGACGTGAGAAGTGGGGTGAGCTATGGTACATATAATGTTTGGATATGATCACATAATCTACTAATAGTTCCCCATCCCCCAGCTAGCACGATGGATTCCAACCACGACTCCTCGTGATGGGGATCTAGGGTGCTAACCCGTGTATCCATAGTGTCGGAATCAAGTATATAATACACTACAATTTATAGAAGTAATCAATCATGAAAACTGTCAGAGAATGTACTCGCCTGTGGTCCTGAGCAAAATGTGAGGATCGAGGTCCAAAGTGAAATCACAATGACCTATATATAAGATAACAATGTTAAAATGGTGTTTGGAATAATAAAAGTGATTAGCTAATTTGAAATGGGGTGTTAGGCCATTTCTAGGTCTAAACTAGGTGTTACTAAGTCAACTCTAGGTTTTTGGTCAAAACTAGTTAATACCTTAAATATATAGCATACTTTAACTAGATGCTCATAATACCTAAATATTTACTTAGCTAAACCCCATATTAAACTCCAACTTAAACTTCCCTTTTAACTTTATCCTAGTCTCATTTGTTGCATTCACTCAAGATATTACATCTTGATACTATCACAGGATACACACATAAATACTCCACTATTCTATGTATACCTAGGTGTATAACTAACAACTAGCCACATAAATCCTTCACTGAGTTTAAACTGACACAAAACACTCCCTGCACTTAAAATCCTCACTGAACATTTTCACACAGCCACACACACACAGGTCTAGACAGTTGCTCACTGCTCACTGAGTTTTGGGATACTCACACAAAACACAGTCCTCACAAATCACTCACAGGTTTCAGGATACTGCTACCTACAGATTTCTGCACTGAATTTCTAATCCCTATCTACTGATACCTATTAACACATCTACACAGCAACACAGTTTCCTCACAGTGGCACTCTATATGCAACATAGTCATACATAATCCAACACAGGGACACACACAACCTAGACATACTGATACATACCCCCTACTCCAATACCTACACACACACAACTCAGAACTCCTCACTCAGAGTTACACACAGACACATGTTCATGAAAGTATCACTGCTCTCTCTTTCCCTTCTCTCAGAATTCACACAGCCATACACACACTAAACCCTCACATACCCATACATATAATAACACCCTAGACTGACACTAATCACAGTATCAGTTAATGAGAACTGATACACACCCTAAACACAAATTTGTGTACAGTTGGGGGAAAACAGAGACACATAGGAACAATCACTCACCCAATTCAAAACACTCATACACACAGTCTACATATAGATCCTGAGACACAGATATAGATACACTGAACTGAGACATTCCTTAGCAAAATCAAAACTGCTCAATTATGGAAAATCAAAAGGCCATCAGACTTTACTCAACACTAAGTAACATGGAATGCACTTCATGGCAGGTAACACAAATTGATATATAGTTGCTGATACACTAAATTTATACACCTACAGATTCATCATACCTCCACTCAAATTTCCTTGCACAGACACTAACTGAAACTGCTACACACAGTCTCACCCCCACATATCCTCACCTAATCTAATACACATATACACAGGCACTTCACCAATACACACCTACACAGAAACACAGGAAAACATACAGGATTCAAATACCCTAAATCTGAACTAAGCCTAGGCACACATGCTGATCACACAGTTCTCTCAACTCACCCTGCACACAGGAATTTAACATAGTTGATTACACAACTAGTTACTAATAATAGTTCCCTCAATCTGAATACTGAAACACACACACATATATGTTGATGCACACTGAAATACCTAACCCTGAATTCTCAAAACCCGACTGAACAGAGCCTTCCCCCATTCCCCATCGATTTGCATACACAGCATAGCCACAGAATTCTCCCAAACCCGACTGCATACTGGTAAAATTTCCCACACACAGATCTCTCCCCTAATGCACAGGAAACCAACAAATAGCTAAACACAGTTCAAAAGTATTATGTATATAGATGGGTATATTGAAACATGCAGTTAATTAGTATACATAGATAGGCAACCCTAACAATCATTTCATCAAACACATGATGTGCAAGGAACAAATATACATACAACCCATGAATCCTCAACCCAAAAACCCTAAAATCGAGTATCAACCTACCCACCTGAGATGAAATCAACCTACCTTCGAATATCTAGGGTTAGGGTTTCTGTTAATTGGGGAAAACTATGTTGGGGGCACTTAAACCTAATCAAAACCCTAAATTCGAACTACACACAGTTTTGGGGTTCCTAATGGCCATTACCATCTAAAAACAGAAATTAAAGGAATAAAAACTAGGGTTTTACCTGCAGGGAAGGTTTCCTCAATGGAGTTCTCATTTTCCAAGGCTTCCTGACCCTCGTTCCTTGCTTTGGAGAAGGAGAAAATGGAAGCCCTAGGTTAAATCTCGAAAATGGGGTGGGGAATTGGTTTTCTCTTGTGGAGGCTAGGGTTTCCTTTCTCTCTACGTGAAGAATAGCCTAGAAAGAGGCTTCCTTTTATATAAACAACTAGGTTAGGGTTTCCAAGCTTAGTTTTAGGTTAAACCCCCCTGGCCCTCTCATATAGAACCTAATGGACTCAGGTTTAGGTCTGCTAGAGTATTGAGGGTTCACTCCAGATTTTAGAATTCTAGGGTTTTGCTAGAATAGGGTTTACACATTAGGGTTTGGTCATTAGGGTTTGCCCTAATGCATTCTAGGGTCTGACCTAAAACTAAACATTACAAATAATATTATACTTAGTTACAAACTCAGCAATTAATTAAATTCATAATTATTTAAAATAGCTAAAATTACACAAATGCCCCTATATGGAAAAGTGGTAGTGACATTTGGTGGCCGACCATAATTTAAAGGGAGGAAAAGTTTCTCCCTCTTCATTTTTATTTCACATCTAGATCTAGAATTTTCTTTTCCAAATTTTTTCATTTTCACATCAAATTCTACCCAAATTTCTTCCAAATTCCTTCCAAAATCATCATTGGAGGCTAGTAAAGTAAAGATCTATAAGGAGGAAGCAAGGATCTACAAGGAGGAACAAAGATCTACAAGTTGAAGGCTCTTTTCACCAAATTTAGAAGTTTTATTCGAAATCCATCTCCCAATAGATACAATTCAGTTTTTTCTCTTTAATTAGACTCTAAATCTATGTTTTAATCATTAGGAACCACCCCATATGCTAAGGCTACCCATAGAAATTGAAATTAGGTTCATAGGAGGCCTATGGAGAAAGTTATGTGTTATTTTGTGTCAATTTTAGGGAAATTCCGAGATTGACACATCTTGTGTTTATCAATTAGACCAAATTGACATGTGTTTGATTGTATCTGGCTAGTATCGTATCCACAATTAGATACGTGTAGGCCGTATCCCAAAAATTTAGAGATACTGGTTGATTTGGGGGTTTTCTTCCGACACGGGGGTTTGAGCATGTCACATTTTGACATGGATACGTAGATGTGTATTTAACTCTTCGTATTGTTCATAATTATTATTTTAGACTTGTTTGTGTCCTTCGGGGTACGTTTGGTTGAGTGGTGGACTCGTATCGCAAGCGTATCATAGATCAAGTGTGATACGGGTGCGATGCACTCTACGTGTTTGTTTTCTTACATTTCAACATACTTGTTTATAGCTATTAGAATATTATATTTATCATATATATATATATATAGATGTATATGTATATATTGATATGTATCTATATATATATATATATATATATATATATATATAAGTGTTATGTGTATATGTATGCATATATATATATTGATATGTATATATGTATAGATGTGTGTTTGTGTGTTTATAGATGTGTGTGTGTGTGTGTGCATAGTTGTATGTGTGTATATGTGTGTGTGTGTGTGCTAGGAAGAGGGTAGTGTCACGACCCGCACCTGGTATAGGGGCACGAGAGCGTGGGTACGTCTAGCCTACGCCGCAGCATCGGCGGTAGAACGCTGTCTAGGTCACAGTAATACTATATAGCAAAACACCTGTCAATGATATCCATCTCCATAAGGAGGTCAATATATATCTCATAATAATCTCATAAGGTAACTCAATCACAACAACTATAAGGCACGATAAAAGATAAAAAAAAATGACATAGGTAAACACCATGTCTCAAACATAAAGATAACTCACAGTCTAGCTGTCCAACACAAGTCTCCAATTAAACTTAACATAAGTCTAAACATAAACTGAAATAACCTCCACAAGTCTCAAGCATAAATAAATACTATCTAGGGGCATGGTCGCCTCTAGGATCTCTGGTACATAGTCTACATCTATACCTGGTCCGTAGTGCGTGGTACAGAAATCCTCAAGATTCTCTGGAAAAAATATCCAGTCAGGATTGGAACAAAAATACACCTCTAACAGCAGTTCCACATATATTGACAAAAACTATAACACAGTGTAAAGAAATAAAAGACAGATATGAATAACTGGCAATAAGATACTGGAATAAAGGAAATGCTGGAATAAGAAATACTGGAACATCATCATCAATATACATCTAACAATGTATAGAACTACAAGTACATTCAAGAACAATGAACTGGTATGTAAGTGTGTACAAGAACAATAACTAGAACATGTAGAGATGCTAGGTCAATATACCAGAGATGCATGTCAAGAATCATCTAACTAAGTGTGTGAAACATCAGTATATCATGTGATCGGCTTGGGACTATATGACTCATTACATTGATTAGCGATCATCCCCAACAAGTCAGGCTAACCATATGTAACAGCGATGAGGCATGTAAGGGTAAGGCTGCACCGACGTGAGATATGGGTGAGCTAATGCTGCATGTAAGTTGGGTATGATCGATCACATAACTACTAATACTTCCCCATTTCCCCAGCTAGTACGATGGATTCCAATCACGACTCCTCGTGACAGGTCTCAATGATGCTAACTCGTGTAAACAACAGTGTCAGAGTCATGTACGCTATACAACAAGAATTATAGAGATAATCAATATAATGGAAACTGTCAGAGAATGTACTCTCCTGTGGTCCTTAGCTGGCAATACCACTGTCCGGGTTCCAAGGTATCGTCTGAATGATCCAACAGTCCTATAGACATAGCATATAATACAATACTTCATCTGACAATACTCTAGCTCACAATCAACATAATGATCAAGGACTATACTAGGGGTCACGTCTGTAGTTGCTGTACATAACAGACAGTCAATGGTACGGTCCTGCCAGTACGTCAGTGTACATATGGCAGTCTACTATCATGCTACATGGTCACAGGTCAAGATAGCTATGGTATCCGTAATTTGTTAGGGTCACCTCGTACACGGGTATATAATGCCTATTGTTATCTATCATAAACATCAACACTTAATTAATTATCATTATAATAGAAGTATGCATCTAATACTTAACAGGGTTTATATTGTATATATAAATATACGTATGCTTTATGTTAATTGAGCACAATACGGTATGTATATATATACAGGGCATTTACATCTGTATATATGCGATGGAGATACACCATACATATATATATACCGAATACGTTTATCATATAACAATACATACACAATATGTACATACCGTTCGTATACTGGATACTCTACGGCTAATACGTGTGGATTACGACGAGGAATACGTGTATACGTGTACGTTTTCATGCATGCGAGGGTTCGAACCTGTGATCGTGAATGCGAAGGATTCGGTGTTGTGGTCGTAGTCGTCGCAAAGGAGGTGGTATTCGCGGCTCCCGTCGATCGGTCCAGTCTAGTCCGCGGAGGGTCAAGGTCGAGTGCAGCATCTCCGGCGTGCTCCTGGTGCAGTCGATTCGGCGTGCTCCTGGTGCAGTCGATCCGGCGGCAACGGTCGGTCCAGTTGAAGTGGGGAAGGAGAGGCGGACTGACGGCGTCGGGGTTCAGGCTCCGGCAGCTCGCAGGCGGTGAGGGGGAAGGACGCGAGACTAGGCTGCTCCGGCGTTCGGTCGGGTTTGGCCGGCTTAGAGACGCTCGGTTCCGGCAGGTTTAAGGTCGGGTTGCTTGGGAAGGGGATGAACAAGAGTAGTACGACTTGGCGAGATCACGGCGCTTCCGAACTCCGGCAAGGAAAGGGTCGACGTGAGCATGAAGATGGGAAGGGGAATTCGGCTGGGGTGATTTAGGGTTAAGGGGAATAAGAAAAGAAGGAAAATATATATATATATATATATATATATATATATATATATATATATATATATATATATATATATATATATATATATATATATATATATATATATATATATGTGATGTTAAGTTGACCTAGAATATGTTGACTTTGGTCAACATTAGGGAAAGGCCTTGGCTTGCTATGGAGATATTCCAATGGGCTAGGGTTCGAATGAAATTGCGAGAATTGTACTGGTCTAAGGGTTTGGAGGCCATGGTTTCAAGGAGTTAATGTTAAATTACACATTCCCAAAATCATGGAAAAATATAATGAAAGGGGAAAAATGGGTTTATATCGCGTGTCGTGTCCAACGGGTGTATACTTAATGCTCTTTTACATAGCAGTGCCAATAATTGGAAAATTTGCATGAAATAGGTTTATTGTTTGCTTAATTAAAATTAAATGCAAGGAGGTGTTCTACAATTAAATAGAAGTACAAAGGGCTGGATTTACGTGGGACACGAGCATTAATTAACGGTTTGGCATGTCTAGGATAAGGTGTGAATCTGTTGGAAGACAAGCTAGCATAGCGTCCTAGTTATCGAATAACGATAAAGTACAACGATCAATTAAGGTCACCGTAAATTAAATAAAATTGATTATCATGCAATCATTTACTTATTAATTACGAAAAGACAAAAATACCCCTAATCTAAAAAATGGGGGTGACAAGTCTACCCTCCTTAAAGAATTTCGTCCTCGAAATTTAAAATAACTAACACAAGAACAAGCAATCAATTAATGAATTATACCTCAAGTCTCGAAGAGATATGGATACCGCTCGCGCATTTCGTCCTCTCTCTCCCAAGTTGATTCTTCTGGAGAGTGATTTCTCCATGCAACACGAACCAAGGGAATAGTCTGGTTCCGCAATATCTTCTCTCTACGATCCAAGATCTCCACCGGTTGTTCAGGATAGCTGAGTGTCGTCCAACTTCGATCTCCGAGTGATCTAATACATGACTAAGATCTGCCATATACCGTCTCATCTGCGACATGTGGAACACGTTATGTACTCTATCTAGAGCGGGCGACAAGTCAAGTCTATAGGCCACTGCACCGACCCTTGCAAGAACACTGAAGGGCCGATGTATCATGGACTAAGCTTTCCTCCTCTGCCGAAACGAATCATGCCCCGTGTCGAAGAAATCCATAGGAATACCAAATCGCCAACCTAGAACAACGATCTTAACATGCAATCTAAACAAAGCTATCACAAACCAAACAAAACAAATCAAAACAATATCTGAAACTCTAGGGGTCTATGGTGGCTATCTGCCCAATGCCGCTGTCTATCCTGCGCCACTCGCAGTCTATCTCTGATAAGTTTCACCTTTTTTGCTGCATCTACGACCATTTCTGGTCCTAAAAAGGCTCTTTCTCCAACATCATCCCAAGATAAAGGGGTACGACACCTCCGTCCATATAAAGCCTCGAATGGTGACATCTCAATGCTGGCCTGGTAGCTGTTGTTGTAAGCAAACTCTACCAAGTATAGATGATCCTCCCAAGAACCTCCGAGATCCAATACGCAAGTGCGTAGCATATCTTCAAGAGTCTGAATAGTCATTTCAGACTGCCCATCTGTCTGAGGGTGATATGCGGTACTGAACTTGAGTTGAGTGCCCAAGCTAGACTGCAGGCTCCTCCAGAAATGGGAAGTGAAATAACTATCCCGGTCTGAGACAATACTCACAGGAACTCCATGTAATCTGACAATCTGCTGTACGTACATCTCTGCTAGCTTCTCCGTCGAAGTACCCACTTTAAAAGGTAAGAAGTGGGCTGATTTGGTCAACCTATCCACGATGACCCAAATTGCGTCTTTTCCTCCTGGAGAACGAGGAAGTCCTGAAACGAAGTCCATAGTCATGTGCTCCCACTTCCATTCTGGAATGGGTAAAGGTTGAAGAAATCCCCCTGGCCTCTGTCGATCTGCTTTTACCTGTTGGCACACTAAACATCGGGATACGAAGCATGATACTTCGCGCTTCATACCATACCACCATATATGCTTCCTCAAATCTCGATACATCTTGTTGGCTCCGGGATGCATCGAGTACTGAGAGCGGTGTGCCTCCTGTAAAACTTCTTCGTGCAGCTCTCCGCTTGGTACACACATCCTCGTGCCATGTCGTAAGGATCCATCATCCGCAATAGTGAAATCGTCTATCAATCCTGTCTGAACTTATGCCCTAATATTCCTTAGAGTATCATCATCATACTGTGCAGCTCTAATTCTGTCTATCAGCTCTGATTGAATCTGCAGTCCCCACATCTGAATCTCAGCTCCTGGAACTAATACCTCAATTTCTAAGCTCTCAAGATCAGCTAATAAGTGTCTATCCGAAGTCAAGCACATAGCCATTGGGTACCTGCTCAAGGCATCCGCGACTACGTTAGCTTTCCCTGGATGATACTGTAATAAGATATCGAAGTCTTTCATCAATTCTAACCACCTTCTCTGTCTCATATTCAGCTTCTTCTGTGTAAACACGTACTTTAAGCTCTTGTGGTCTGTGAAGATCTCCACACGCTCTCCGTACAGATAGTGCTTCTACAGCTTTAGGGCAAAGATAACTGCCGCTAACTCTAGATCTTGAGTGGGGTACTTCTTTTCATGAGGGCGTAATTGTCTTGAAGCATAGGCAATTACTTTCCCGTGTTGTTGAAGAACGCATCCCAATCCTTTTCTTGAAGCATCACTGTAGATAGTGAATCCACCTGTCCCTGATGGCAACGTCAAAACTGGTGCTGTCGTCAATCTCCTCTTCAGCTCATCGAATGCGGCTTGACATTCTTCTGTCTAGACAAATTCCACATCCTTCTTGGTCAGCCAAGTCATTGGCTCTGCAATCTTGGAGAAGTCTTGTACAAATCTTCTGTAGTATCCTTCTAGTCCGAGAAAGCTCCTGATTTCAGCTACCGTACCGGGGGTAGCCCATGACTTCACTGCCTCTATCTTCTTTGGGTTAACTGAAATTCCGTCACCCGTTACCATATGTCCAAGAAATTCAACCTTTTTAAGAAAGAACTCACACTTTGAAAGCTTCCCGTATTATTTCTCTCTCCTGAGTGTTTCTAAGACTATTCTCAAGTGCTCTTCATGCTCTTCTGGGGTTTTTGAATATACTAGAATGTCGTCAATAAACACCACTACGAACTTGTCAAGGTACTGGTGGAACACCTTGTTCATCAAGTTCATAAATACTGCTGGTGCATTGGTTAAACCAAACGACATTACTGTAAATTTAAACTGGCCATATCTGGTTCGAAAGGCGGTCTTCGGTATGTCTTCTTTCTTTACTTTCACCTGGTGATAGCCTGACCTCAAGTCTATTTTTGAAAACACCTTCGCTCCGTTCAATTGATCGAAAAGATCATCTATCCTCGGCAGCGGGTATTTGTTTTTGATAGTGAGGTTATTCAAAGCTCTATAATCGATACACATACGTACCGTGCCATCCTTCTTTAGTATAAATAATACCGGTGCTCCCTATGGCGATGAACTGGATCTAATAAAACCTTTGTCTTGCAGCTCCTCAACTTGTTTCTTTAGTTCTACCAATTCGTTGTTGTTAACTCTATAGACATGTTGTGAAATAGGCTCTGCTCCTGGTATCAAGTCTATAGAGAACTCAACATCTCTGTCTGGTGGCAAACTTGGCAACTCCTCTGGAAATACATCCAGGAATTCCGCTATAATTGGATGCGGTATCTCTTCTTCTTCCACCCTGGCTCCGCAAAAAGTGCCTCTGCTCCGCTCCTCTGCTCCTCTGGCAATCTCAAACTCTGGCTCCCCTGGTGGTCGAAATACTACTCTTCCTCCGTGGCAATCTATAGAAGCATGGTGTTTACTTAACCAGTCCATTCTGAGTACAATATCGTATTCCGGAAGTGGCATAACGAGTAAACTCACGCTCAACTCTCGGCCTTCCAATGACACTCTCCGATCCTTGCAACAATCACGGACTAGGATAATGCCTCCTCCTGTCGTGATCTTGCAAGTCCTATCTAATGGTTCCATTTCTAAATGATGCTTGAGGGCATAAGATACAAATACGAAACTATGGGAAGCACCAGAATTAAATAATGCAAGTGCTGGAATAGAATTGAGTAAAACTGAACCTGAAATCACGTCTCCAGCTGGCTCGGCCTCTTCAGTGGTCATGGCGTAAGCTCGTCCTTGTGGTGCTCCTTCCTATTACTTCTGCTGCTGAGCAAACCTCTTCTGCTGTGATGGAAGTGGAGGTCCTCTCTGCTGGCCTCCTGGTGCAATAGGTGCTCTGGCTGGTCCTCTCTGAGCTGCTCCTCCTTCTTGGCGAGTCTGAATAGTTGGGCAGTCCCTCAGCTGATGTGCTGCTGATCCACACGATAAGCAAGTGCCCAACCTTTTTCTGTAGATGTCTCTTGTATGTCCTATCTTTCCGCAATACGAACATGGGGCAACGAGTTGATTATGTCTTTGTGGTTGCTGTTGTTGAGCATGTCCTCGAACTGGTGCCTGTTGCTGGTGTTGCTGCTGGTGTTGTTGCTGGTGTTGCTGCTGGTACAGACTATGTTGTTGTTGAAAGTGTGGGCGCTTGGCTGGTCCTATGTTACCTCCTGTTGCTCCAGATGTATCGCGTCCTCTCTTGGGCCTGAGGTCCAAATCGTCTTCGGCAATCTGGGCATCCATCAGAATACTCTCAAATGTAGCAGTACGTCGTCCCGAAGTACGAGACTTGATCTCCCTATTTAATCCCTTCCTGAATTTCTAAGCTCTGTCTCCTGGGTCTCGATCCATCGATGGCGCAAATCGACTCAATCGACAAAACTCTGCAGCATATTCATCGACTGACATGCCTCCTTGGACTAAGTCATGGAACTGACTTTCTAATGCTCCCAAGGCTACGTCAGGAAAGAATTTCTCTTTGAAGATTTCCTTAAAGTCCTCCCAAGTAAGTCCTTCAGCGGCGAGTCTCGGCTCTGTACGATACCACGTCAGTGCGATATCAAACATCTGACTGCCAGCGGCCTCTATCTGAAGAATCTCTGGAATCTGTGATAAGTGTAGATTCCTCTCTATGTTTTCTAACCATTCGTCAGCATATAGTATTCCTTCTGTGCCTTTGAACTCTCGAGGCATCATCCTCTTAAAGTCCACTATGGTACCGGGCCTCTGTTGTTGTTGACCTTGATGTTGCGGTTGTCGTGCTACTCTCTCCACAGCCTGGAGAGTCACCTGATGAGCATTCTCCATGCTCTCTCTCATCAGTTCGGTCTGCGCCTGGTGTGCTTCTGCTTGCATTCTCTGAGCCTCAGCTTGAACACGTTGATCCTCTGCTGTTACTCTCTGGGCCTCTAGCATGCCCTGCATCAGTGCAAACATCTGTGCCCCGTAAGCGGGCACTCCTCCAAAAATCGGTGTCGGTGGTGGTGGAAGGTTGTCTGTCATAGCTGGGGCAATCCTCTGAATAGGTGGAGGAGGAATCCCGTTAGTTGCAGACACTCCTACACGAACAGGAGATGTAGGAGGATCTCCAGGTATCTGTTCGTCAGGTTGAGAGGTGGCAGTCCTCTCTGAATTGGCTGCTCCCATTCTCATGGATCTAGTATTCGGCGACATCCTGAATACAGATCAAAGAATCAATTTAAGTGATAGATGTGATATTATCAAGGAAGGGCAATAAAGTGCTAAAGGAAGCAATCCATTAGAATAGCAATATGAAGTTCAGAATTTCCTAGTGTGATTGAGCATATTCTCATCCTAGATCCTATTTTCTATATCCTAGCACAGGCTCGCAGCAGTACAACTGAGTTGTCGCACTACCACGATATCGCATAACTTGCGAAACTAGACCTGCATGGGCCACCACTAAAAATGTGTCACGACCCGCACCCGGTATAGGGGCACGAGAGCGTGGGTACGTCCAGCCTACGCCGCAACATCGGCGGTAGAACGCTGTCTAGGTCACAGTAATACTATATAGCTAATCACCTGTCAATGATATCCATCTCCATAAGGAGGTCAATATACATCTCACAATAATCTCACAAGGTAACTCAATCACAACAACTATAAGGCACGATAAAATATAAAAGAAAATGACATAGGTAAACACTATGTCTCAAACATAAAGATAACTCACAGTCTAGCTGTCCAACACAAGTCTCCAATTAAATTTTACATAAGTCTAAATATAAACTGAAATAACCTCCACAAGTCTCAAGCATAAATAAATACTATCTAGATAGCTGTAGGCAATGCCTCATCTAGGGGCATGGTCTCCTCTAGGATCTCTGGTACATAGTCTGCATCTATACCTGGTCCGTAGTGCGTGGTACAGAAATCCTCAAGATTCTCTGGAAAAAATATCCAGTCAAGATTGGAACGAAAATACACCTCTAACAGCAGTTCCACATATATTGACAAAAACTATAACACAGTGTAAAGAAATACAAGACAGATATGAATAACTGGCAATAAGATACTGGAATAAAGAAAATGCTGGAATAAGAAATACTGGAACATCATCATCAATATACATCTAACAATGTATAGAACTACAAGTACACGCAAGAACAATGAACTGGTATGTAAGTGTGTACAAGAACAATAACTAGAACATGTAGAGATGCTAGATCAATATACTAGAGATGCATGTCAAGAATCATCTAACTAAGTATGTGAAACATCAGTATATCATGTGATCGGCTTGGGACTATATGACTCATTACATTGATTAGCGATCATCCCCAACAAGTCAGGCTAACCATATGTAACAGCGATGAGGCATGTAAGGGTAAGGCTGCACCGACGTGAGATGTGGGTGAGCTAATGCTGTATGTAAGTTGGGTATGATCACATAACTACTAATACTTCCCCGTTTCCCCAGCTAGCACGATGGAATCCAATCACGACTCCTCGTGACAGGTCTCAATGATGCTAACTCGTGTAAACAACAGTGTCAGAGTCATGTACGCTATACAACAAGAATTATAGAGATAATCAACATAATGGAAACTGTCAGAGAATGTACTCGCTTGTGGTCCTTAGCTGGTAATACCGATGTCCGGGTTCTAAGGTGTCGTCTGAATGATCCAACAGTCCTATAGACATAGCATATAATACAATACTTCATCAGACAATACTCTAGCTCACAATCAACATAATGATCAAGGACTATACTAGGGGTCACGTCTGTAGTTGCTGTGCATAACATACAGTCAATGGTACGGTCCTGCCAGTACGTCAGTATACATATGGTAGTCTACTATCATGCTACATGGTCACAGGTCAAGATAGCTATGGTATCCATAGTTTGTTAGGGTCACCTCGTACACGGGTATATAATGCCTATTGTTATCTATCATAAACATCAACACTTAATTAATTATCATTATAACAGAAGTATGCATCTAATACTTAACAGGGTTTATATTGTATATATAAATATACGTATGCTTTATGTTAATTGAGCACAACACGGTATGTATATATATACAGGGCATTTACATCTGTATATATGCGATGGAGATACACCATACATATATATATACCGAATACGTTTATCATATAACAATACATACACAATATGTACATACCGTTCGTATACTGGATACTCTACGGCTAATACGTGTGGATTACTACGAGGAATACGTGTATACGTGTACGTGTTCATGCATGCGAGGGTTCGAACCTGTGATCGTGAATGCGAAGGATTCGGTGTTGTGGTCGTAGTTGTCGCGAAGGAGGTGGTGTTCACGGCTCCCGTCGATCGGTCCAGTCTAGTCCGCGGAGGATCGAGGTCGAGTGCGGCGTCTCCGACGTGCTCCTGGTGCAGTCGATCCGGCGTGCTCCTGGTGCAGTCGATCCGGCGTGCTCCTGGTGTAGTCAATCCGGTGGCAGCGGTCGGTCGATCCGGCGGCAGCGGTCGGTCCAGTTGAAGTGGGGAAGGAGAGGCGGACTGACGGCGTCGGGGTTCAGGCTCCGGTCAGCTCGCAGGCGGTGAGGGGGAAGGACGCGTATCACGCCCCGATCTCCCGCAGGCTATTTTGGCCGTTCCCGCTAGGCGGGAATCACCCTCGCCAGCGCTCCCGTAGAACGATCGCTTGACCCATCCGGGCGTGATGCCGCACGAGCGTGAACCGCGTCCGTGCAAGGCCGTGATTCATTGGCTGGCGGTAAGAGTTCTAAGCCACAGAGTCGCACAGATCGTCCGAGTGCAGCGGAGTCATGAACGCATAGCAATTTGATAACAGGTTCACTGAGTCGACAATATAGCGGAAGCATTGAAACACAAGTTTGAAGTAAAGCAACTCTTTTATTGATATAAACAAGTGTTACAGGCGGCGTATAGCCGAGATTACAAGTCGCTCAAGCCTCTCTCTCTGAAACAGTAAAAGCGTGCCAAGTGGCTACAATTGTGGATAATTGTACAGGCGATGATCAGGCGATGTTCAGGTGATGTTCAGACGATGTTCCGGCGATGTTCACAATATTATGTCTTGTATATGTGCTTCTGTACCAGACGCACCATTGCAAGGCTTCAGAGGGAACTCCTGGCTTTAGCACGCACGTTGGAGGCATCGGCACCGAACGAGGTTCTTCCGCACCCTGCATACAAACTGGTGGATTATCAGTACATTGAATGCACTGGTGGGGAAGCTACTCGCCCGCTCGACAAATCCAAACACGTAATATAAGTTCCGTGCACAACTATTAAGTTGTCTTTCTAGTTGCCTTAGGATCAGTTTCATGCAAATATTGAATAGCCTAACGTGTCGGGCAGTGCGCCGTGCAACATGAGAGGAAACACGGCGAGACTTACCAACTTACCATCTCCTTCCCTGTCCAAGACAAACATTGTGGCAAACATTGTTAATTCAAGCACGGGCAAGTATGAGCATTCAGGAGCATGGCATATGCAACATACAAACACGAGAGTCATTGAACGGGATAATATTTGGTGTGCTCAGTTGTTCTTTGATGTGATGCAATGACTCGCACGCGGATAGCCGCTAAGCGAGGATGACTTATCTATATGAACATGAGTCGCTGGCATAGCCATAAAGGACTAATCCCAGATGAGAATGGAATGCAACGAGAGCACACAATGCGCTACGAACCATTTCGCCCGTACACGATGGATTTGCACATGTAGTCCAAGGCCAAGATGGAATGCAACCAAGTACACGATATGCTACAAACCATCTTGCCAGCACACGATAGACTACACGTGATGTGGTCCTAGGTCAAGTGGAATGCAACCAAGTACACGATATGCTACAAACCACTCGCCTGCACACGATGGACTACACTTGAAGTTCCATCCGGATCGGAGCGGCCCCAGTGCCCCGGTGACCGTCCGTGGAACTATACCTCGTTTCCGAGTTGTCCGCGACATGTAAGTCAGGGTCAATCCAATTTCAGGCAACACAAGTACGTAATTTATTTGGCCAATCTCAGGCAACACGAGTACACGATATTATTTGGCCAATCTCAGGCAATACGAGTACACGAGACATACGAGAACACGAGTACACGGGATACTTGCAGGTTCAATCATGCACGGAACGACTACTTAGTAGTCTCCCGGGGTTTAGATGAAAACAAGGCAACATTCAAGAAGACAAGTATGTGTTTCTAAGGAACGTAAGCAGGCACGTTTGCTCGGACCCGAAAGGTAAGCCGAGAGATGAAACCGTTAAGGGACTTAGCATGCGAGGGTCTGAATATAAGCAGTATTTCATTTTCAATGTTCTAGCAAGCAATATAAGTTGGGATTATTCCCTTAGCTAGGTGCGTTGGATTTATTAGCATGCAGGGGGTTATTTACCTAGCGACTAGCATGAATATTCCAGATTTTATGTGTGCTGGCTAAGCAAAGACAAGTTTACCGTAGCCACCCACCTTAGCGATGATTCGCCTCGGTAGAGCGATACGTCAAGCGAGCCTCTGAAAGCCTAAGCCGGATTCCTGTAGGGACAAGTCTGGATATCCTTTGCATTCTCTTTGAGGCAAAGCGGGTCGGGACAGCTGCACTATTGCCGATTGAGTCGGCAATCCGCTTGAGCGGAACGGGGTGTTATATCCTACCCAACTCAGAAAAAGTCTCGTCCTCGAGACTTACTGAGGACAAGCAGTAATCTAGGGTTGAGGCAATCCTAGACAAGTCATTGTACTTGTTTCATTTGGATTTTTACTTGCACAAGCATCGAGCTCAGCATATCGCTTAGTCTGGATCGTACGCACTTTCGAAGTGCACTTCTAGCGTGAACACGTCAACCAGCTTAGTGATAGCGAAGTCTTAGCACTCGAGTTTCACATTTTTCTTAAGTCTTGGATGGTGCACTAGTTCAAGGCGTCCCTCGAATAGATGCATTCAACCAAACTTAGAGTTAGTAAAAATCGGACAAGCTACTGCGATACTCTTAAGGGTTCGCACAGGTTGGCACAAAGGCCACTCGCAGCACAGCAGCAGACAAGCAATCATATCATTCAAAACATATTTTGAAAGTATTTAGACTTATTGTTGGAACATCCCATCGGGGCATTGAGAGAGAGCGTGCACATAACCCACGAACGAGCTTTCGAAACAGAGATATCGAATCAAATTCCAAAGGCGTAGAAGCCAGGCTCTGATACCACTATGTCATGCCCCGATCTCCCGCAGGCTATTTTGGCCGTTCCCGCTAGGCGGAATTACCCTCGCCAGCGCTCCCGCAGAACGATCGCTTGACCCATCCGGGCGTGATGCCGCACGAGCGTGAACCGCGTCCGTGCAAGGCCGTGATTCATTGGCTGGCGGTAAGAGTTCTAAGCCACAGAGTCGCACAGATCGTCCGAGTGCAGTGGAGTCATGAACGCATAGCAATTTGATAACAGGTTTACTGAGTCGACAATATAGCGGAAGCATTGAAACACAAGTTTGAAGTAAAGCAACTCTTTTATTGATATAAACAAGTGTTACAGGCGGCGTATAGCCGAGATTATAAGTCGCTCAAGCCTCTCTCTCTGAAACAGTAAAAGCGTACCAAGTGGCTACAATTGTGGATAATTGTACAGGCGATGATCAGGCGATGTTCAGGCGATGTTCAGGCGATATTCCGGCGATGATCACAATATTATGTCTTGTATATGTGCTTCTGTTCCGGACGCACCATTGCAAGGCTTCAGAGGGAACTCCTGGCCTTAGCACGCACGTTGGAAGCATCGGCACCGAACGAGGTTCTTTCGCACCCTGCATACAAACTGGTGGATTATCAGTACATTGAATGCACTGGTAGGGAAGCTACTCGCCCGCTCGACAAATCCAAACACGTAATATAAGTTCCGTGCACAACTATTAAGTTGTCTTTCTAGTTGCCTTAGGATCAGTTTCATGCAAATATTGAATAGCCTAACGTGTCGGGCAGTGCGCCGTGCAACATGAGAGAAAACACGGCGAGACTTACCAACTTACCATCTCCTTCCCTGTCCAAGGCAAACATTGAGGCAAGCATTGTTAATCAAACATAGGCAAGTATAAGCATTCAGGAGCATAGCATATGCAACATGCAAACACGAGAGTCATTGAACGGGATAATATTTGGTGTGCTCAGTTATTCTTTGATGCGATGTAATAACTCGCACGCGGATAGTCGCTAAGCGAGGATGACTTATCTATATGAACATGAGTCGCTGGCATAGCCATAAAGGACTAATCCCAGACGAGAATGGAACGCAACGAGAGCACACGATGCGCTACGAACCATTTCGCCCGTACACGATGGATTTACACATATAGTCCAAGGCCAAGATAGAATGCAACCAAGTCCACGATATGCTACAAACCATCTTGCCAGCACACGATTGACTACACGTGATGTGGTCCTAGGCCAAGTGGAATGCAACCAAGTACACGATATGCTATAAACCACTCGCCTGCACACGATGGACCACACTTGAAGTTCCATCCGGATTGGAGCAGCCCCAGTGCCCCGGTGACCGTCCGTGGAACTATACCTCGTTTCCGAGTTGTCCGCGACATGCAAGTCAGGGTCAATCCAATTTCAGGCAACACGAGTACGTGATTTATTTGGCCAATCTCAGGCAACACGAGTACACGATATTATTTGGCCAATCTCAGGCAACACGAGTACACGAGACATACGAGAACACGAGTACACGAGTACACGGGAGACTTGCAGGTTCAATCATGCACGGAACGACTACTTAGTAGTCTCCCGGGGTTTAGATGAAAACAAGGCAACATTCAAGCAGACAAGTATGCGTTTCTAAGGAACGTAAGCAGGCACGTTTGCTCGGACCCGAAGGTAAGCCGAGAGATAAAACCGTTAAGGGACTTAGCATGCGAGGGTCTGAATATAAGCAGTATTTCATTTTCCATGTTCTAGCAAGCAATACAAGTTGGGATTATTCCCTTAGCTAGGTGCGTTGTTTGCTTAATGCTCTTTTACATAACAGTGCCAATAATTGGAAAATTTCATGAAATAGGTTTATTGTTTGCTTAATTAAAATTAAATGCAAGGAGGTGTTCTACAATTAAATAGAAGTACAAAGGGCTGGATTTACGTGGGACACGAGCATTAATTAACGATTTGGCGTGTCTAGGACAAGGTGTGAATCTGTTGGAAGACAAGCTAGCGTAGCGTCCTAGTTATCGAATAATGATAAAGTGCAACGATCAATTAAGGTCACCGTAAATTAAATTAAATTGATTATCATGCAATCATTTACTTATTAATTACGAAAAGACAAAAATACCCCTAATTCAAAAAGGGGGGTGACAGGTAGGGACATCAAGCAGTGTATCAAGCAGCAAGATGAACTCAGCATCAATATCATATCAGTGAGCAGCATATAGAAGCAATGAAACAGCCAACAACAATAACAACAAAGCACTCCAGTGGCAGCAACAACAAATCAGTATGTTGCAGCAGCAACAACTGCACGAACAGTAGCAGCAAATCAGCAACTGAAGCAGCACAGCAACAGCTTGGAGAGCATCAGCAACAAATGCAGCAGCAACACAATGCAAGAGGACAGCAAGAGGGCAGCAGCTACAGAGCAGGTAAGGAGGTAGTTTAGTTAGTTAATCATTGTTAGTAGTTATATATATATATAAAATTTGTTATCTAGTAGTTAGATATATATATATATACTAGTGATTACTATTAGTGATATGTATGTACATGTATCTCTATTAGTTATATGTATGTATGTATGTATATATGTATATATATATATATATATATATATATATATATATATATATATATATATATATATATATATATATATATATATATATATATATTAGTAGTTAGTAGTTAGTAGTTACTAGTTAGTATAGTAGTATTGTATTAGTAATACATTTTAGTTGTAATATATATATATATTAGTAGTTAGTAGTTAGTATAGTAGCATTGTATATATATATATATATATATATATATATATATATATAAATATATATATATATATATATATATATTAGTAGTTAGTAGTTAGTAGTTAGTAGTTAGTAGTTAGTAGTTAGTATAGTAGTATTGTATTAGTAATACATTTTAGTTGTAATATATATATATATATATATGTATATATATATATATATATATATATTTATATATATTAGTAGTTAGTAGTTAGTATAGTAGTATTGTATTAGTAATACATTTTAGTTATAATTTAGAGTTTGGGTACTTAGTTATATGTTAGAATTCACATTACCTTGTGATACCAAGGTAATATCAAGGTATTGATGGGTACTCAAGGTATCGGGTTTGAGTATCAAGATGGGTGTGTAGTGGTGTGATACCGCATTGGTTCAAAGCCAAGGTATCCACTTAGCATTATTTTAGTTAGGAATATTATATATTATTGATTATATATACATATTATGATATTTTCATATCTATTAACTTGCGTATCTTATGATACATTATCTTGTTGGTTTCCTAGTATCCTAGTATAGCTAGTATGGCCTAGTTACATAGTGTATGGACCCAATATCCTAAAGATGGACTCGTACAACCTAGAAATAGCTAGTTTGACCAAGTTTAACTAGTTTGACCTAGAGTTGACCTAGTTTGACTATTTTGACTTAGAAATGGTTTTATGACCTAGAAGTTGACTAGTTTAACTTTTTTTTTCCAAAACCTTGTATTGATGTAATATTCCATATTTAGGTCTTCAAGGTACTGTACCGAACATCTTTGATACCGTTTACCGGATTTCAGGCGAGTACCTTCTTTAATAGTTTCTCATTTATGATATCCTCTATGTCACTTGTATCTAGTGTAGATATCCTTAATTTCATGACACGATGGTTACACAGATTGGTATATCCGGATCTCGTCATGAGATATTATTTATTGGTATGTATGGTGTATCTTGTGCTAGCCTTGTTTTCTTGTTCTTCTTGTACATGTATAGACACTGATTCTTGGAGAGACTTGCTACCTTTCTAGAGAATCCCGTGTCATGACGTACCATGGTTGGATCCACTATACCAGTTGGGGGCGGAGAGTATGTAGTGTAGATATGTGATCATACCATCCTTATATCATGTCTTGTTCATTGAATATTGTTAATTATACACCGCACGTATGATTAACCAGGCCATAATTCTTGTATCAAGTTTCCAAGCTGATCACATGTTAAAGCTGGTACTCACTCACTTAGTCATTAGTATTTCTTGTTCATTTATATATAGCTCATTCTCGTATTTATTTCCAGTATTTCCTTTATTGCATATCTCTTGTATCTGTATACTTGCATATTGTATATTCATATTTAGTTACTGTTACATAGTTTATATCATTTATTAGAACTGTTATTAGAGATATACTCTGCTCTTTTTTGGACTGGATATATTTTTTCCAGATGACACTAAGGAGTGGTACCCCACTCACTACGGGCCTCAGGACGTGGTAGACTTAGAGCCAAAGATCTTAGCTCAAGAGAGTCTCATCCCGTCTGAGATAGACGACCCAGGACTCGTAGCTTAGTAGTTAGTTTCCTTTTGTACTGGATTTGTCTCCAGCATTGTTATTAGTATTTCTCTGACTCATTGGATATTATTTTTGTCACATGATTTGTATTTGTGACTCTTCTATTCTTTTATCATATTCGTGCTTATTCCATCTATAGATCTATGATTGAGTATATTTATTTACATTGGTGGCATATTATATCTTGATTGCTAGATAAATAGTTTACCTAAACAGTATTCTACCGCCGATGCTGCAGCGTTCACTACTTGCATTCCTATACCGGGTGCGGGTCATGACACATTTATTGTGGTGGCCCATGCTGGTCTTCGAGGTCGCAATTAGTGCGATTCATAGTGGTGCTCTGACTTGAGTGCTATTATGAGCCTGTTTCAGGATATATGATATAGGCTACAGGCTGAGAATACTCAATCACATCTAGGAAAAACTCTATTGATTTATTTCAACTATTCTTCTTTGATATTGATAATTGATCTTTAACTGTCCTTTTTTGAATGCCTTATATCATGTGCCATATTTATTCTTTCCTTTCTCTTTGCCTCAAGATGCCGCCTAAGACTAGATCACAGCAGGGGGGAGCAGCTTCTGAGAGATCTGCGACTTCCCAAGGGCCTGTACCAGTCACTTCTCCGATGATTGGCGTATCAGCTGCATTTTGGGGTCCACCTCCAATCAGAGGACTGTTCCGGCTGTATCTGAGGGACTTTCATCTCCTCCTTCCGTGCCGACAGATGTGACTCAGGTGTTCACACTGTTTTACGAGATATTGGAGGCTTAGAGGGCTCAGTCTGAGGCACACCAGAGGCAGACCGACGTATTACGACAGGGCATTGAGAGTGCTTATCAGCTTGCCCTTACCGTAGTAGAGAGAGGAGTTCAGGTCCAATAGCAGGTTGCCCAGCTTCGACCAGGCAATATTCAGGACTTCAAGAAGCTGGAACCTTGGGTCTTCAAGGGGACGGAGGGCATCATCTACGCTAATGATTGGCTCAAGGATATTGAGTGTCTCATGAGGGTATCCCATCTTGCTGAGGATTTGAAGGTTGAGGCAGTAGGACTTCAGCTGTTTGATATCGTCCGTACTTGGTTCAGGAACGAGCCATATCTTGCTAATGTAGGGCAGTCTTGGAAGGTGTTCAAGGACCTCTTCAAGAGAAAGTTCTTTACTCAAGCATACATGTTAGGCTTGGGGAGGCAGTTTGAGAGCCTTATTCAGGGGAGCATGTCTGTAGAGGAATACGTCGCAGAGTTCGGTAGGCTGAGCCATTTTACAGAGTATTTGGTGAAGGAGCTAGAGTTTCGAGCTATCCGCTTTCACGAGGGTCTGAACTGGGAAGTGAAGATCCTCATTCCGTCTTTTTATGAGACCTACTCGGAGATACTTGCGAAGGCACGCAAGGTTGAGCGTGAGTTGGGTTTGAAATCCAAGAGAGATCACAATTATTTTCTGGGGTCACAATGATTGCTAAGCGTCATCATTTCTAGTTTAGGCCTTTTCAGCAGCCGTAACAGCACCAGACTCCAGCTAGGGTGCCGTTTCACCAGGCACCGCAGCAGCAGAGACAGTCACAACAAGCTTCCTGCCACTACTGCAAGAAGCCCGACCACATCTGGGAAGTTTACATGAGAAGGTTGGAGGTTTGTCGGTATTATGGTACCGAAGGGCATCAGTTGAGAGAGTGTTATTCCAATCCTCGTCGTGTAGTTCAGGGAGCAGCTTCAACTTAGAGGACACAGGCGGGGCCACCTGCAGTACAACCGAGGGAACCGTCGCTTCCGAACTAGCAGCAACGTTATGCCCAGCACCAATATTAGGGAGGTGCACGTCAGGGACGAGCTTTTTCTATGACGGTCGAGGAGGTCGAGCCTACCGGAGATGTCATCACAGGTTTTTTTCTTCTTGATTCCATTCGATCTTTAGCTTTGTTTGATAGTGGTGCTTCTCATAGTTTTGTATCTGTTTTTTTTTGCTCTGAAGCATCGTTCGGTAGATGAGTCTTTGCTTAGGACTTGCAAGATCATGACCGGGGGAGGCATTATCCCGGTTAGTGATATTTACAAGGATCGGAGAGTTACTCTAGGAGGCAGGGAGCTGAGTGCGTGTCTACTTGTAATGCCACTCAGGATGGATTGGTTGAGGATGCACCATGCTAGTATAGATTGTAGAGGAGGTAGAGTTTTGTTTAGCCTACTAGGAGAGCCAGAGTTTGAGTTTGCTAGAGGAGCTGCAGAACAGGGAGAAGGTGTCACGACCCACACCCGGAATTTGGGCACGAGTACGCGGGTACGTCCAGCCTACGCCGCAGCATCGGCGGTAGAACACTTTCTAGGTCAAAGCACTATCTAAACAATCTAGCATGAGTATCCAACTCCATAAGGAGACACGGATAACATAATATAAATGAATAAAATACTCAATCAATTAACTACAGCACGATAAGAAATCGAAGAAATAAAATAAACTACAACATAAGTCTAAAATATAAATAATCTAACTCAACAAATATCCAAGTCTCAACAAAAATATGCCGGAGACAAATCCGGTACCAAATAATCTACTGAAAGGAACTAACTAGATTATATATATATATACTTATATACCAATTAATACATATACCAAATACGTATATATGTACATATATATATATAGATTATGCTACATATATATATATATATACCAAAAATATGTTTTTATTAAACATATACCAAAATAAATATGTATATACATATATATATTTATACCAAAATAATACGTATACTATATACAGGTATAAATATACTAATACGAACATTAACATATATCATACATATATACGCATATATTAACACATATATACATTGAATATATATATATATATATATATATATATATATATATATATAAATAGGGAATATATATATATATATATATATATATAAATAAGGAATATATATATATATATATATATATATATATATATATATATATATATATATATATATATATATATATATATATATATATATATACACATATACGCATTTATAAATATGAAACATACATACACATATACGCATACACGTATACGGACATACACATACACACACAAATACGTATTTATACGTATATACACTAATAAAGGAGGGAAGAGGGAGAGGTCTCACAGGGGGTGGCTCGATGGTGGCTCGCTGTGCCGGAGAAGCAGGGAGGGGAGACTCGGCTGAGCTGCGTGGCCGGGGTAGATGCAAGGAGGAGGAGGGAATGCAGGAGGAGCTGCGGGTCGAGGGAGGTGGAGCTATGCCGGAGTACAGGGAAGACGATGGAGGAGGAGCACGGGACTCGGGGTGATGATCGCAGCAGTAGTTGGGCCAGAGCTGCAGGCGGGGAAGAGCCGGAGTCGTGATCGAAGGGGGATGGGAGGTTGCAGGTGACCGGACTGTGCAGTCGAGGGGATATCGGGGCTCGACGCGGGTCGGAGATGGAGGAGGAGCGGGTAGTGCAGGGAGGAGTTAGACGCCGGTCGAAGTCGGCTCGTGTCCGGGTGTCGTCTGCCGGAGGAAGGCCGGAGTGATGGTGGTGAAGTCGTGTGCAGGCCGGCTCGATGGAGGAGCTTCGGGTCGTGGCCTGGCAGGGGTCGGGAGTGTGTGACCGGAGCAGTGAAGCTCGGCCGGGAGAGGAGTTGGAGGAGGTCTAGACAGGAGGAGGAACGATGTGGCAGATGGTGGAACACGGCCGAAGCTGAGGGAATGGTGATCTCCGACGGGTCGTCCGGAGATGGGGGCCGGGTTTGCCCCGGGTGAACAGTAGGGAGGTTGTTTGGTATTCCCCCTTCCTTTTTTAAAAAAAAAGAAGAAAGGAAGAAGAACGAGAAAAGAGAAGAAGAAAGGAAAAATGAAAAAATGAAGGAGGGTGGCTACGGTTGAGTGAGGGGGAGGATGATGGGGCTTCCCTAGGTTTGGGGATTAGGGCTTCCTTGGGAAGAGGGGATGATGGGACATTAAATAGGAAGAGGTGAGAGGAGAATGAATGGTGTAGATGCACCCATTGAATGGATGGTCAAGATTTGACATGGAGGAATTTCTTCATATAAGGGTGAGGGTTGTTGACTTAGTCAAATATTTGGGCTCTCCATTTGGTTGAACCAATGGGGTGTTGACACCTAATACAAATTTGCAAATTAGCCCCCTTAAATTTGGGTATTTGCACAGACACATAAAATAATGAAAATTTGGTGGACGATTTGGTATTTGGCATTTTGTAGGGTGAGGGGGTGTTGTATGTTTTGTATGGGATTAATTAGTAGGGTACTGGAATTAAATCGAGATTAACGAAATTAGTCAAAATGGTATCCTCAATTTAATTAGAAATAAATATAAGTTGTGTTCTAAAATTAATTAGGAGTACATGGGGCCAAGGTCGGGTCATAAATATCATTAGTGAAGAAGACCCAGAACAGAATATTACCCTAATTTGGGTTGCACAAAAAATGGGTCAAGATTGCCTCCAATTTCGATTGGAACGCACAACGATACAAAGTTAGAATTTATTCAAAATTAAATAAACGTCCGCGACGAATATTGTGCGGCTAAAATGAAGCACAAGAAAGCATAATTATGAATTACAAAAAGGTCAAAACGGAAGGCAGGCACGTCAAGGGCAAGGTTGTGAAATTTGTTGGAAGGCAAAAGTTAGGGTAGCGCTCCAAATATCGAAGCAACGGTAAGGCGAAACAATTAAATAAAATTACGGTAATTAATTACTACCTCCAATAATTAAATTCTAATTAATACAAATTAATACATAATCCTATAATTTGGTCAGGTGTTCATCTAGTAGGCCTCTAGGTCAAGTCTACCAGCTCAAATATTAATGAACACTGTATATATATAATATATTTAAATACATATCTCATACAATTACTAAATTTAAATACACATATCATGAAATCATTTAATATAACTACCACAATATTAATAATATATAAAAGTCGAAAATACCCCTATTTTTGGAATGTGGTAGGTGATAAGTCTACCCTTCTTAAAAGAATTTTATCCTCAAAATTTAAATCCTCAATAGTAGTAATTGCTCATTATATTATTTTCCATCAAAATTTAAATTCATCTACCCACCAAATCATGAAATACCCCACATTGTCTTCTCACAAATTTTCAAAATTTTGAAATTATTGTATTCCTGAAAATCCTCGAAATAAAAATCAATTTCCATTTTTATCACAATTTCCCCTCCGAAATTTTAAGTTAATAATTAAATACTTAAAATTTAACATCCAATCCTCTAATTTAAATTCACTCAATGCACATTAAGAAATCCTATCTAAAAACACAAATCCATAAATCCAATCCTTCAATTTAATTTCAATCAACGTATATTCATAAAATTTGAAATGTCATCCGGAAAATTTGAATTTAAACACTTATACATTAATGATTTTACTCCTCAATTTAAATGCAATCGATGCATATTCAAAAATCTAAATCCTCGACCCAAAAATTGAATTCAAACACTAATCGATTAATGATTTTTTTCATCGATTTCCTTTTTCCACAAAATACGCAACAATGCGATACTTATGGAATCTTTAAATGCAACACTCATAATATAAAATTTTAAATTCCTATCTTGCAATCAAATAGATATAATGATAATCTCCCAAATTTTCTCTAATTTTAATAACTAATTTAACCATATCATGATCTTCCTAAAATTAATAAATCATCAATTATGCCATGTTAATTTCTTAACTCTTCATTTAAGTTAATGTTTATCCTCGAATTTTAATGATAATTTCAATCATATCTTAATCTTCGTAAAATTAGTGGTCCATCAATTCTGCTATATTAACTCCTTAACTCTTTATTTAAATTAATGTTTATCCCCAAATTTTAATCATCTTGTCTTTCTTGTCAAGTCATAACCTCTTTATTAACTCTACTATGGTCAAAATCCAAATAATCACAGTCTAAGAAAACTCTATCTACAGTCATTCAACATACAATCTAGAGGAAACATGCATGGCTATAGTCTGTTTTATCATGGTTTTGCAGGATCTGTCAGGGTGTACTACTAACTATATTCTAACAAGGAAATCATGAATAGAAGCTACGGTACTAAGGAATCAATCAATCAAATAGAGAGGACAGAAGGAAAGAAAAGAACAAATATGCTAACACGTTACCTGCAATATCGGTCTCCTCGACCGTCATTGCGAATGCTCCGCCCTGCTGGGGTGGCTCCCTCCGCGGGTGCTGAGCAATCTGCAGTTCCACAGGTGGCCTAACTGGATCTCTATAAATTAAGCTGCGCACTGGCCGGGAAGATAAGGAGCTCGAAAACAATCCCTCACTCGATGTCCCACAGCACCGCAGTGCAAACAAAGTCCTAGCCTCGTTCTACAGCTCTTTCTAATATGACCTGGCTTCTTATAGTAATGACAAGTCTACTGATCCTGCTGAACACGAACCGATGCCTGGTACTGCTGGGGGTTATACTGAAACGTCCTCGGCTGCTGCTGGCCAGGATACTACTGGGCAACTCTCTCAACTGCCTGTAGCGCCATCTGGTGAGCGTTCTCCATGCTCTTTCTCATCAGTCCACTCTGCGCCAGGTGTGCCTCTGCCTGCACTCTCAAAGCCTCAGCTTGAACTAACTGAGCATCTGCTGTCACTCTCTGGGCATCTACCATGCCCTGGATCAAAGTAAACACCCGTGCCCCGTCAATGGGCACACCTCCAGAAAACGGAGTCGGTGGAGGAGGAAGGTTGTCTGTCACAGCTGCGGCAATCCTCTGAACAGCTGGAGGAGGAGGACCCCCGAAAAGTGCAGATACTCCCACATGCATCGGAGATGTAGGAGGAACTATGGATGTCTGTCCATCAGGTGGAGAGGTGGAAGACCCCTCTAAAGCTGGTGCTCCCACTCTCATAGATTGTGTCTTCAGCGACATCCTGAAGACAGATCCAAAATAATCAATTAAGGCAAAAAATCGATATCATCAAGGAAGGACAGTAAAGTTCTAAAGAAGCAACATTCAAGATAAATAGATTAGAAAAATATTCCTAGTTGTGATTGCATAGGTCAATGATGCCTCCAAGGTTTGATACCTCTATCCCTTTAGGTACCATAGTTTCTACTACAAGCACACTCACTGCTAGCTTCCTTACCTACTACAATTGTTGATACTAGTTGTTCTTATCACTCAAGTGCATATCAATGCAACACACCATACTAAGTATTGCTCCTTCTAATACAACCCTAGATGGACACCCAAGTTAGTTTGCAGTACAATCTCAATCATGCTCAAGCCAACAGATCCTTACACATGCACCTCATCTACTCATATACTAATATATCTCTTCTACTATAAATGTTATCCTCAAAATAAAATCCTCAAAACTAACTCCTCGAACAATTTAAAGTAAAATGCATACTTTCCTCAAAGTCAAACATTCAATTACTGAAACGAAAGTTTAATCAATTCCAAAATCCTTACAACTTTGTCTAGGTTCATTGAATTGAATCTGAATCCTCAAAATTTTTTAATAACATAATATCTCAACTCCTCAAAAAAAAAATTTAAAATTCATTTTCAATCTTAAAATTATAATTTAAATCCACATCTTGTAGTCCAATAGCCCTAAAGATAATCTTTCTCACTGTCCTCATCAACATGTGTCATCAAAATGATACCCTAAATTAGTCCGTAAATTCATCTTGATATGAAATCAAACTCTACAATGACACCAAGATCTTAATTTACTAACTGATCAACAAGAATTAAATTTAATATCAACAAGTGAGAATGGACGAAAACAAGGGAAATGTTTTAAATTGGAAATTATAATAAGATTCTCAGGGGTCATCCCAGGAATCTCTCAAGGAATTATGATTGAGTATTCGCTCTCATCCTAGTATCCTATGTCCTATATCCTATCGCAGCATGCAGTAGTGTAACAAAGATGCCACACTACCACGACATCATACAACTTGCGAAGTCTGACCTGCATGGGCCAACAATAAAAACGTGTCACAACCCGCACCCAGAATTTGGGCACGAGTACGCGGGTACGTCCAGCCTACGCTGCAGCATCGGCGGTAGAACGCAGTCTAGGTCAAAGCACTATCTAAACAATCTCGCATGAGTATCCAACTCCATAAGGAGACACAGATAACACAATATAAATGAACAACATACTCAATCACTTAACTACAGCACGATAAGAAATCGAAGAAATAAAATAAACTACAACACAAGTCTAAAATATGAATAATCTAACTCAACAAATATCCAAGTCTCAACAAAAATATGTCGGAGACAAATCCGGTACCAAATAAACTACTGAAAGGAACTAACTAGATAACTAGTGATTCCGGCTAGACCTCCCAAAATCACAACTGAACTACCAAGTCCAAGTCTGCAGCTACTCACCCTGTGGTCCATAAAGTGTCGGATACCGGTCCTCTAAGGCATAGTCTGGAAAAATATTTCCAGTCAGGAAGGAGCAAAGTATATTACTAATAGCAGTTCTATAACAATGATATAAGCTATGTAGCAGTGAAATAGATGGAAATATACAAGATGCATGTACATGTACGAGAGATATACAATAAAGAAAATACTGGAAATGCTATAAGTAAATGCGGGAAGCAACAATATGTCAATGAACAAGAATACTATGACTAAGTGTGTGAGTACTAGCTTTAAAATGTGATCGGCTTGGGAACTTGTACAGGAATAAGGGCCTGGCTAGTCATACGTGCGGTGTATGACCAACTCTAACATGTGAGCAAGACTTGTACATGAAGGGTATGATCACATATCTACACTAAAATAATCCACACCCCGACTGGTATAGTAGATCCAACCATGGTACGCTATGGCACAGAATTCCCTAGGAAGGTAGTAAATCTTCCCGGAAATCAGTGTCTGTACATATACAAGATAACAATGAAACAAGACTTATACAAGCTACACCATGAACAAGGAATAACATCTCATGACGAGATCCGTATACACCAATCCGTGTAACCATCGTGTCAAGAACATGGATATTTATACTAGATACAATGGACATAGAGGATATCATAAACAAGAAGCTAATCAGAGAATGTACTCGCCTTGGGTCCTTAGCTGGTAAAACCAAGTCCTGTCCCAGAGTATCGTCTGGAGGATCCAACAGTCCCATAGACATATAATAAAAAAATACAACATTTGCATCAGATGCTACACTAACACAACACAAATACGTTGAACTCAGGGGCTATGCCAGGTATGGCATTGGTCAACTAGGGTCAAGTGCGTCAAGTTGTATGGGCATCGCATCTGTGATTGCTGGGCAAGCCAGACAATCAAAACGGTACGGGGCTTGCCAGTACGTCAGTATACGTGTGGCAGTCTGCTAACAGTTCACAGGGTCATAGGTCATGTGTAGTTACGGGGTATCCGTATTTACACTCGGGTCATCTAGTAGAGACATATATAGAAATGTACATATTATACTCGTAATATATATACCAATTAAATACGTACTTAATATGTATAAGTGTATAACAATAATAGAATTATATAACATATATATATAAGTTTAAAAATACATACCATATTTTATACGTATACAAGGAATAGGTATATATACTGAATGTGTGTATATATATATATATATATATATATATATATATATATATATATATATATATATATATATATATATATATATATATATATATATATTTATATACCAATTAATACATATACCAAATACGTATATATGTACATATATATATACCAAAATAAATATGTATATTATGCTACATATATATATATATATATACCAAAAATATGTTTTTATTAAACATATACCAAAATAAATATGTATATACACACACACACACACACACACACACACACACACACACACACACACACACACACACATATATATATATATATATATATATATATATATATATATATATATATATTTATACCAAAATAATACGTATACTATATACAGGTATAAATATACTAATACGAACATTAACATATATCATACATATATACGTATATATTAACACATATATACATTGAATATATATATATAAATAGGGAATATATATATATATATATATATATATATATATATATATATATATATATATATATATATATATATATATACGCATTTATAAATACGAAACATACATACACACATACACATATACGCATACACTTATACGCACATACACACACAAATACGTATTTATATGTATGTACACTAATAAAGGAGGGAAGAGGGAGAGGTCTCATGGGGGTGGCTCGATGGTGGCTCGCTGTGTCGGAGAAGCAGGGAGGGGAGACTCGACTGAGCTGCGTTGCAGGGGTAGATGCGAGGAGATGGAGGGAATGCAGGAGGAGCTGCAGGTCGATGGAGGTGGAGCTGTGCCAGAGTACAGGGAAGATGATGGAGGAGGAGCTCGGGACTCGTGGTGATGATCGCAGCAATAGTCGGGCCGGAGCTGCAGGTGGGGAAGAGCCGGAGTCGTGATCGGAGGGGGATGGGAGGTTGCAGGTGACCGGACTGTGCAGTCGAGGGGATGTCGGGGCTCGACGCGGGTCAGAGATGGAGGAGAAGCGGGGAGTGCTGGGAGGAGTTCGACGCTAGTCGGAGTCGGCTCGTGGCCGGATGTCGTCTGCCGGAGACAGGCCGGAGTGATGGTGGTGAAGTCGTGTGCAGGCCGGCTCGATGGAGGGGCTTCGGGTCGTGGCCTTGCCGGGGTCGGGAGTGTGTGACCGGAGCAGTGAAGCTAGGCCGGGAGAGGAGTTGGAGGAGGTCTAGACAGGAGGAGGAACGGTGTAGAAGATGGCGAAACACGGCCGGAGCTGAGGGAATGGTGATCTTCGACGGGTCGGCCGGAGATGGGGGCCGGGTTTGCCCCGGGTGAACAGTAGGGAGGTTGTTTGGTATTTCCCCCCCTTCATTTTTTTAAAAAAAAGAAGAAGAAAGGAAGAAGAAGGAGAAAAGAGAAGAAGAAAGGAAAAATGAAAAAATAAAGGAGGGTGGCTATGGTTGAGTGAGGGGGAGGATTATGGGGCTTCCCTAGGTTTGGGGATTAGGGCTTCCTTGGGAAGAGGGGATGATGGGACATTAAATAGGAAGAGGTGAGAGCAGAATGAATGGTGTAGATGTACCCATTGAATGGAAGGTCAAGATTTAACATGGAGAAATTTCTTTATGTAAGGGTGAGGGTTGTTGACTTAGTCAAATATTTGGTCTCTCCATTTGGTTGAACCAATGGGGTGTTGACACCTAATACAAATTTGCAAATTAGCCCCCTTAAATTTGTCTATTTGCACAGACACATAAAATGATAAAAATTTGGTGGGCGATTTGGTGTTTGGCATTTTGTAGGGTGAGAGGGTGTTGTACGCTTTGTATGGGCTTAATTAGTAGGGTACTGGAATTAAATCGGGATTAACAGAATTAGTCAAAATGGTATCCTCAATTTAATTAGAAATAAATGCAAGCTATGTTCTAAAATTAATTAGGAGTACATGGGGCCAAAATTAGGTCGGGTCACAAATATCATTAGTGAAGAAGACTCAGAACAGAATATTACCCTAATTTGGGTTGCTCAAAAAATGGGTCAAGATTGCCTCCAATTTCGATTAGAACGCACAACGATACAAAGTTGGAATTTATTCAAAATTAAATAAACGTCCGCGACGAATATTGTGCGGCTAAAATAAAGCACAAGAAAGCATAATTATGAATTGCAAAAAGGTCAGAATGGAAGGCAGGCACGTCTAGGGCAAGGTTGTGAAATTTGTTGTAAGGCAAAAGCTAGGGTAGCGCTCCAAATATCGAAGCAACGGTAAGGCGCAACAATTAAATAAAATTACGGTAATTAATTACTACCTCTAATAATTAAATTCTAATTAATACAAATTAATACATAATCCTATAATTTGGTCAGGTGTTCATCTAGTGGGCCTCTAGGTCAAGTCTACCAGCTCAAATATTAATGAACACTGTATATATATAATATATTTAAATACACATCTCATACAATTACTAAATTTAAATACACATATCATGAAATCATTTAATATAACTACCACAATATTAATAATATATAAAAATCAAAAATATCTCTATTTTTGGAATGTGGTAGTGATAGAAGGCATTATCTGTGGAGCTATGTTAGAAGACAAGGAGTTGCCGCATCCGTTGAAAGCAGAGTTCTTGGATGTGTTTCTTGAGGAATTGCTAGGATTGCTGCTAGATCGAGATGTTGAGTTCTCTACAGACTTGGTGCCAGGTACATAACCAATTTCACAATATGTCTATAGAGTAAACAACAGTGAGCTGGTCGAGCTGAAGAAGTAAGTGGACGAGTTGGAGGATAAGGGGTTTATCAGATCCAGTTCTTCATCGTGGGGAGCCCCGGTATTGTTTGTACCGAAGAAGGATGGATCGGTGCGCATGTGCATCGATTATAGGGCATTGAATAATCTCACTATCAAGAATAAATACCCGTTGCCACGGATTAATGACCTGTTCGATCAATTGAGTGGTGCCAAGGTATTTTCTAAGATAGACTTAAGATCAGGCTACCACCAGGTGAAAGTGAAGCCGGAGGACATTCCGAAGACTGCTTTTAGGACTCGGTATGAGTTTATGGTGATGTTGTTTGGGTTGACTAATGCCCCAGCGATATTTATGAATTTGATGAACAAGGTATTCCATCAGTACCTTGACAATTTCATGGTGGTGTTTATCGTTGACATACTCATATACTCGAAGACACCGGAGGAGCACGAGGAGCATTTACGGATTATGTTGGATGGGCTGAGAAAGGAGAAGTTGTATGGGAAGCTGTCCAAGTATGAGTTCTTCCTAGACAAGGTAGAGTTCTTAGGACATGTTGTGACTGGTGATAGAATTTCAGTGGATCTTAAAAAGATAGCAGCAGTGGAGTCTTGGAAGACCCCGAGTTCAGTGACAGAGATCATGAGTTTCTTGGGTTTGGCAGGCAACTACAGAAACTTTGTACAAGATTTTTTGAGGATTGTCGAGCCGATAACCAGACTCACCAAGAAGGATGTAGAGTTTGTTTGGACAGAGGAGTGCCAGGTTGCTTTTGAGGAATTGAAGACGAGGTTGACATCTGCTCCTATTTTGACGTTGCCAAGAAGGATGTATATATGTATTAGTAGTTAGTATTTAGTATTTAGTATAGTAGTATTGTATTAGTAATACATGTTAGTTATAATTTAGAGTTTGGGTAGTTACTTATATGTTAGAATTCACATTACCTTGTGATACCAAGGTAATGTCAATGTATTGATGGGTACTCAAGGTATTGGGTTTGAGTATCAAGATGGATGTGTAGTGGTGCAATACCATATTGATTCAAAGTCAAGGTATCCACTTAGCATTAGTTTAGTTAGGAATATTATATATTGTTGATTATATATACATATTATGATATTTTTATATCTATTAACTTGCGTATCTTATGATACACAATATCTTGTTAGTTTTTTAGTATCCTAGTATAGCTAGTATGGCCTAGTTACATAGTGTATGGACCCAATATCCTAGAGATGGACTCATACAGCCTAGAAATAACTAGTTTGACCAAGTTTGACCTAGAGTTGACCTAGTTTGAATGTTTTGACTTAGAAATAGCTTTATAACCTAGAAGTTGACTAGTTTAACTTATTTTCTTTCTAAAACCTTGTATTGATATAATATTCCATATTTAGGTCTTTGAGGCACTGTACCGAACATATTTGATACTGTTCATCGGATTTTAGGTAAGTACATTCTCTGATAGTTTCTCATTTATGATATCCTCTATGTCTTTTGTATCTAGTGTAGATATCCTTGATTTCTTGACACGATGGTTACACGGATTGGTATATCTAGATCTCGTCATGAGATATTATTCCTTGGTATATATGTTGTATCTTGTGCAATCCTTGTTTCCTTGTTCTTCTTGTACATGTACAGATACTGATTCTTGGGGAGACTTGCTACCTTCCTAGAGAATCCCGTGTCATGATGTACCATGGTTGGATCCACTATACTAGTCGGGGGCGGAGAGTATGTAGTATAGATATGTGATCATACCCTCCTTGTATCATGTCTTTTTTATTGAATAGTGTTAATCATACAACACATGTATGATTAACCAGGCCATAATTCTTGTATCAAGTTTCTAAGCCGGTCACATGTTAAAGCTGGTACTCACTCACTTAGTTATTCGTATTTTTTGTTTATTTCTATATTGCTCATTCTCGTATTTGTTTCCAGTATTTCCTTTATTGTATATCTCTTGTATCTGTATACTTGTATATTGTATATTCATATCTATTTACTGTTACATAGTTTATATTATTTATTAGAACTGTTGTTAGAGATGTACTCTGCTCCTTTCCTGACTGGATATTTTTTTCCAGATGACACTGAGGAGTGGTACCCCACTCACTACGGGCATCAGGACGTGGTAGGCTTAGAGCCAGGGACCTTGGCTCAGGAGGGTCTCATCCCGACTGAGACAAACGGCCCAGGACTCGTAGCTTAGTAGTTAGTTTTCTTTTGTACTAGATTTGTCTCCAACATTGTTATTAGTATTTCTTTGACTCATTGGATATTATTTTTGTCTCATGAGTTGTATTTGTGACTCTTCTATTCTTTTACCATATTCATGCTTATTCCATCTATAGATCTGTGATTGAGTATATTCATTTACATTGGTGACATATTATATCTTGATTGCTAGATAGATAGTTTACCCAAACATCGTTCTACCACCGATGCTGCGGCATAGGCTGGGCGTTGTTCACTACTTGCATCCCTATACCGGGTGTGGGTCCTGACAACTTTCCTGAAGTCAGATTCAACACCGCTATCCCAGTTCCAAGTACTTCAGTTTGTGCCTAGTTTGCCACGATAATTTTCTTTGAGGTAAGCTTATAGGTGGTGAATATCTCCTCCTTTGAGTAAATATGGCAGGATGCACCAGTGTCCACCTACTAATCATTGTCGACACTAATCAGTATTACCTGCATAATCATAATAACCTTGTTAGACTCACCTTGCTCTATTGTTTAGGTTTATATCTGTAGTTCTTCTTATAGTAGCCTTTATTTTTACAGTTGAAGCAAGTCACCTCAGACTTGGTCTTTGGCTTGAACAAAACCGACTTCACCTTCAGATGCTTGAAGTATTTCTTCTTGAAGTAAGAAGCCTTCTGCTTCCCCTTGGAGTCTCCAGCATATACCATATTGCCTTGGATATATGTTTGGACAGCGTGTCCCCCTTGAGTTGAGCCCTCAACTCGTCTTCAACATGGATCCGGTACAGAAGTCATTCAAGGTCAACCTCCAACTTCGTCCAGTGCATGTATGCAATAAAGTTGCTCCATCTAGGTGGGAGCTTGGCAAAAATACCCCCACAATGAGTGGGTCAGATAAGGGCATGTCATCATCCTCAAGGTTTTGACGTAACTTGAGAAATTTCTTGACTTGAGGCAACATCATCTTGTCATCCTCAAACTGCATCTTCCAGAACTTTTCTGTCATATGGATCTTGTTCCTGTTCTTATCATACTTGTAGTATTTGTCTAGAAAATCATAGACATCCTTTGCATGGACCATCTTACTGTATGACTCTACCATAGAATCTTCTATGGAGTTCAAAATTAGTAGTTTATAGAGGTTGTTGTCTCTCCTCCACTTCGTCTGTAATGCATTAGCCTCAACAACCCTTCGAGCATTTTCTCCATTCAGAATAATAAGCTCAGGCTCTATCAACATGTAATGCACGCTCACGAGTTAAAGGTTGAGACTTACCTTTCTCTTCCAGATGCTCAAGTGATCACCGTCAAACTTCTCAAGTTTGTTAATACTTGTGTCAACAAGACTTGTAAGGTTGTTCTCCATCTTGTCCGGATCTTGTTTTGTGATTGTTAGTTCCGAGACAGATCAAAGATGAAGAAAATAAAATCAGGAATAAAGAAGACTTTCTAGCCTGGTCTCTGTATGATCTAGCAGCAGAAATCGAGATCATAGATTCACACAAGAGTTCCTTTCTGTCTACCTCGATTCCAACGGATATAAATACAATATATTAGCCGATTACAACTTGGACTGGATCATAAAACACAAGAACCAAATTACGTTCTTCCTCGAAAATGTAGTTGCGATTGGGACATAATGTTTACAACCAAAGAAGGAGTAGAAGAAGAAGACACACAGATCTTATTGGGGTGATAGGATCATCGTTGCTCAAAGTAAGATTCACCCTACCACGGATCTTCTTCTAGGACGAGCAAGTTCACAAAGAACTTTTGGAATGCTCTCCGTCACCTCTTTTCCTGACCCACATGAACTCTTGAGGAATCTAATGGCAGCTGTCGCTCCCTCTCTTCTGTCTTTTTTTGGAGTGTGAGTCCTCAAAGGAGGCACCAAGAGAGTATATGTAGAGTTGGGATGAAACCCTAACCCTAATCTGCCCGCCCAATCAGTTATGGTAGGATAATAATGAATTAAATTCGTATCCCAAATATAGGAAGAGAGTTGAATTCAAATTATTCTTTCATAAATGTCAGATCCGCAATTAGCGGGATCTGGTCAATCTGTGACTTCTACACCCGATGTGTCCTCTGTATCCTCTGCGCCCTCTGTGTCCTCTGTATCCTCTGCGCCCACTATTCTACTGCATTCACCATGTGCCAAATCCTGTGCAGAAACTCGTACAAAATCCTGTGCATAAGGCCAGGCAGAAGAACGCGCAGAAGCCGTGCACAACCAAGTTCAAAAGCACCGTGCGATGATGATGTCATGCTAAGTGTGCCATCAAAGTATAACTTTGCGCTCTTGATCCCGAGCCTAAGCCCGAGTTTGAGTCCCAGTCGCTAAGCTCCATCGGGGCTTAGCTCCTAAAAGAAATTTTCCAAGAGAGTGAAAAAAGCATAAACGCTTTCTTGAGGAGTTTAGACTTAATCCTCCTAGAAAAATATCCCACATGGCACCCACCCTTATGCCACCACCCCATGTACATATCTCAACACCCCATGGTATTATATTGAGATACTCACTTGGAGTTCTTTCCAATGTGGGACTATCTTTCTAGTCTTACAAGAGAAAATCCTCTACAAGCCAAAGGAAAAACTCTAACACAAACAATAGTAGAACTTCATATCTACTACTACTACTATTACTACTACTACTACTACTACTACTACTACTACTACTACTCCTCACCATCTGTTGTGTTTGTTCTGCTCCTCCAATAGGATACCAAACTTAGTGTGATTCCTTCTTGTTCGTGTAGTAGAACAGGGAGATTTTTTTAGTTGATTTCTAGAGCAATCGGTTCTAACATTGCCCAACCAATCTTCCTATCTCCAAGTGTGCTTTCTAAGTTTGTCACATTCTGTCATGACCCACACCCGAAAAATCGGGCATGAGTCATGGGTACGTACAGCCTACACCGCAGCATCGGCGGTAGAACGCTGTCTAGGTCTACTATCTAGCTAACAATCTCACGCAATCAATATATATACCTGTCAACATCTCAACTCCAAACGGAGGAGCAATATCATAAATATAACGCAAGTACTCAATCACGAATCTAAGCACGATAAGATAACACAAAAGACTAACAACTACAAAGTCTAAACAACTGCTACTAAAATACCAAAAACATCAATAATAATAATAATAATAATAATAATAATAATAATAATAATAATAATAATACAACAATATCTTGAATCAAATACAATACAAGTCTCAATCCAAAACCGGAGACAAATCCGGTACCAAAAGCTAATAAAAACAATAACAAGCTCCTAGTGATCCCGGCTACCAACCCGAAAATCACTCCTAATCTATGGGGTCCCTGTCTGCACCATCGACAGGCTAAGGTCCATAAAACGTCGGACACCAATCCTCCGGATCCTCTGGAAAAATATGTCCAGTCAGGACTAGAGCAAGTACACCTCTAACAGTAGTTCTAGTTAAATGATAAAAACTATAAAACAATTATAGCAAGTAGCAAGGTGAAGGAAATAAAGTATGAACAAGAAATATATACATATCACTAGTGCATAAAGGTAAAGATGCATGAATATCAGAAGCAAGATAGATAAGTAATGACTACAGGATACAAGAAATCTAAACTAAGAGTAAGTGCGTGCACAAGAACATGTAGTGAGTCCAACAAGAATACATGTAATGAGTCAAGTCCAGAAACTATAAGTGAGACCAGTAAGAAATACAAGAGAGTCCAGACTAGAAAGAATAAACTCGTGTCTTTGAAATACCTATTTCGATATGTAAACGGCTAGGGGTAAGTATGGCTCACCGCGCACTGGGTGCGCGGCTGCTATCATTCTAAATTAGACCAGAGGGAGTGATTCCAGTTGGGAATATTTACATGTCTACTCGAGTATTTCCCCGTCATGACTAGTACAAGTGAATCCAAGACCCGACATATAAATCAAGTATGAGTCCAGCCAGAAACATGAGTGATGCCTGTAGTGATGCCTGTAGGTGATGCTAGTAGATAATTCCAGAATAGAGGCCAGAAATATAAAATATACGTGTCGTGCCAGAAAATAAATCCAGAAATACTAGTCCGTGTCGTGCCAGAAAATCAGATGATACTATACTAGAAGCTGAATCATAATAATCATCAAATAATGGAAACTATCAGAGAATGTACTCGCCTGACGTCCTGATCAACTGGCGATCCGAACTGGTGTCGCAAGGACCTATTGCGAAAAGCAAGGTTAAATAGGTTTCTAATGAGTTAAACAGATATAAAATAACTAAAAACAGGCTTCTAAGGTCATTCTAGGTCAAACGGGTCAAACCGATAAAATCTGGGTTAAAATATCAAATATTAGTCCAAAAAGTCAACTCTGGGTCAAATCTAGGTCAAAAGTTGACTTTGGCGGTCAACCGGGTCAACTACGGTCAACTCTAGGTCAAACTAGGGTGCCCCTAAAAATCTAGGTCAAAACTAGGTCATTAAGCTAATAAACCCTCAAACTCGCCTCATTGAGATACCGAGATACCCTCGGTATTCGATACCTCAACCTACGCTATACTCCCCGCCTATACCCTCTATAATATATACTAGCACGCATAAATATATATAACTATATATATAAAGTGTCATGACCCGATTCTGTAGAATCGTTGGGGCATCCCCCGAATCGTGATGCCGTACGGGCCGGGGGTTGCGCCCGCACAAGGCTAAAGTATTTTGCATAACGAGCACATATTCAGAGTACGCAGATAAATTAAACACAAGTTGAAACATGGAAAAGTTCTCTTTATTGATAATGGACATCTATTACAAACTCTTGAACGAGTCAGCTAATATGCCGCACAGGCTTACAAAAGTGTTGACTAAAAATGAGATAGCAGTCCTGTACATTACATCCCTTTACTAAACTTCAAAATGTATAGACCTCCGGGCTGGAGGACGGCTTTGCCACGAAGCTGCATTTGTGTATGAAGAGTTGCAAGCTTCTTTCTTCAAAATGCTTCAAAGTGGCACGATAAAGATGCGCCAACAGCTGGACTGGATCGGGAAGACGACTTCGGCTCCTCGCTCGGTTCGCCTTGGTGCGGAGAACCTGTTTCAACGAGGGTCAGTATATCAAAAAATACTGGTGAAGGCGAGCTAACTAAACTATACCAATCAACACGTTGTTTATATGAAGCATGCATATTTTGTGGGTTTCTATCTTGCCTTAGTTCATTTACAAGCAACAGTATATATGTATGATACTGAAATGAACTTGCCACCGTTCGGTGGATTTTACCTGCCCATCTGAATTACCTGCACAATACTTACCATGCCTTCCCTGCCACGAAGACACAAGTTAGTATGCAACAGGTTTAAATATACATAGGATCACTGGCATGATGCCATAAAGGGACAGGTTATAGTCTCAAGGCAAAGTGACGTACAACGCGGGTGGCGAGCCCCGCTGCATAACATTTTGCCGGGTAACATACGACTATACATACGTTCCGTCCGGATCGGATCGGTCCCAGCGCCCCGGCGACCGTCCGCGGAACTTATAACATACCTTGTGCACAAGTTGTCCGTGATCAAACAACACTCATAGAAACAGTTCCATAGAATAACGGTTTGCATAGTCTTCCTGACAGTTTATTTCATAACAAGCATAATTCCATACTTAGCATGATTCATAGAACAGTTATAAACGAACTAGCATGCAGTATAATAACCGTTCACAAGTTTAGTTAACAAGCAATATTCCCAAGTCTATTCCCTTTTATCTTGATATCTTTTATTATTACTTGGTATCGTTTGATCGGGGCAAAGAAGAATGCAAGATTTTAGGGTGTGAAGCTTGGAAGCAGGGCTAGCTAATCGGGTTGGTAGCCACTCACTTAGATTGTTGGAAGGGAGAAGGAAAGAGGCGCTTCATGACTCCGCTCGCAAGCCGTCTACTGCTCGTTCACCTGTATCACGAACAGCTCAATCAATACTCCTTCCACTCTTTCCAATCTCGGAATTGAAATGCAGTCCAATGAACGAAAACAATGAAATCATCGAAACCGTTCAAGGAAAACAAGCAAATCCCAAAACCAACTCAAAGCACGAAAGCAACAAGCGACATCGAAAACCGAGGCAATAAAAGATAGCAGCGGAGAGGTCCCTTCTGACTCTGCCGCTAAGTCGATCCCGGGGGCACGGTCCACTGAATATGGGAATCGATTCCGAAGAAACAAATCCATAACGAGGACGAGTTCTTGTTTCAATCTATCCCGATCGAACGATACCATCTTGTGTTTCTTAGCCGCGCTCCCCGCATAGGAGGAACGAGGCGCTACATAAAGCATCTCTAACCTCAATCCTAGGCTAAACTCAATACCTTGCTCCGATGCTCAATACCTTGAGTATCTCAAGGTATTGAGATACTCAAGTCTTACCCCTCACTAACACTAGCTAACTAACTATCTATATATATATATACACTACCATATACTAATATATATATATATATATATATATATATATATATATATAACATATATCAAACTATATATATATATATATATATATATATATATATATATATATATATATAACCTAGTGTATAGGTAAACACCTCAATACCTTGCTCAATACCTTGGTATCTCAAGGTATTGAGATACCTTATCCTCTAACTCTAACTAACTAGCTATCTATCTATATATATACTTATATATATACTACTGTATGTAATATCAATCAATATATATATATATATATATATATATATATATATATATATATATATATATATATATATATATATATAAAATCTAGTATTAGGCTATACCTCAATACCTTACCTCACCTTACCTCACTACCCTCAATACCTTGGTATCTCAAGGTATTGGGATACCTACCTTACTTCCCCTCTAACCTACTAACTAGCTAGCTATCTAGCATATATATATATATATTCCTAGCTATATATCTAGTCTAATATATATATATATATATAAACACATATATATATATATATATATCTACGTATCTATATATATATATATATATATCCACATACACATACATATATACATATACATATACATATACATATACATATACATATACATCTATACTAATATATATCTCTAACTATATATACTAGTATCTATCTATCTCTATATCTATCTATCTATGTATCTATCTATATATATACATATATCTCTATCTATATGCATATATATATATATATACATCTATACATATATACATATATCTATATAAAAGAAGGGGGAGGGAAGAAAACTGGATCGAGCGCGCGCGCGCTGAAGCGCGCTCGCGCTGCTGCCATTGCTGCCCTGCTGCGTGTTGCCGCGGCGCTGCCGTGCCTACACGCGCGCTGCCGCACGGCTGAGAGCAGCTGCTGCTGCTGCTGCCGCGGCACTGTGCTGCTGTTGCGCCTGCAGCTGCTGCTACGGCTCGCCCTCTCGCTCACTCTCCCTCTCGCTCTCTCTACCATACACCAACACACACACCATGACACACAAGCACACACACACCATGACACATAAGCACACACACACAGACACATCTATACACACACACACTTACATATATATATAAACACACAAACATATATATATATGTATATATATACACACAAACACATATATATATACACACGAACACGTATATACACACACACACACACACACACACACACACACACACACATATATATATATATATATATATATATATATATATATATTCATACACACTCATACATATATATATACATAAAAACATATCCACACTCACACACACGCTCACAAACACACACTCACACTCACACACTCTCACACACACACTCTCACACAACTACATACACATAAACATGTATATATATATATATATATATATATATATATATATATATATATATATATATATATATACATACACACATATATGTAGAAACACACACACATATATATACATATAAACTCATATACACACATATATATATAAACACATACAACACACACAATACCCCACCAACGCACGCCCAACGACCCCTACACGCAGAAACACACACACACACATATATATATAATATAACCCGAGAACTCTAGCACACACTCCCCGAAGCTAACCCAACGCGCGCACAAGCCCGAAACTAAGAAACCAAGTCGAAATGGCTGTTCGGTCATTTCGACGAACACGTAGTGTGCGGTTCGTAAAACCTCCTGAAACGCACACCAAACCTACTCGGAATCGGCCCAAAATTTACCCACGAGTTCTAAATGATGTCTAGATCCTAGAAAAAATGCTAACTCGTCGATTCTAGGCCCGTGGCAAAAACGCGCACGCACATAGAACCTACGACGACGAAAACCCCCAAATTGCCCGAAACGCCTATTTCTCCGCGACACGACTTCGTGTATCCAAACAGAGACACGTACTTACCCTCAAGACATCCAAGCACGTCTACCTAGGTCCATCTAACCTAGGGCAACACAAAAAATTGGGCCAATCTCGAATTTCACCCAAAATTGACACAAAGCCTAACGTCAAAGTTCCCAAACACATCCAAACAAGCTCCAAATTTCTCTCACGGGTAGACCTAAGGTCTAGGAAGGTTCTAAACTACTAATTACACTATATTAGAGTAATCATAAGGAGAAAAATCAGGGTTTACCTCTTGGGAGCTGGAATCCCAAGCCAAAGTCTCCAAAAAGTTCCAAATTCACCACACAAAGCTTCCAAGCTTCCAAGCTTCCAACCCAAGCTCCAACACCAAATCTAAGCTCTACACACCTAGGTTAGGGGAAATCAAAGAGTTATGGTTTACATCCATGAAGAATAGAAGAAGAAAGAGAAGAAATGACTTACTTGAAGCTTGTTGGAAGAAGGAAGAAAAAAAAAAGGAGAATGGAGAAGAAGAAGAAGAAGAAGAAGAAGAAGTGAAGAATTGGGGGGGGGGGCGGCTACTGTCCAGGTCTGGAAAGAGGGGTTAGGGGCCGGCCATGGCAATAGAAATAGGTTACACTAAGTCAAATGACTAAAATGCCCTCTCCTTTAGTCATTCTAATTGGGATTTGGGTTTGGGGTTCCAAATGCACTCAAATTAACTCCTAATCACTCCAACTAACTAATAAAAATATAAATAACTATTCTAAGACAATAAATAAGTCTAACAAGGGTGTTGGTTGGGTCGGACATGGGTCCACTAGGTTCTGACATGGGTCCAGACCCTAAAATAATTAATAGAAAAATAATACAACCATCAATTAAATATAAATATAATTAATTATAAACAATACACAATTTATTAAATTAAAATAAAAAAATATCCTGCTCTGGAAACGGGGTAGTGACGCATTCAAAATGCTTGCCATTGATTAATTTTCTTATCTCCAACTGCCGTTTCTTAGTGATTACAATCTCAATTGTCAAGTATCCATCATAATCATCCTGCAATATGTTTATCAAATAATATTGTTGCCAAGCTGCATTCCATAATGATAATATCTTGTAAGTGTCGTCTGACTTGCTACAGGAATCGGTGACCTTCTGATGTAGCGTAGAATCCATATTCCTCTAGAATTTTTTTTCCTTTCCTTTTATATTAATCCAATTTTTTAAGACTCTAATTTTGACTTTATTTCTTATTAGGAAAGTATATTTAGTTTTTATAATATTTTATTAGGATTAGAATTTGTTTGATTAAGATTAGGTTATCATGAATGTCCTATAAATAGGTATCTTCTGTATACAGTTGGAAACTTTTTAATAAAAAAATTCTTTTTTTTAGTTCTAAGATTCATTCTCTCGTACTCTTGGTCGTGGACTCGGCTGCTATATGGATTCAGAAGCCACTCGCTTGAGGTTTTCAAGCAACCTTAGTGCGGGCCCCTTACCAGGCCATCCGTCGGAGTTTTTGTGGTACCGGTTCTTTCTCACCAAGCAACGATGGTCCAAGATTCCCTTACCGATCGACTTGGCCATTGCGAGGCACAAAGATAAGCATGTTCTGCTGCCACGCTGCTTCAAGTGGTATCCGAGCAACATAGATCCAAGATTCTAATTTGTTTGGAAACCTTCAAGAATTCTTGTTTCCTAAACTAACAATATATAAACCAGTCACACGCAACGCGTTTGATGCCCAATCTGACAACTTTGAATCATTGTCAAACCAATTTGATGTCATGTCTGACAAACTTGACAAGATACTGAATTTCTCGAAAGAAAATCCAATAATGTGGTTAATAGCATGGGTTACCGCCTACAGATATGAGAGGCATAAACGCTCATCCTACTATCATCCACCCATAAAAGGGGCCCAGCGTGCCCACAACAGTTGGTACACTCATATGGAATATTGCGAAGAAAGCGACGTTGAAAATTTTGATGGAACTGGGGATCCCCAAGACCGCAGTTTGGTGTGCATATCGATCGATAAAAAGATAAACATGTTTAAGATGTAATCTAACCCTTAATGGCAAAAACTAGGGTTCACGAATTATACCTGAAGTAACCAGCAATTTCCAGCAACCACGATTAGTCAGCGACCTCGAGATCTTCTACCATATTCCTTACTCGGGTTGGACGTCATGTAGGCTGTCACTAAGACATTTCAAGATGAGGGTATTTTGGATCATTAGTGTAATTATCAATTAGTAATTAATATTTATTTAAATTGTGCTTGTGCTATTTAATTATTTGTTAGTGGGCTATCCAATGTTTATTGGACTTGTCTTAGTGGAACCATTAGTTAGTCATGACAACATATTGAGTCCAATATGAGACCAAGTCCATTAGACCCATTTTCTTAGTTAATTAGGGAGATTAGTTTAATTTGCATTACTTTAGAACCTTTCCAATATAGCCCTTCCTAATTATTTCTCAAAAATAACTATTAGGGTTACTTTAGACATTTATTGTTGCTTGAAGGGGAAGGAAGAGGGGGCCGGCCATTTAAGGCTCTTCATTCTCTCTTCTCTCCATTAGTTCATTTCAATTAGATCTCCAATTATGTTCTTCCCCAAATTGACTCATTCTTCCACAAATTTAACCCAATTCACACCCATTCCCTCTCAATTTCATCATTAAAGAAGAATTATAGCTTGGATTGAAATAAGCACTTGAAGGAGGAGGATTTGGCAAGAAAATCGTGTCCTAATTATGTCATTTAAGCATTAATTGGGAATCCATCTCTCAATAGGTAAATTCTAAATTTAACCCTTAAATTAGATTATAATTCATGCATTTAACCATTAGGAATTATCCCTTGGCATAGGGCTACCCATAGGATAAAGAATTAGGTCCATAGGACTTGTATTCTGGAAGTTACATGGTAATTTGTGTCCAATTAGGGAGCATTACGAGATTGACGCATCAATTATGTGTTATGAGACCAGTTAGATCTAATTAGACTTAAATTAGGGTTGTTGGACTAGGTACGTGTCCACAAATGGATACGAATAGGCCGTATCATGGTAATTTATGATATGGTGTGATACAAGGCTCATTTTTTGATGATTTGTGTTAATACCTTTCAATTTCCTTTGTAACAAGTTCCTTTAGTTGTCTAATAATGGTATTAAGGAGTATCATGAGTATTTATAGTGTATTGTGGGTTTTGACTCTCAATTGGGTACGTATAATAGAGTATCTTACAAATATACTATAAGTGTTTGGTGTTATGACTCTATTATGTGCGTGTGTGTGTGTGTGTGTGTGTGTGTGTATAGGCTGCTAATTATATGTTAGATGTGTTGGTTTGCTTAGTTGTGGTCCGTGTTCAGTCCAGTGGAGTAGGGAGGGACTGTGATGGCTCAAGTGAGAGGGGTGCACATAGGGCAGTGCACTATTTGATAAGATAAGCAGTAACATCAAGGTAGAGGGGAGTTGGTTTCCTCTTGCAGAGGTTGCAATTAAGGCGAGTTGCACAGTTGTGCAGTAAGGGTAACAGTATACAAAACTTGGAGGAGGATTCTTGTGTACTCGAGCACCTGTGCCCCTGCACCATCATGTAGGGATTATATATTGTTCAGATGAGAGGAATACAAATTATATTATTGTTGATCATAGGTGATAGCAATGTAGACTGATGTAGTATCAGTCAGGGAGAACTTGAGATGCAGTACACTGCATGGTGTATCCGTTGGGTTGAGGGACCTAGGCTGGCCTACATTCAGAGGGAGGTTGATAGTTTGTGCTGTGCACAAATTTAGCACATTAGAAACAAAGAAGATACAGGCAGTGAGGGGGTTGATTATTGACTAGCAATGAATGTGGGGCTCAAGTAATTAAGGATTTGAGATAGGAGCAGACGTCGTGACGGCAAAGAGATGGGGTATTACAGCAAGAGATGTGTACACATCTGAGTGTCAGTTAAGTTAGGTATCATTGAGAAGGAACTTAGATGTGAGTGTATCAGACATTTATGAGGGGGGAGGGTGAGTATCACTTGGAGTCAAGGTGACTTAGACTGTACATTTGTAGTATATTATGCTCGAGTGAGTGTGTGTTGACTGATAAACTGGTGACATCTTGGGTAGTTGCCAGTTGGTGTATTAGCAAGTATTTTGATACCTGGAGCAACTTGAGTAAGGGGGTTTGGGACTTCTGTACTGAACAATAAGCGAGGGTCAGTATTGTGCAGTGATTGCAGGCCAACAAGGGGTAGGCAGAGGTGTTAACAATTAGTAGTATTGATATAAGTTAAGATTTTAGTTAGTGTGATTAGTGTATCAATTAGTATATGTTAGAGTAGGTAAGTTAATATAAGAGATGAGTTAGTAGTTAGCTAAGCTAGTATATTATAGGTAATAGTGAGGCTGAGGTATCAGTTAATTAGTTTATGTATGGTGCTAAGTATAGAGAGGCATTTATAATACCAAGTTATACTAGTTAGTATAGGTATTAGCTAAGGTATCACCTATAATCTAAGGTAATGACCTAGTATAGCTAGCATAAACTAGTGTTAGCTAGTTAGTGGCCAATATAGACTAATTAACTTAGTATGGACCTAGTTTAACTAGAAATGACCTAGAAGAACATATTTTAGTGCATTTAGCTCATTTGTCAATTTATTACACCAATTTGACATGCCATTCATATTTAGGTGTGTTTGATACCAGCTCGGATACTTAGATATACCATTTGCTCAGGAGATTGTATTTAGCTCATTTGTAGAGCCTGTTGAGTTAGCACTAGCAGTTTATAAGGCATAGTTAGTTTATTCATGAGATTGTATATGTCAGTTAGACAATTTTGGCATTGTATTATATTTGAGATCATTGCATTGAGATTAGACTTGGACTTGTGATGTATTGCGACTTTATTTCCGTCCTTCTATTCTATATCGTACAATATTTTTCTCTAATTTGATATAGTGATTGAGTATTATTTATCATTACCATATTATCAAATTGTCTTCCATTTGGAGTTGAGATAACATGATATGTACCTTATATATATTGTGTGAGATGGGTAGATAGTATTGTTGACCTAGACAATGTTCTACTACCGATTCTACGACGTAGGGTGGATGTACCAACGTACTCGTACCCTTACACCGGGTGCAAGTCCTGACAATTTTTTGTGGTGGCCCATGAAGGTCTTCTCAGTAGTAGTACTCAGACTTAGAGTATTACTATAAGCCATCTATAGGATATAGGACATGATATATGATGAGAGGATACTCAATCACTACTAGAAAATATTTTTATCTATTGAAATTGCTTCTTTATCATTCAGAATAATTGCTATCTTTGGAATATTACTGTCCTTCCTTGATGCAATCGTATCTTGCACAATATTGATTTCTTTGTTGAATCTGTCTTCAGGATGCCTCCGAGACTCGATCGTAGCGCTCTAGAGCAGTTTCAGCAAGGTCACTTATCTCGTCACCTCAGAGAGTTCCAGCAGTGACTGTTTTGTCTTCTTCTGCTCAGATGATTGCTTCACCCGTCTAGGTAGTAATTTCAGTAGCAGCTTTTGGGGGTCCTCCACTATCAGTTCCGATGACTGTTCCATAAGTCACGGAGGATCTTCCACCACCACCACCCATGCCAGCAGATGGGACACAAATGTTTACTATATTCCAGGAGATGATGGCGGTGCATCAGAGATAGAAGTACGCTCTACGTCAGGGTATCGAGAGTGCTCACCAGTTAGCACTAGATACTGTGGAGAGTGTAGCATTTGTTCAACCAAAGACCATACTGCTTTATCCCGCACCGTACATGCCGAGGCCGGGTACCATCATTAACTTCAAAAGGATAGGGTCTAAGGACTTCAAGGGCATCGAGGGGATATTGTTTGCGGATGATTGGATCAAGGATGTTGAGATAGCCCTGCGGCTAGCACAGATCCCGGAGGGCTTACAAGTGGAGGCAGCGGGCAGCCAGATGTTCGATATTGCGCTGACATGGTTCCGTAAGGACCCGATGATCGTGGTGCCAGGACTGACTTGGGAAGCTTTTAAAGAGATTTTCAAGGAGAAGTTCTTCCCATATGTGGCTCTGAGTGATCTAGAGAGCCAATTCCTAGACCTCGTCCAAGAAAACATTATGGTGAATGAGTATGCAGCCGAGTTCTATAGGCTAGAAAGATTTGTAGAGGGACATAATCCTCTAGGAAAGGCCTAAAAGTTTTGGAAGGGTTTGATTAGGAAGATCAAATCTCTTATTAGAGGACAGCATAAGGCGACATTTAAGGATATCCTGATGACGCACAGAGAGCAGAGGATGACTTGGAGCTCAAATCTAAGAGGATGTGAGATACGTCAGGAGGAGCTGGTAGTAGTGAGGGTCCAGCCAAACGACCCCACTTCCAGCAGTAGAGGACCTTCCAGCAACAGAGCCAATAGTTTCATGCACCATTCCGAGCACCAATGCAGCAGGCATACCAGGCCCCGAGACTAGCACAACAGGCCCTGCAGTGTACACACTGTAGGAAGATTGAACATACACGGGAGGTTTGCAGGAAGATGCTTGGAGTCTGCCTCTATTGCGGGGAGCCACGCCACCAGTTGAGGGAGTGTCTAGTGCCTCCGGTTCGAGCAGGCCAGAGAGCAATACCGGCACAGAGAGCACCAGCGAGACCACCTGCGGGACAATAGAGGGGACCTCTTTTACAGACTCAGCAGCATTATTTTGTCCAGTCCCAGCAACAACAGAGAGGTGCACCACGAGGGCGAGCTTTCGCCATGACAGTTGAGAATGAGGAATCGGTCGAAGATTTGATATCAGATTTAGTTCTTCTTGATTCCATTCCAGCTAATGCTTTGTTTGATTCTGGTGCTTCCTAATCATTGTATCTGTATCTTTTGATCTTAAGCATTGATTAGAGTCTGAACCTTTGGATAGGACTTACAAAATCACGACTGGGGGAGGCATTATCCTGATTATTGATGTTTGCAAGGATCAAAAAGTTATATTGGGAGGCCGGGAGTTGAGCGCGTGCTTACTCGTAATGACAGTTTTGAGCTATGATATTATACTCGGGATAGATTGGTTGAGTAGACACCATGCTAGTATAGATTATTGTAGAGGCAGAGTTTTGTTTCTACCTTCAAGAGAGGCAGAGTTTGAGATAGCCATAGGAGAAATGAAACAGAACGAGGATGCCATCTGTTGAGCCATGGTGGAAGAGAAGGAGTTGTCACATCCGTTGATAGCAGAGTTCATGGATATTTTTTAGGAGAAGTTACCGAGTTTGCTGCCAGACCGAGATGTTGAGTTCTCTATAGATTTGGTGCCAAGCACAGAGCCGATATCTCAGCACGTCTATAGAGTTAACAATAATAAATTAGTAGAATTGAAGAAGCAGGTGGATGAGTTACAGGACAAAGGCTTCATTCAATCCAGTTCATTACCATGGGGTGCTCCAGTATTGTTTTTACCGAAGAAGGATGGATCGATACACATGTGTATCGATTACAGGGCTCTGAACAACCTATCAAGAACAAATATCCCTTGCTAAGGATTGATGATCTCTTTGATCAGTTGAGCGGAGCAAAAGTATTTTCAAAGATAGACTTGAGGTCAGGTTACCACCAGGTGAAAGTGAAGAAGGAAGATATTTCAAAGATAGTTTTTCGGACTCGGTATGGTTAGTTTGAGTTCATGGTGATGCCGTTTGGGTTGACCAATGCCCCGACTGTATTCATGAATCTGATGAACAAGGTATTCTACAGGTATTTGGATAAGTTTGTGGTGGTATTTATTGATGATATTCTGATATATTCAAAGACCCGAGAGGAGCATGATGAGCATATGATGATACTTCTGGAGCCTCTCAGGAAGGAGAAGCTTTATGGCAAGCTTTTGAAGTGTGAGTTCTTCCTTGATAAGTTTGAATTCCTTGGTCATGTGATCACAGGTGATGGAACCTTAGTGGACCGGAAGAAGATTTTAGCAATGGAGTCATGGGCTACTCCGAGTTCAGTGGCAGAGATCAAGAGTTTTCTGGGGCTAGCAGGTTATTATCGGAGAATTTTACATAACTTCCCTAGGATTACAAAGTCGATGACTAGGCTGACCAGGAAGGATGTGGAGTTTATCTGGACTGAGAAGAGTTAGGTTGATTTTGAGGAGCTGAAGAAGAGGTTGACGACAGCTCCAGTTTTGATGTTGCCATTAGGAGTAGGTGGATTCACTATCTATAGTGATGCTTCAGGAAAGGGTTTGGGTTGTATCTTGCAGTAGAATGGAAAGGTGACTGCCTATGCTTCCAGAAAATTACGTCTTCATGAGAAAAATTTCCCTACCCATGATTTGGAGTTAACATCAGTCATTTTTGTTCTAAAGCTGTGGAAACACTATCTGTATGGAGAGCGTGTGTAGATCTTCACTGACCACAAGAGCTTAAAGTACGTATTTATCCAGAAAGAGCTAAACATGAGACAGTGGAGGTGGTTAGAGTTGATAAAGGACTTCGATATATCTTTGCAGTACCATCCATAGAAGGCCAACATAGTCGCTGATACCTTGAGCAGGTATCCAATGTCTATGTACTTGACCATAGACAAATTTTTATTGGCCGATCTTGAGAGCTTGGGTATTGAGGTGCTGGTACCAGGTATCGAGATACAGATGTAGGGACAACAGATACAGTTAGAGCTAATGGACATGATTTGAGCTATGTAATATGATGATGAGTCTCTGAGGAGCATCAGAGCACAAGTTCAGATAGAATTATTTGAGGAATTCATTATTGCTGAGGATGGATCACTGCGACATGGTATCAGGTTGTATGTGCCAAGTGGGATATTGTAGGAGGAGGTTCTTTAGGAGGCATATCGACCGCAGTACTCTATACACCCAGGTGCCAACAAGATGTATAGAGATCTAAGAGAGCATGTATGGTGGTATGGCATGAAGCGAGAAGTAGCGCACTTTGTATCCAGATGTTTAGTGTGCCAGCAGGTAAAGGCAGAGAGGCAGAGGCCAGGTGGTTTATTTCAGCCTTTACCCATTCCAGAGTGGAAATGGGATCATGTTACTATGGATTTTGTTTTAGGGCTTTCGCGTTCTCCAGGAGTAAAAGACGCGATTTGGTTCATTTTAGACAGGTTGACCAAATCAACTCACTTTTTGCGATTTAAAATGGGTACATCTACGAAGAAGCTAGCGGAGATATATGTCCGACAAATTATCAGATTGTACAAAGTTCTTGTGAGCATAGTCTCAGATCGAGATAGTCATTTAATATCCCACTTCAGGAGGAGTTTGCAGGCTAGCTTGGTACCCAGCTCAAGTTCAGTACCGCATATCACCCCCAGACGGACGGGAAGTCGGAGAGAACTATTCAGACTCTCGACGATATTCTTCGCACTTATGTTTTGGATTTCAAAGGCTCTTGGGAGGGTCATCTTCACCTGGTAGAGTTTGCTTACAACAATAGTTACCAGGCCAGTATTGAGATATCATCATTCGAGGCTTTATATAGACGGAGATGTTGCACTCCTCTATCTTGGGATGATATTGGTGAGAGAGTCTTGTTGGGACTGGAGATGATTATGGATGCAGCTGAAAAGGTAAAGCTCATCAGGGATAGACGTCGGGTGGCACATGACAGATAGCGACATTGAGTCGATAGCCACCGTAGACCTCTAGAGTTTGAGGTATAGATTTTGTTTGCTTGCATAGTTTTAGATTGAGTATTAAGGCTGTGTTTATTCTAGGTTGGCGATCTGGTGTTCTTGCAAATTTTTTGACACAAGGCACTATTCATTTTGGTGGAGGCAGAAATCTTAGTCCATAGTACATCGGACCCTTCGGTGTTCTTACGAGGGTCGGTATAGTTTTCTACAGACTAGACTTGCCGCCTGTATTAGAGGGAGTGCATAATGTGTTTTATGTGTCATAGCTGAGACAATACGTGTCAAATCCTAGTCACATATTAGATCACTCGGAGATCGAGGTGGGTCCGACTCTCAGCTACCCAGAGAAGCCAGTGGAGATTCTGTATCGCAGGGAGAAGGTGCTACGGAACCAAACAATATTTTGGGTACGCGTCGCATGGAGGCATCACTCTCCAAGAGAGTCTACTGGGAGAGGGAAGCCGAGATGCGCGAGCGATACCCTTATCTCTTTGAGACATGAGGTATTATTCTTTCTTGTTTGCTGTGATTGCTTGTTGTAGTGCTAGTTCTTTCTTAAATTTTTAGAACAAAATTTTTCTAAGGGGGGTAGACTTGTCACTACCACATTTCTAGACGAGGGTATTTTGAATCATTATTGTAATTATTATTTAGTAATTAATATTTATTTAAAATGTGCTTGTACTATTTAATTATTTGTTAGTGGGCTATCCTATGTTTATTGGACTTGTCTTAGTAGAACATTAGTTAGTCATGACCACATATTGAGCCCAACATGAGACCAAGCCCATTAGACCCTTTTACTTAGTTAATTGGGGAGATTGGTTTAATTTACATTAGTTTAGAACTTTTCTAATATAGTCCTTCCTAATTATCCCTCATAACAAACTAGTGGGGTTACTTTAGACATTTGTTGTTGCTTGAAGGGGAAGGAAGAGGTGGCCGGCCATTTAAGGCTCTTCATTCTCTCTCCTCCCCATTTGTTCTTTCTAATTAGATCCCCAACTGTATTCTTCGCCAAATAGACTCATCCCTCCACAAATTTAATCCAATTCATACCCATTCCCTCTTAATTTCATCACCAAAGAAGCATTACAGCTTAAATTGCAAGGAGCACTTGAAGGAGAAGGATTTACAAGGAAATCGTGTCCTAATTGTGTCCTTTGAGCATTCATTGGGAATCCATCTCCCAATAGGTAAATTCTGAATCCAACCCTTAAATTAGACTCTAATTCATGCATTTAACTATTAGGAATCATCCGTTGGCTTAGGGCTACCCATAGGATCAAGAATTAGGTCCATATGACTTGTATTATGAAAGTAACATGGTAATTTGTGTCCAATTAGGGAGAATTAAGAGATTGACACATCAATTGTGTGTCATGAGACCAATTAGATGTAATTAGACTTAAATAGGGGTTGTGGGACTAGGTACGTATCCACAAATTAATACGAGTAGGCCGTATCATGGTAATTTGTAATACGGTATGAAACAAGGCTCATTTTTGGGCGATTTATGTTAATGCCTTTCAATTTCCTTTGTAACAAGTTCCTTTAGTTGTCTAATGATGGTATTGAGGAGTATTATAAGTATTTATAGTGTATTGTGGGTTTTGAATCTCAATTGGGTACATATCATAGGGTATCTTGCTAATGCACGATAAGTGTTTGGTGTTATGTCTTTATTGTGTGTGTATGTGTGTCACGCCCCAGTCCCAAAATACGTAGGACTGGGAATATATAACATGCCAGCTACGCATTCGACCAGACTCTGGTCCGACTCGAATACGTATAAGCTGTATTATTAATTGTTACTATCTAAATATTCAAGTAAATATAAATATCTCCGTCTCAATCCACAATGAACATAATACACAAGAATGAGCTACATGTGCTAAAGTCGCCCGCCCAGTAACACACACACTCTAATAGACTCGAAAAGAAATATGAGTCTATAAAACTAGGCTACATCAGCAGATGAATAAATAATATAAATAAAATAACCATAACTCTGGTATAAATGATATAAGTACCTGGTACCAATGTCTGCAAGACAAGCAACTCCATCAGCAACTCCAAAGGCTCTGTAATCGTCTATGCTGCAAAAACTGGTAGGAGACCAGGTTCTCAGAGGGACGTAATAAGGTATAAAAATAGTATGCCATAGCATAACATAAAGAAACAAATACAAAGCCGGTGTAATCTAGCATAACCACCTAAGTGAGACACAACTTTGAAGACAATGTTCGACGCGTGGGCTGTCCAAATATAAAATCGTAGCTCCGAGCACAGAGACACACGGGGCGTACCGTAGCTCCGAGCACAGAGTCACACGAGTGATACCACGACACTGGATATAGGAGCACTACATAAATAGGAACATATATATATATATATAGCGCGTGCATAGTAGCCCAAACGTCTAGTAACTGTCTTCCCCTCCCAAAGCGGTCAATGAGTGTTCGCTGAACCTGAAACTCTATCTAACAGTCTCGTCATACTGAAGTAACTATCAACAATCATGACCCTAAATCATCCCAAAAACCGGTCATGCTGACAGTAACAGGATACAGGAAGTCTGGCACGATGACGGTATCTGAATGTGTCCTAGGATTATGATATAACCAGGTAGGTACATCAAGGTGTCACAAATATCTATCAATCGATACAAGATGTTACCAACGAACGTCTGCACCCGGTTACTACTCGGATGCTAAGTAACGATTCTGATCAGCGCGTATAATGCATAGAATAAATAAATAGAAATCTAGAAACTGAGATACAGGATGGCAAGGTACACTTGCCTGAAAGCCAGGCGAAGATTCGAACCCGAACTCGCCAAGAAAGTAGCAGCTCACGATGGACACTGGAGCGGATATCTTCGGATGCTGTCACAAATATCACCAACAGTTTTAAAAAAGTGAGATACTCAAAAAAGCTTATACATACGTACAATTTGGACACAGGGGCAAAAATACAGTTTCTGGTCAATACGGGGTCCACAAGTGGCCCGTCTTGCATCGAAAAATGTGCCAGAGACAAAGTTCTCCAAATTCGTCAAATTTAGTGTCTACAAGTCGAAAATGATGATACAAACCCAACGAAACATCCAGAACTAGATTTCGATGAGCCGATCATGAAATCGCCCATCATGTAGAACCGTGGGGCCCACAAAACGATATTTCTTCAACGTTCTCAGAATCGAACTAAACTTGGATCACAGGACTAGCGTAATGCTACGAATCCGATGGCTCAAGTTTCGTTGCAAAATGATAGGCACACACAAAATTAGGACGAGTGCCAGAATACGTCGATACAGTACTTTTCGACGGATACGCGTTGATTTCGGTGTGCACGCACATCCAAATCAAGTTCCGTAAAATCCCACATGTCCACGTTGATGATACGCGTATTTCGGTACAATCGGTACACGACGAGGTTGTTCGGATTGATGGGACCAACACCGTATCAGGAAGTATCATGGTTTTATAAAATAGTTTTTCTCAAGAATTAGAACTCTAATTACTAACAATAGAATGCACACTAAAATATTCTAATTGAACACACTGCAATAAGGTTATATAGGGTTCATACCCGAAGAGTCGGTTCAAGGATCGGTTTCGCGAGGAGGGAGATATCACTTCGTGAATCAGGGAGGTTGAACTCAGTTTCTGAACATGGGTTCGAGCCGCGGTTCCTCACGGCCGCGGGGAGGGGCCAAGACAGCGGCGACTTGTTGTGGCGGGTCATGGAGGTAGTGCTGGCTGTTGAGGTGGTTGTCGAGGGTGGTGCTGGTGATAGCGGGTGGATGTGCGAGGGTGGTGAGGATGATGCCGGGTAGAGGTGTTGGTAGTGGTTGTTCACGGTGGTGCTGGCCGTGAAGGTGTTGGCAGTGGTGGTGAAGGTGGCGGTGCGTGCTCCGGTCACTTGGTGGTGGCACCGCGGGTGCACTTGGCCGGATTGGGTGCAACGGGGTCGAGGAACTGCTGCGGGTGGAAGTAGCAGCGAATGGCCGAGGGGTTGGCAGCAGTGGCGGCGGCGGTTGCTCCGGTGCGGGTGGAGTCAGAGGAGGAAGCTGTTGTGGGCGGAGGCAGCAGCAACGTGGCCGGAGTAACCGCAGGTGGAGGCCAGAATAAGTTAGAGGCCGGTCGCGGGTGATTATGAAGGAGCTTGGCCGGAGTATTTGAAGAAGAAGAAATGAAGAAGGAAAAGAAGTGAAGGAGGAGAAGTAGTGAAGAAGAAGAAGAAATGGGGAGTGCTCGGCTATGAAGGAAGGAAGAGGGAGGAGAGAGAGAGAGGGGGGGATTTCCTAGGCTTCTAGGGATTAGGGACGGCTCATTGGGAATGGTGTGAGGGTGAGTTTTTATAGGAGAATGGGTGGTTGAGATGAAGGTGCATTTTGAACCAAGGGCCCTGATTCCTCATGAAGAAAATGTACAACAAAATGGGGAGAGAGGAAGTGACTTTACCGGTCCAAGAGAGGATGGGGGGTTTCGTTATTGGCCTTGACCAATAGGGTGGTGACACCTAGCACCCTATTTGCAAATAAGCCCCTTAACTTTTGGGTATTTGCATATAAAAGAAAAGTGATGGGAATTTGCTATGGGAAGTGGTATTTGGTGTTATATAGGGTGAAGGGGTGTTGTGTGTTTTACATGGACTTCATGAGAGGGGTATTGGGTTAAATTAGGGTTAAGTTGGGATTAGTTTAATTTGGTGTTCCCAATTTAATTAAATAAAGTGTCATATGCTCTTAAATTAAATGGGGGCACATGAGATCTCAGTTAGGAGTGACACAAAGGTCATGAACGGTATAGTCTTGGAGTCAGTCTTGGCCCCTTTAATTGGTTCGACGAAACGGGTTGAGTTTGTGCCTCCAAATTGATGGCAACGACATAGGTACGCGACATAGGATTAAAGAATTAATTTTGGGATTGGGAAGTTGTGCAATTAAATTAAAGCACAAGGGGGTGTATTTGTGAGTGACAAAAAAATCCAGCGCCTAGGTTGGCTTGTCAGGTCAAGAGTGCAATAACTTGTTGAAAATTAAGGGCTATTATTGGGCTCCAAATATTGTAGCAACGGTAGGGTGCACCTTGGGTTTAAATTAAAGAACCAGTCAACGTAGCCTAATTTCTAAACCTCAAACACCCAGACGCTAAACCAAAATTTCTAACCCTATCTAGTCTACCTGAAATAATAATTTGAGAGGGTTTACATCCTTCCCAACTTAGAATAATTTCGTTCCCGAAATTAAAAATAAACCACGAATGAGAGTTACGAGAATTTAAAAACTTAACAGGTAATCGAATGTAGTACATAAATTCGTACATCGGTCCTCAAATTGATGTGAAAAATACTGTCGAATGGAATCCTCGTACTCCCAGGTAGACTCGCCAAGCGAATGATGCTTCCATGCAACCCTGACCAGTCGAATAGTCTGTCCCCTCAAAATCTTCTCACTTCGATCGAGTATTCCCACTGGCTGATCTGATATGATAAACTGGGCCCGATTGAAATCTCTGAATGATCTAGCACCTGGCTAGGGTCTGCCACATATCTCCTCAACTGCGATATGTGAAATACGTCGTGCACTCCTTCTACTGATGGAGGCAATGCAAGACGATAAGCCACTTTGCCAACTCGCTCCAAGATGTCAAAAGGTCCAATGTACCTCGGACTCAGCTTGCCTTTTTCCCCAAATCTGATGGTACCATAAGTGGGCAATATCTTTAAACATACAGGGTCACCTTTCTTGAAATCTAAAGGTCTGCGGTGCCCATTTGCCCAATGCTTATGTCTGTCCTGTGCTGTGCGCAGGTGGCCCAGAATCTGCTTTACTTTTTCCACTATCTGTGTCACCAACTCTGGACCAAGTATCTGACGCTCTACTCTGATATACCAGTGACCTACACTTCCTGCCGTACAGTGCCTCATAAGGTACCATCTGTATGTTGGCTTGGTAGCTGTTATTGTAGGAGAATTCCACCAAGTGTAGATGGTCCTCCCAAGATCCTCCAAATTCTATCATGCACGCTCTCAACATATCCTCTAGTTTCTGAATCATGCACTCTGACTGACCATCAGTCTGTGGCTGATATGCAGTACTGAACTTGAGGCGAGTTCCTAGCCTCTCCTGCATACTCCGCCAAAATGTGACATGAATCTGGAATCACGAGCCGATACATTGCTGACAGGCACTCCATGTAGTCATACTATCTGCCTTATATATATGTCAGCCAATATCTCCGTGGACTGCCCAACTCTAAAGGGCAAAAATGTGCTGACTTAGTGAGTCGGTCCATGACAACCCAGTCTGTATCCTTCCTGCTAGGGCTTCTCGAAAATTATGTGTCAAAGTCCATGTTAATGTGCTCCCCCTTTCTCTTGGAATGGGAAGCGGCTACAATAGTCCTGCAGTCCTCTGATGTTCAGCCTTGACTGGCTGACAAACCAAACATCTCGCCATGAATCTCGCAATCTCCCTTTTTATCCCATGCCACCAGTAGTATTTTCTCAAATCTCGGTACATCTTCATACCCTTGGGATGAATAGAATAAATCGAGCTATGGGCCTCGGTCATCAAATCCTGGTGTAGCTCGCCACTCGGTACGTATAGGCGATCTCCATACCTTAACATTCCATCTTCATGAATCCGGAGTCCTGTCTGAATATCGGCCTCTGTCATCTCTCGCAGTTGTTAAAATCTCGCATCTGTAGGCATGGCTGGCTTGATCCTCTCAACCAATGTAGACTGAACCTCTAGACTGGCCATCTGTCTATCCATGTCTGGCAATACAACCTCTATTCTGAGCTCCTAAAGATCCTCTAACAATTGCCGCTGAGTCGTCAAAAAGTATGCCATGGGCTTCCCGCTTAAGGCATCTGCTACAATACTCGCCTTACCAGGGTGGTACTGCAACTCAAAATCATAGTCTGTCATCAACTCTAGCCAACGCCTCTATCTCATGTTGAGCTCGTTCTGAGTGTAAACATACTTCAGACTTTTGTGATCTGTGTAAATCTCAACCCGCTCTCCATAAAGGTAGTGCCGCCATAGCTTTAGTACAAATATTACTACAGCTAGATCTAGATCGTGCGTCAGATAGTTCTTCTCATGAAATCTCAGCTGTCTCGATGCGTAGGCTATCACCTTACCGTGTTGTATCAGTACACATCCTAATTCGCATCTAGATGCATCGCTATACACTACAAATCCTCCCGATCTCGAAGAAAGTGTCAAAATTGGTGCTGATGTCAGACGCTTCTTTAGCTTATCGAACACCGTATGACACTCCTCAGTCCATATAAACTCCTCGCATTTACGCGTCAGCCACGTCATAGGCGCAGCGATCCTCGAGAAGTTTTCCACGAACCTCCGATAATATCCGACAAGTCCGAAAAAACTCCTAATCTTCGTAACTGATGTAGGGGTAGGCCATGTCCCCACTGCAGCAATCTTTTCCGGGTCAACTGATAGTCCATCTTTGGTGATTATGTATCCCAGGAATGGTATTCTATCCAAGCAAAACTCATATTTGCTGAGCTTGGCATACAACCTCTCCTGCCTCAACATCTCCAACACGATCCTGAGATGCCCCTTATGCTCCTCTCGGCTCTTAGAATATACCAAGATATCGTCGATAAATAACACCAGAACTTATCTAAGTACTGGTGGAAAACTTTATTCATCAGGCTCATAAATACTGTTGGTGTGTTGGTTAAACCAAATGACATGACTAAAACTCATAGTTCCCGTACTTTATCCGAAATGCTGTCTTCGAAATATCCTCCTTTCTCACCTTGATCTGATGATAACCGGATCTGAGATTGGTCTTCGTGAATACACATGCGCCACTCAGCTGATCAATAAATCATCGATGCATGGCAAAGGGTACCTTCTCTTTATCGTTACAGCATTCAGTGCCCTGTAATCGATACACAAATGTACCGTCCCATTCTTCTTCGGCACAACTAAGATGGGTGCTCCCCATGGACAAATACTAGGCCGAATGAAACCCTTGTCTAAGAGATCATCTACTTGGACCTTCAACTCAACCAACTCCTTCGGTGCTAGTCTGTAGACGGAGGAAGTAACTAGCTCGGCTCTGGGAGTCAACTCTATAGTAAACTCTATCTCTCTGTCAGGTGGTAGGCCTGGAAGATCCTCTAGAAACACAACCTCAAACTCTGATATAATGCGGGGGTACACCGGTTCACCTTCTGCAATGTGTGCCTCTAAGGTAGATGGGCACCATGCTCTCGGGCTCCCCAAAGAAACTTAAACTCAGTGTGATCTGGTGGTCTAAATATAATGCAACCATATCGGCAATCTAGCGTCGCGTGGTATTGGCTCAACCAATCCATCCCTAGGACAATGTCCTAGTCTAGACTTAACCTCATAATAAATTTTCTCATTCAATTTTACAACACTAATCCTAATTTTTTTTTCCTTCCCTAATGTATAATTACTCTTCTCCTCAAATTTCTTCCTACAATTATACTCCTCAATTTTTTTCTTTCTGTTATTTATTGCTTCGAGTCACATAGTACAATTATAATAATGGTATCACCCAAGCACATGCTAGAATTTCTGGTATCAGATCATCATCTTCCAGGTGAGAGCCTAAAATTTCATCTTCTCCAGTTCATAATATCGTTCCTGGTATCGCTATCATATACTACAACTAATTCCTAGCATCTGGCTATGCATTTCCATAAATTATTCTAGAGGATTAGGATTAACGATCTTTCTAGCTCCCAGTACTTCCCAAATTACTGTTATCTCAAGGGTAGGGTTTTACCAGTTATAGGAATATACTTCTAGGTCCAATTCTCTTGCTAACATTCTACACTAGTTCTGAAATCTAAAAAGAACCTATCAACCTACCCTACTGAGGGTAACAATCTTCTTAGAGAATATTACACAAATCATGTCTTCTGTCGTCTGGACTACGATCTTATTCTGGAGGGAACCATCAGGCACAAGCATTCGTCTTTTCAAAATAAAAGGAGATGAGAAACAATGATAACGATATTGATAAAAAATGAACGAATATAATTTGGAAGTCCAAGGGCGATAATCAAATAAAAATGGAGTTTTAAAAATTGATTATGAATTGTGATCCTATTCAATAATAAATCCTAAACTGCAGGCTCGTTTGGTACAATAACGTAACCAAAACAATATGCTCTTAGACCTGTATGGGCCACCACAGTGTGTGTGTGTGTGTGTGTGTGTGTGTGTGTATATATATATATATATATATATATATATATAGGCTGCTAGTTATATGTTAGATGTGTTGGTTTGCTTAGGTATGGACTGTGTTCAGTCCAGTGGAGTAGGGGGGACTGTGATGGCTCGAGTGAGGGGGGTATATACAGGGCAATGCACTGTTTGATAAGTTTAACAGTAACAACAAGGTAGAGGGGAGTTGGTTTCCTGTTGCAGAGTTTGTAAGTAAGGTGAGGTGCATAGTTATGCAGCAAGGGTAACAGTATACAGAACTTGGAGAAGGATTCCTGTGCACTCGAGCACCTGTGCCCCTGCACCATCCTGTAGGAACTGTACCGTGTTCATATTAGAGGAGTATATATTATGTTGTTGTCCATCATAGGTGAGAGCAATGTAGACTTATGTAGTATTAGTTGGGGAGAACTTGAGATGCAGTACACTACATGGTATATCAATTGGATTGAGGGACCTGAACTGACCTGCATTCAGAGGGAGGTTGACAGTTTATGTTGTGTATTAATTTAGCACAGCAGCAAAAAAGAAGATACATGCAGTGAGGGGGTTGATTGTTGACTAGCAATGAATATGGGGCTCAGGTAATTGAGGATTTGAGATAGGAGCAGCAGTCGTGACAACAAGGAGATGGGATGTTGCACTAAGAGATGTGTACACATCTGAGTGTCAGTTAAGTTAGGTATTATTGAGAAAGAACTTGGATATTAGTATATCAGACATTAGTAAGGGGGAGGAGTGAGTATCACTTGGAGTCAAGGTGACTTAGACATTTGCACTATATTATGTTGGAGTGAGTGTATGATGACTGTTAAACTGGTGACATCTTAGGTAGTTGCCAGTTGGTGTATTTGCAAGTATATTGATACTTGGAACAACTTGAGTGCAGGGGGTTTGGGACTTCTGTACTGAATATCAAGTGAGGGCCACTGTTGTGTAGTGATTGCAGGCCAACAAGGGGTAGGCATAGGTGTTAACATTTAGTAGTATTAATATCAGTTGAGATTTTAGTTAGTGTGATTAGTGTATCAATTAGTATATATTAGAGTAGGCAAGTTTGTGTAAAAGATGGGTTAGTAGTTAGCTAAGCTAGTAGAGTATAGGTAACGGTGAGGTTGAGGTATTAGTTAATTAGTTAGTATATGGTGCTAAGTATAGAGAGGCATTTATAATACCAAGTTATAGTAGTTAGCATAGATATTAGCTAAGGTATCACCTATACTCTAAGGTAATGACCTAGTATAGCTAGTATAAACTAGTGTTAGCTAGTTAGTGGCCAATATAGACTAATTAACTTAGTATGGACCTAGTTTATCTAGAAATGGCCTAGAAGAGCATGTTTAGTGCATTTAGCTCATTTGTCAATTTATTACACCAATTTGATATGCCATTCATATTTAGGTGTGTGTGACACCAACTCGAATATCGAGATATACTATTTACTCAGGACCACATGCAAGTATATTCTCTGATAGTTTTCTTATTTGATAATCTCTATATTTCATGTATTTAGTATTGATGTATTTGATTCCTGACACAATGGTTTCATGGATTGGTATACGTGGATCTTGATCATGAGATGTTATTGTCGTGATGACTTAGTGATCACCATATCGTGCTTCGTGATTACTCTGTGATTACTGTGATATCTTATTGATTATATAGATCGTGATCATAGAGCATGATATTATAGACCTTGCAATGTTATATACGTGTTATAACATGTCATAATTTGGATCCGTGTACTAGTTGGGGGTTGGGGAAGTATTAGTACATATATGATCATACCTTATAGCTCATAATTTAGTGTAGCCCATGATAGTTAGCAGATTATGTCACTTACGCGTGATCATGCCAGCTTACCTTTTATATATAACCCGTGTTAGGTCCAAGCCGATCACATTATCTTACTAATATTTTACGGCACATTTATATATATTGTTTCCTCTATTCTAGTTCATTATATTATTGTTCCTCCCCATATTATTTTTAATTCTTGCCATTATTTATCATGATGCACTTTCTCGTGATACATGCTAGTTCAGTTACTTCCATCATTTATTTTATTTTTATTACGGTTTCATAGTTTCTGTCAATTATTGGAACTGCTATCTGGGTTATACTTCGCTCCAATTCTGACTGGATATATTTTTCAGATGATTCATTAGAGGACTGGTGACTTACACACTACAGGCCACAGGATGGCGAGCTAGTTAATTTATCACCCGTAGAGCCTGTTGAGTTAGCACCGGCAGTTGATGAGGCATAATTAGTTTATTCATGAGATTGTATATGTCAGTTAGACACTTTTGGCATTGTATTGTATTTTAGATTATTGCGTTGTAATTAGACTTGGACTTGGAAATGTATTATGACTTTATTTCCTTTCTTCTATTCCATATCGTGCCATATCTTCCTCATGTTTGATACTATGATTGAGTATTGTTTATCATTATCGTATTATCAAAATTTTCTCCATTTAGAGTTGAGATAGCATGATAGGTACCTTATATATATTGTGTGAGATGGATAGATAGTATTGTTGACTTAGACAACGTTCTACCACCGATGCTACGACGTAGGCTAGACATACCTACGTACTCGTGCCCCTATATCGGGTGTGGGTCGTGACATAGGCGACAATCTCCCAACTTTTACTTTTCCTTGGTTGACCTCTCTTTCTATCCTTACGTGAAAATGAGTTTAGAGAAAGCTGCCCTTTTGGATGCCTTATGATGTCCAGAGAATAGAGGATATATATAGGCTACGATAGGGACTATACGGATAAATTAGGGTTTGGTCTCCTAAAGGATTGGGTATCCCATATTGATTGGGTATCCTAAGTTCAGCCCGAACACACAACACATGCCCGTTAAATAGCTCGGTCCACTAAAGAGATATTATTGAACTATCTTCCTAATCCATGTTTATGGGCTTCTTTTTTTTATATGCCTATTTTTCTTCCCATGTTAAGATATCGAATGTACGTCAATCAAATTAAATTTCTGACAACTATATTAATCGAAATCTTTTATCCTTAAGTAGTACCACTCAACTTTATTTGTTATGTCGAATATAATCCACATGTAGGTTTTACATGACAATCCTTATGAGCTCCTTAAGGGGACATTATCAACCCGACGTATCGGGATATAGATTCCTTTTATAATCAATAACCTATCATACACAAAATGCCATTACCCAATTCATAGGGGTTATTTACCCAAAATAAATCTCACTCGTTTAATGATCAAAGTAATGCACACTATATATATATATGTCTGTTATTATATCCGGATTAAGATCATAAGCATCTATAATAACAGAGGTGTTTGATCTCTTATGTAGTCAGTACAAAGAGAATAACTTCAAGTAGTCATGTTCAATACACACAAAGTATACTAGTGTAAACCTATAGTCAAGATAGGCTAATACTATATTACACTATAACCTTACCAATGATTTGAAAAAATCCATCTAGGTTGTGAACCATTTATATATTCCATAGGAAACTGATAATATGATCTTCTGTATGACACCAGAGAACACCATATTTTCTACATCTAGAATATCAGACACTTGCATTAATATTATAACAAATACAATATGCAAACATTTGCCCATATGATTTTTATACAAAAATAAGGAAATGTAGTTAATACAAAGTGATGCTTTTAGTATATAACCCTAACAATATTCTACTTATACTCAAAGCATTAGTTTATAGTATACTGTTACAAATATTATAAATCCTCCACTTATATTTAAAGCCATGCTCCTATGCATCTGACTCATATTCCCTCAATATGACTATCAAAAGCCTTAGCTGGTAAGCTCTTTGTAAATGGAATAGCTAGGTTGTCTGCTGATGATATCTTAATCACATCAACATCTTCTCTATTTATGATATTTTTTATCAAGTGGTACATGAACTCAATGTGTTTACCTGTCTTATGGGCTCGGGGTTCCTTCGAGTTTGCAACTACACCACTATTATTAGAATAAAGTTTAATAGTCTTGGGCAAACTATGTACAACGTCCAAGTCAAATAGGAAGTTTCTGAGCTAAACTGCTTCTTTTGCTGCCTTAGAGGCTGCCACATACTCGACTTCCATTGTGGAATCAATAATATATTTTTGCATGATGCTCCTCTATATTATGGCTCCACCTCCCAAAGTAAATACATAACCTTCGGTAGATTTCCTGGAATCCCTATCTGACAAAAAGATTGAGTCTGTATACCCTAAGTGCACTAAACTATCTGCCTGGTAAACCAATATAAAATCTTTAGTCCTTTTTAGGTACTTCAAAATATGCTTTATCTTAGTCGAGTGATCTTGTCCCAGGTTAGACTCATATCTGCTAACCATGCCAACAATAAAGCAAATGTCTGGTCCCATACATAACATTGCATACATTAAGCTTCCTACTGCCGAAGCATAATGAACCGCTTTCATGTCCTTTATCTCTTTAGGTTTCCTCAGACACTACTCCTTTGATAGAGCAATTTTATACCTAAAAGTTAAGAAACTTTTCTTAGAATTTTACATAGTAAAATGCGTTAGTATAGTATCGATATAGGTAGCTTGGGATAAGCCCAACATTCTTTTCTTGCAATCTCGTAAAACTTTGATCCCAAGGGTGTGACCTACTTCTTCCAAGTCCTTTAAATCAAACTATTTGGATATCATCCTCTTACATTAGATAACACCTTCATACTGTTTCTAATGAGTAAGATGCCATCCACGTAAAGTACTAGGAATACCAACACATTTTTGTCATACTTTTTGTATACACATGGTTTATCCGGACGTTGATCAAATCCATAGAATTTTATTACCTAATCAAAATGGATGTTCTAAGATCTAGAAGCTTGCTTAAGTCCATAAATGGACTTCTTGAGCTTACAAACAAGATGCTCTTGTCTATTTTTAATGAACCCATCTGGTTGCTTCATATAGATATTTTTCTCAAGACTTCCATTAAGGAAAGCTGTCTTGACATCAATTTGCCAAATCTCATAATCGGGATGAGATGTAATAGATAAAAGAATACGCATAGACTTAAGTATGAGGTTTCCTCATAATCAATATCCTTTTTCTGGGTAAAATCTTTTGTAATGAGTCGAGCTTTAAATGTTTCAACCTTACCATATGATCTGCATTTTCTCTTGTAGACCCACTTGCATCTAATTGCTTTCATACCAGTGGGTGGTTCTATAAGCTCCTAGACCTGATTAGAATCAATATATTATATTTATGATATCATTACTTTTTGCCAAGATTCTGCATCTTTATCTTGGAGTGCTTTATTATAGGTACAAGGATCAGAATCTTATTCCTCGGGGATGATGTCTAACGACTCTCCCAAGAACATGAATCTGTCAGGTTGTACAACAACCCTCCTACTATGATGAGGCACTACAGGTTGTGGTATAAAATTTGTAACACGTTGTGCAGTTACTTATGGTTCCTCCTCTTATACTGTTGGTATGAAGTAGTTGGTGCCTCACCTCTTAGTTCTTCTAGAATAACTCTACTCATGGTTTTATGGTTCATCACATAGTCTTCCTCTAAGAATCGAACATTGGTGCTAACAATGACCTTCTGATCCTCAGAACAATAAAATAAACCTTCTTTCGTCCCTCTTGGATAGCCTACAAACAAGCGTACTTCTGTACGAGATTCTAACTTATCTGTTTTTTTATTCAGCACATGTGATAGACTACCCTAAATCCGAACATATTTTAGACTAGGCTTTCGCTTGGTCCACAGCTCTGTGGGAGTAATAGGTACTAACTTAGAAGATACCAAGTTCAAAATATAAGCAGCAGTCTTTAAGGCATATCCCCAAAATGAATCTGGTAAATCCAAATAACTCATCATTGATCTAACTATCTTTATGAGAGTCATATTCCTTCTTTCTGCTACACCATTTTGTTAGGGTGTTTTAGGTGCAGACAATTGGGATGTAATCCCAACCTTTGATAAATAATTCCTAAACTCTCCAAAGAGGTACTTGCCACCATGATTTGAACGTAAGACTTAATACATTTTCTATAACGTTTCTCTATTTCAGCCTTATACTCTTTGGATTTCTCAAAGCACTAAGACTTACGGTGCATCAAATAAATGTATCCATACCTTAAATAATCGTTAATAAATATGCCAAAATATTCAAAGCCATCTCTAGACATGAGCCCACACAAATTAGAATAAACTAATTCCAACATCGCTTTGGCCCTATACCCTTTTGTCGTGAAAGTCCTTTTGGTCATTTTACCTTCCAAGTATGATTCACAGACTGAAAGTGCCTCCACTTTCAATCCTTCTTAGGTTAATATGTCCCAACCGCAACCTCTAATCCAGTCTTCCATGAGAAAACTAAAGACATTGAGGTGTCCCTATCTTTCATGCACTTTCTGAAAGATATGGTGAGGAATAAGAAGATTGTGACTCCTTATATGAAGTCTGAAGAGCAACTTGGTGATGTGTTCACATTTTAATTCACTTTGACTATTTAGGCCTCACATCGACATAGGAATAGAGCTGAAAGCAAGATGTCCAGTAACAGATGCTGACAACAAGCATTCCATCGATCAAAGACCCATGCTTGGGAAGTATCTCCTGTCTTTCTCTTACCTAGATATGGAAAAAAAATACTAAAAACAAGCAGATCGTAGAATATCGCCCATGCATAGCAGAATAAGTAAATATAGCAATAAAAAAATATCCAACTATTATGGCTCATCTATGCCGAATCTTGATTTATGTCCATTTTTTAGGATTGGTTGTCTTTTCCTTCATCGAAAATCATTCGACTGCCTTCGGACTGCTTAAAAATAGCATATAGTCCTGCATCAAAAAAATCCACCGCCGCCATCACGACAGACTAAAATAATTTAAAATTATATCAATCCTGTGACTCCCGAAGGAGTTTACACATAATCTAGATTGAAGAAAATTAAACAAATAAGCACGATCAACCCTAATGATTTTAATTACATCCATTAAGAACAACAATTACGACAAGCCATAGGTTTAAATCACAAAAACAAAACATGCATACAGACCATAATAGTTGGATCTAAATGCCTGTAAAATTGAGTTAGATCATATCTATATCTACTAACTATTTTTGATAAAAGTTTGATTGGATAACATAGATTTATCAATCGATACGCAGATCCAATATCGTCTTTGATACAGATTGATGGAACTAGAGATCCCCCGGACCGCAGATTTGTGTGCATATCGATCGATAAAAGAAGAACATGTTTAAGATGTGATCTAACCCTTTAATGGTGGAAACTAGGGTTTACGAATTATACCTGAAGTGATAAGAAGAAGAAGACGATTTTCAGTACCCTCGATTAGTGAGCGACCTCAAGATCTTCTACCTTATTCCTTCCTCGGGTTGGACGTCGTGTGGGCGACAATATCCCAACCTTTTTTCTCCTTGGCTGACCTTTCTTTCTCTCCTTACGTGAAAACAGGTTTAGAGAAAGCTACACTTTTGGATGCCTTATGACGGTGAGAGAATAGAGGATATATAGGTTATGACAGGGATCATGAGGAAAAATTAGGGTTAGGTCTCCTAACGGATTTGGTATTCCATTTTCAGCCTGAACACACAATCCAGACCCGTTAATAATAGATCGGTCCACTAAAGTGCTATTGTTGTACTACCTTCCTAATACCAAATTACGTTTATGTGCTCCTTCTTATTATATGAATGTTTGTCTTACCATGTTAAGATATTGAATGTCCGTCGATCAATTTAAGTTACTAACAACTATATTGATCCTTAAGTATTACCACTCAAGTTCATTTGTCATGACGGATATAATCCACCTGCAGAGTTTACATGGCAATCCTTATGAGATCCTTAAGGGCAAATTATCAACCCAACATATCGGGACATAGATTTCTTTTATAATCAGTAATCCATCATACACACAATATCATTACCCAATTCATAGATACTGTTGACCTATAATGTATCTCACACTTTTATGAATCAAAATAATGTACACTACATATACATGCACGTTATTATATCTGGATTAAGAGCACAATCAGCCTTAATAATAAAGGTGTTTGATCTCTTATGTAGCCAGTACAAAGAGGTAGTCCTATTCAATACACAAAAAGTGTACAAGTGTAAACCTATTGTCAAGATAGACTAATATCAGATTGTACTAAAACCTTACCAATAGGTTGTCCAAATCTATCTAGGTTGTGAATTATTTATATATTTCACATGAAACTGATAATATGATCTTCTGTATGATACCACACACCATATTATCTACAATATAGAATATCAGACAATTACATTAACATTATACCAATTATAATGTACAAATATTTGCCCATATGATTCTCATTCAAAAATAAGAAAATGTAGTTAATATAAAGTGATGCTTTTAGTATATAACCCTAACAGATTTGAGCCAGCAGGGATCTCATTGTAAGGGCCCCAAACCATCTATACAAACCAATAACGACGGGTTCATGCATACCAACGATGGGGCCAAGGCGACTATGAAGGAGGAGGTGATTTCAAAATGAAGATGAACCTTCCCTCTTTCAATGGTCGACTACACATTGAAGACTTCCTTGATTGGCTTAAAAAAGTACAACTCTTCTTCGAGTACATGAACATTCCTGAAGAGAGGCAGTTTTGCCTCATAGCCTATAGCCTCAAGTGAGGCACCTCTGCTTGGTGGGAACAACTTGAGCATATATGTGCTAGAGTCGACAAAGCTCCTGTACGGAGTTGGCCTAAGATGTGATGAATGTCACAACAAAGATTTCTACCTCCAGATTATCAACAGATTCTCTATCGTCGATATCATAATTGTACACAAGGTGCAATATCTATAGCTAAGTACATTGAAGAAAATTTCAAACTCTCGTCCCACAACAACATGTACGAGATGGATCTCCAACAAGTGACTTGTTATCTTGGGGCCTAAGGCAAGACTTCCATGACCAACTCTACCTGCAGAACATATACACACTCTGTGAAGCAATCACCTTAGCAGAAAAGGTAACATATTAAATTAAGAAGTTTAAGATTCCACAAAACCTCTTCAATGCTAAATACCGTAGACCAACAACAAAGGGCTATTGGGCATAAAATCAAGCTGCCAGTCATAATAACAAGGTCAAAGTGACCAACAGATCCTAATTGTCTACTACCAATTGTACCTCCAAGAGTACATGCCCTATAACAATTTTCCAAACCTCAACAAACTTCTAATCGATACAACAAATCAAGAAAAAACAAGTGCTAACATTGCAATAAAATCAGACATCTGTCCAACAACTGCCCCCTCAGAGCACAAGTTGCCTTTATTAGCTATAAAGACGAAGAGGGAGAAGAACACCCAAGAGAAGAAAATATCCTTCCCAAAGATGATGGAGAACATCCAGTGTTCTTCGTTAGGCGGCTAAAGCTAGCACCTGTAGAAGCATGAAAAATACGCTGGGAAGCTCTACGCAGCGTATTGATGCAGAGTAGCGTAAACAGAGGCCTTCAGAGCCATCAAGTGTGCAACAGAGCTTTTTCCGCTAAATACAGCGTGAAATATAAGCTCAAAGGACCATCTGCGTAAGGCAGTATGTTCAAGCCGCTTCAGCGTAAACAGGGTGCTTCATCGCCTTTAGGGCGTAAAACCCATCCTCTTTCAATGCAGCATTGAGGTGTACGAGGGACGCTTCGTATTCTCCGAAGTGAACCTGTCAGATCCTGCATTGAACCTGTCAGATCCTGCAATGAACCCGATGTCTAGACTTCTGACAAAGGGATACTGCTCGACTACCCAAGCGACGGCTATAATGATGGCGTGACACTGCAACCCAGGCTGTTATTTACTGCAATTTTCTTTGCGTAAACCGCTTTTACGTGTACAGAGGAATGCGCTGCCTAGTTTTACATAGGCAGATAAGAGCACCTTACGCTTCGCGGAAGACAAACCGCCTCCCACGTCAAAAGCTGCACTTCGTAGGAGATTCGAGGCACGTCCCTACATTTTATGCACAGAGCGGTGACAGGCTCTCAAGGCACATCTCTGCAATTAATGTGCCGAATACTGACAGATTCCCAAGGCACGTCTCTACATTCGATGCACAGAAGGGTAACAGACCGTCAAAAACACGCCTCTGCATTTAATGCACAGGATGAGGGCAGATCTCTGTATTTAATGAAAGAGATTTGATTATATCTCCAAAAGCCGTAATTTCGGCTAAGACGTCCACATCATCTCGGCTTCTACGCCTTCTCGGGCTCTGTGACCACTCTGGCACGTTACGCAGCGGTTTATACGCCCATTCAGCTTCTGTGCCTGCTCAGCCTATATGACCACTCGGCTTCTACGCCTATACGGCCTCTATGCCCACTTGGCTTCTACGCCTATTCGACTTCTATGCCGATTTGATAACTATTTGGCTTCTACGCCATGGTGACAAACATTTGGCTTCTACGCCAACCTCTTCTACACGAGGGATACCTACCTACGTGGCTTCTACACCGTGATCTCCATAGCGATTATACGCGTTTTGTCCCTTAGTTGGACCCGCGTCACACGCTCATTCAAAAGATAATCTATACGCAGGCATTGGTTATTTTAACCGTTGTGTAAAAGGGTACTATACTTTCCACTACTCGGTTTTTACACCGACTGAGTGGTCACTAAAACTCTATAAATAGAGACCTCTATCAACAGAGGACAAGGTCGAAGGTCGAAAAATTGGTCAAGGAAACCAATATCAGATCCAAGGTCGAAAAGATCGAAGATTGAAGGTCGGAAGAGAGGTCGCAGAATCCTTGAGAGAGAAGAATCCAGAGCTCAGGCAAAGAGTGGGGATCAACGACTTTGGCATCTTACATCCATCCTCTTTTGCAACCTTCAAAGCTGTTCTCCGTCTTCCACGATACTTCTTCGTCATCGTGTGGTCCAAGGGCTAAAGTGATCGGCTACAGATCAGATACCCATAGCAATATTTACCCAGATTAAATAAATTGTACTCCCACATCCTCGTGTAGGATTAATATTATACAAGCTTGTTTGTAAACAAAAAGAAGGAAAGGGTTTTCTTTCGCAATAAAGAACCCGTCGTTCGTTACTTCCTTTTAACGACACCCCTTCCGTTTCAATTTTTATCCGAAACAAGATGGCGACTCTGCTGGGGACATCTTTCTTTTCTGATGAGGAAGCGATTGCTCAACACGATGCGGTATCCGTGGGATCCGTGAAAAAGACACTGGTCGTCCAGTTCGACCAGTCTGCCTACGAAGACATGCTCCGAACAAGGGGTAGCTCTCACTCTCTCTCTGTCCAAAGCAACAGGAAGCTGCGCAAGGTCTGGATGCCTAAGACATCCTCTACCATTCCTGTGGATTCTTCGACCTCTCCGATCTCTTTGACCAATGAGGTTGTAGCATTGCTCCCTCCGTGCCCTGCACGTAAAATTCAGTCGCCTGTCTCTGACAGGACCGACAAAACTTCTGGCAATGCCTCAGCGCTAACCCAGAAGTATAATCTGCGCCTTGCACATAAAATTCAGTCGCCTGTCTCTGACAGGGCCGACAAAACTTTTGGCAATGCCTCAGCGCTAACCCAGAAGTATACTCCGCGCTCTGCGCATGAAATTCAGTCTCCCGTCCCTGGCGGAATAGAAAAAACTTCTGATGATGCCTCAGCGCCAAATCAGAAGTACAAAATACGCTCCGCGCGTAAAATAACATCCGACCTCTACGGAGAACTAGATGATCCCTGTGATCTTCGCAAGGGAAAGCAAGCGGCGGACTACTTAACTTCTCGGCCTTTACGCCAGCAAGGGAACAACCTGCCTGCCCTCCGAATTACGCGAGAAGCTGATGGCCGCCTAAGGATATCCTCAGCTTTACGCCAACCAGAGCGAAGCTCCAAATTACGCCAGGCGAAGTCCCTAAGCGTAAAGAAGGCTCCAGTTGCAGAAAGATGCCCTCCTCGGGGATTATCCGTCACCTAGATGGCCAACCTGTTGTATACGGGTGGCACAGGGAAGACTATGGTCCCCATCATCCGCGTGCCCATTGATGGGAATAGAAGGAACAAGCCATCATCTTCTTCTTCTGCAACTTCTTCTGACCTACGCAAGTATCTAATCCAGAAACGCAAGGAGAGGGGATCTTCCAGCATGGCTATTACGCCTCCTAGTGAGCACTGTTGTAATAGTCATAGGATTGTAATTAATTGTTGTTGTTCTAAAGCAAAATGGCCAATTTTCGACCGGCTGAGCTACTCTCTATCTTTCCTAGAAGAAGAGCCCACGCATGCATCGGTGAACATGGCTTCACATATACCTGGAGGAAGCTCAGGCTCAAGAAGTCCGTCCTCTAGAACTCCGAGCCGAAGGAGATTCAACATGCTCCTTAGGGACACCGAAGCTGGGGTATTCCAGAACACTCGTTCGAGGTCACGACAACTGACTTCGTGCTCTTCTGATTCCGATACTGGGGGTCGCCAGTCTCCCGAATCAGATACTGAGAGTATAGAGTCAACTTCTGCAGCGACCTATACTCATCCTTCAATGACGCCCAGGGAGATGGGAGTTTATGCCATTGGAGATGAACACGAGGAAGCTACGCCGTCAGGGAACGCTGAGCAACGCATTACTACACTAGAGACATCTCTGAAACAAATGCAATCCATGATGGAGAACATGCACCAAATGATGCTAACTCAACAGGCGGCTGCTATGCCTCAAATATAGGTCCCGCCTACTCAGATACGTGTGGGAGTGGACCTACCACAATCCAATACAATCCAAGAGCCTGCTCTAGATCAAGAGTCAGCTGGTCCTCCACTTCCTCACTCGGAGAATGTATTACCTCCTGTGGGAGTCGCGATACAACCGACTTTGCACCATTCCGTGGTCTCGCTACCGATTGAAAATCCGATGCAAGCAGTACGGGAGTTGAAAGCCCAATTTGATGCCTTGAAGAACAAAGATCAGCTCAAGAAATTAGGAATCAACCAGCCTTACCCAGCTATCTAGGAAGAGGTCCCTTTCCCTCCGAGGTACAAACCTCAGACTATGGCTCTGTTCGAGGAAAAAACATCACCAAGTCAGTACATGAACTATTTCAGTATGATGACGGTGTTGCTACAAGGGAATGACGCCCTCCTCACTCGGGTGTTCAAAGGCTGTCTCTCAGGAGTCGCTTACCAGTGGTACCGCAGCCTGGCGGACAACTGCATTGCGTCCTTCGAAGACTTCAAATCTTTATTCTTTACACGATTCTACGAGAGAGGAATGGACATGTCTATGTCCTCTCTCATCGAAGTCAAGCGGAGGGAAAAAGAGGACGTTCGCACCTTCGTTGAACGTTTTCGTCAAGCCACTTTACAGATGGCTCCAGGGGTTCCAAACTCTGCATTGGTGGATATTTGCAGGAAGAACCTTCTTCCCGTGATCTCGGTGTTCATAAGACCATATTAGTTCCATGGTTGTCCCTCGTTCATCATCTCAGCGGTAGTCGTCGAGGATAACAGTCGCAAGGCGTGCGACAATGGCATCATGATCTCTACCTCCGACAGAGGAAAAAGGTCATCCTCCAACGGCGACCATCCTCGCAGTTCCAAAGGAAAAGAAGCTCTGGCGATCAATACGTCCAGACAGAAGACTGCGGCAACCACGCAGACGAAACCTGGTACTTCCAGACCCGTCGAAGTATACTCTTTCGACGACGACGATATTCCGAGTATATTCGAGTGTCTCGTCAAAAGTGGCAAAATCACCCTTCCGGAGGAGAGGCGGCCCAGTGAAGTCGGCAGTGCCAACAACCCCAAGTACTGTATCTTCCACAGATACGTACACCACCCGACAAAGGCGTGTTACATACTGAAAATGAAGATCCAAGAGCTGATCGATGCTAAGGCCATCACTCTGCGCAACAATGAGAAGACGGTCACGGCCAACATGATCTCTCTGCAATTTGGCAATCTGCCTCCCCAAGAAGTACCGGACGGTGTTACACCTATTTTTCGGACGACGATGAACATCGTTAATCTCCCTCCGGCTTGGGGTCAAAATCATGACCTATTACCCCTAACTACCTAGCGAGGCAAGATTATGTGGGTTCACCCAGACTTGGTGTCGGAGCTCGAAAAAAAGACTAATGCTACTAAGGCTAAGTCCAGGAAGAACTCCAAATGCAAGCCATGTCATATGGTTGCAACTTCTTCGACATCAGACAAAGACGAGGTTTTGGCCACAGCAACCCGTTCAGGGAAGGCTTACCTCAAGGACTACGGAGCAAGTCAGGAAGATGCACCTGCAGACGCTTCAGTTGCCAAGCCTTCAGAACCAGAGCCCGCGTACCAGAGGCCTCTCCTTCGAGACCAACTTCGACGGACAAGGGGAAGCAAAAAGAAGTGCGCTTCGATAAACCTGTAAAAAACATTCAAAACAAAGGTTTAGAGAAGCCGTACAACTTCGACATCCTGGCCCAACTGGCTAATACACCGGCCAGGTTGTCCATCTTCGAGCTACTCAGGCTCTCCCAAGACACTCGTCTAGCCCTGAGTGAAGCATTGATGCAGGCGGATACATACTTGACCCAACTCAAGTCCCCCGACGAAGAACCCGTGGCATGTCCTCGATGCCACAGTGTGATGGAGGTGGTCCCAAACATTACTTTCACTCAAGACGACATGCTGTTAAAACATAACAGGCATGACAGACCCCTCTACCACACCGGGTACGTCGGTTCCATGGAGGTCGACCGGATTCACATAGATCCGGGATCCTCAATTAGCATCATTTCTCATAGTCTGCTCAGACCGCTGAGGATTCCTACCAGCGAACTGGCTTACACCACCACTACTATCGTGGGTTTCAATGCCGGAAGAAGTAAGCCGTTGGGGAAAATTCGCCTAAGGATCCAGATTGGCAACCTCAGATCGGTGGCTACATGCTACGTCATCGATTCAGAGGTGTCCTACAACATTCTGCTGGGAAGACCTTGGATCCACGACCACAACATCGTTCCTTCGACTCTACATCAATGCTTTAAATATGTAGACGCCCAAGGGACAGTACAAACGGAGGTTGCTGACCTAAACCCGTTTAAAGGAGTAGAATCCTACTACTCCGACGTTGTGTTATACTCTCAAGACTACACGGAAGAGGTGTCAACCCAAGCAGAGAAGGAATCCCACCGGGAGCCTGAAGAACCTTCTGCCAAGCAACCTCTGTCAATCAAGGTGAAAGGACGGACTACCCGTCCAAAAGCCACAGAGCCTATGGCTATCCACCTGAACAAGACCAGGTCAGGGAAAGGGGGTGATCCTCTAGTGATCACTCTGAACCAGAAGCCTCCGCCCTTAATCATCAACCTTCGGCGTAACAAACAGCCGAGTGATGTAAATGCAACCAGGAATGCGGTTTCTGATAATAATAAAGGACCTCTTTTCTAATATATCGACGCTAGGATTCCAAATCAGGAATCCTCTCCCCATGACGATATAGAGCCTATAGCACAAAAATTCTCGGCATCTATAGATTCCTATCATCCGTATATATAGGAAGTGGCGTCATTATCCAATATCACTACGACATATGGACCACATGAGGATTCTATCTTCATTGTTCCACCTGCCCGCAACGGTCAGCTTTCGATAGTCTACGGCCGCATGCGCAACGAACAGACTATACAAGCAGATTCTTTCGATGATGATGCTAGTGAAATGCAAGTTCATAGGTACAGCCCACAAGCCTTGAAGATCATGCAAAGTATGGGTTACAACTTGATGATGGAACCAGGTCTCAACTACGGGAAAGGCAGACGAATACCGCTGCTCGGCAATCCCCACTATCAACAAACCCGTTTCGGGTTAGGGTATGCCACCTCCCTTACGACTTCCAAGTCAGATGAGGATATCTTTTCCCCTTTTCAAGACGGCTCATCGCCCTCCGATTCATCTCACGCTCTCGAGCAAACATTATCAGCGAATATGGTAGTGACGGATTCCTTCGAATCAGATGAACAAGAATCCGAACCATTCGAGAATAACGCTTGGGCCCAGCAAATGGATACACAATGGGAGTTTCGCTTCGAGCAGAGAGAACCTCCTACTAAAGATGAAGTTATCCAGATTGACGTAGGGGATGAACTTTCACTAAAGCCGATATTTATCTGTAACAACCTTTCCGAAGAAGAAAGGGAAGAAATTACCCAGCTGATAAAAGAACATATCGACGTCTTTGCGTGGAATTATAAGGATATGCCAGGTCTTGATCCAAAGGTGGCCACTCATAAACTCAACGTACTGCCCGATTCAAAGCCTGTGAAGCAGCACCAACGCCGGTTCTGCCCGGACATGATGGACGCCATTGAAGCTGAAGTCAAGAAGTTGATAGCCTACGACTTCATCCTTGAGGAACAACATCCCGATTGGGTCTCCAATGTTGGCTCGGTCATGAAGAAGAATGGAAAAGTACGTATCTGCATCGATTACCGAGATCTGAACGCAGCCTGCCCCAAGGACGAGTGTCCTCTTCCCATCACAAACGTCATGATTGACAATACATACGGTTTTGAATGTATGTCTTTCATGGATGGATTTTTAGGATACAATCAGATCAAGATGCATCCTGAAGACGAGAAGCATACTGCCTTCCGGACACCACTGGGGGTATATTGCTATACGGTCATGCCCTTCGGATTAAAGAATACCGGGGCTACATACCAACGGGCTATGAGTAACATATTCCATGAGAATTTACGCAAGACAGTGGAGTGTTACGTGGACGATGTAGCTGTCAAAAGCCGCCTCAGGGATAATCACATCCAAGACTTGAAAACAGTATTTGAATTGATGCGCCAACATCAACTCAAAATGAACCCTACAAAGTCCTTTCTGGGGGTATCTAGTGGCAAATTTCTGGGATTTGTCATCACCGCCAAAGGATTCAAGTGGACCCTGATAAAGTCAAGGCCATCTTAGAAATGCGACCGCTCCGCAATCTGAGGGAACTCAGGGGATTTCAAGGTCGTCTGGCTTATATCCGAAGATTCATATCCAACCTCTCCGGGAGATGCCAGCCCTTTTCTTGTCTCATAAAGAAAGGTGTATCCTTCGTATGGGACGAAGCCTGTCAGCAAGCATTCGGAGATATCAAGCGCTACCTCACTAGCCCGCCAGTTCTGGTACCTCCCGTCATAGGAAGACCATTCGTGCTATATGTTCGAGCAATGGATCATTCTCTGGGAGCTCTTCTCGCACAAAAGAATGATATGGGCCACGAGCAGGCTATCTACTACCTCAGCAGGATGATGGTTAGAGCTGAACACCGGTACAACCCCGTGGAGAAAGAATGCTTGGCTCTGATGTTCGCTATTCAAAAAATGCGACACTATGTCACGGGCCAAACTATTCATATCATCTCCAGGATCAATCCTCTTCGGGTACTGATGAGCAAGCCAAGTGTTCTTAATTCCTGACTCGCGACTTGGGCGATGTTATTAACGCAATATGACATGGTGTACGTCCCTCAGAAGTCCATCAAAGGCCAAGCATTGGCTGACGTTTTAGCTGCTCATCCGATCCCGGAGGCCTCCAAACTGTACGAGGACATCCCCGACGAAGTTGCGGCATGTAATTTTACAATGGAAAGTGATACATGGCAACTGTTCTTCGATGGCGCCTCCAGGAATGGTCCCAGAGGAAACGTTATTTCAGGAGTAGGAATCGTCCTGGTTACTCCCGATAAGCTCGTCATCTATCGAACATACTCTCTTAGCGAGCCCTGTTCCAACAATGTGGCGGAATACAACACTCTACTAATCGGGCTCCAAGTCGCCAAAGAGCTGGGGGTCGAGTCTCTGGAAGCCTTCGGTGATTCTCTGTTGATCGTCAATCAAGTCAGAGGAATATATGAAGTCCGAAATCCAGACCTCATCCCCTATCACCAAGCAACGGTCGAGATAGCCATGACGTTCAAAGGATTCTTCCTTGAGCATGTACCTCGATCTCAGAATCTAGAAGCTGATGCCCTAGCCAGTCTGGCTGCAGATTTAGCTACTCCTATAAGAAGACAGAATTCGGTAATCCTTCTTAACAGAGATTTATTTTGTGTGAAGAACAACTTCCACATCGAACGCAGCCATGCTGTGAACGTCGATCCTCCTATGAGAGATTGGAGAAGTCCCTTTATAGATTTTGTGGCATACGGAATCTTGCTGCAGGACCCTAAAGAAGCAATATCTGTCAAAAGATGATCATTACGCTTCTACTTCGACGTATCGTCACAATGCCTATATCGCCGGTCTTATGACGGACTATTATTACGATGTCTCTCTGGTGATGATGCACAGCGGATTATCCGTGAAGCTCACAACGGCGTATGCGGAGCGCATCAACCCGGTCCTAATCTGCAGGATCGCATCAGGAGAATAGGCTATTACTGGCCTACTATGATCGCGGATGCAATCAAGTATGCCAGACAATGCAGAGCCTGTCAGGTTCATGCGGACTTCATACATCAACCGTCCGAACATCTACATCCTACGGTTGCGTCCTGGACTTTCGAAACATGGGGTATGGATATCATTGGTCCTATTCACCCGTCTTCTTCTAGAGGTCACCAGTTTATACTGGCCATCACGGATTACTTCTCAAAATGGGCAGAGGCGATCCCTCTGGCTGAGGTAAAGACATCTAACATGATCAGCTTCATCAAGCATCACGTCATTTATCGCTTTGGGATTCCCCGAAGGATAATCCACGACAATGGACCTTAGTTCATCAGCCATCCGTTTCATCGATTTTGCGATAAAAATCGGATACAAAATGTTGCCTCTACGGCGTATTATCCAGCTGCTAATGGTTTGGCGGAAGCCTTCAACAAAACCATTATCAAACTCTTGAAGAAGTTTGTCTCTTCGAACAAGAGAGATTGGAACGAGAAGCTGGGAGAATGTCTCTGGGCGTATCGCACAACGGTCCGAGCACCGACAGGATGCACGCCATTCTCATTGGTCTACGGGAGTGAAGCAGTTCTTCCCATCGAAATTCAAATTCTGTCACTCAGGATAGCCGTGACTAATGAGTTGACTCAAGAAAAGAATGACCTGTTAAGGCTTCAAAAGCTAGAAGGATTAGACGAGAAATGCCTCCAAGCTCAACAGCGCATAGCGCTCTACCAAGCACGCATTTCCAGAGCTTTTAATCAAAAAGTAAAGGAAAGAGTGTTCAAAGTCGGAGAGCTAGTCCTAGCCGTAAGAAGGCCGATGATTCTTACTCACAGGAGTAAAGGCAAATTCTAGCCCAAATGGGAAGGCCCTTACGTGATCGAGACAACGTTCTCAAATGGCGCTTACAGGTTAGCCCAGCCTAATGGAGACCTCATAATGGCTCCTATCAATGGCAAATTCTTGAAAAGGTACTATGCTTAAACTTCTTTGGAATAAGGCGATCTCATTTTGACAAACTACTTCCAAAACAAACTTTAGTCCAAGCATATCCTATCATAGATATGCCCTGCTAAAGTTTACCGAGAGTATATCACGTCCATATTACCTCTGATATCACTTTCACCCAAACCTGTCATTTATATTCCGAAAGGATGGGTCCACAAAGTCAAATGAAAAGCCTCTTTATTGTTCCCAAAAAGAGCAAAATTATATTTGAAAAAGCAAAAGCAAAAGTACATCACTTAGGGGGAGCGGTCAGGTCGCGAAGCTACTGCGCCAGTGCGGCCATCTTCACAGCCTTGGAATCCAAGACATCAGCGCGGACCCGCTCCAGCCGTGCATCGTCATTAATCAGGAGGGACAGTTCGGCTCTAGCCCGAAGGAAACCAGCACGGGCGACTCCTGCACTCGCCAAGTTCCGTTGTGCTGTGACCAGTCGGCCGTTCAACACATCTAAACCTTCCAACGACTGAGAAGCCCACTCCTTTGCTTGAACAAGCTTCGTCTCCAGTTTGTGGACCCTCGCTACGTTTCCGTCATGCTCGGCCTGGCACTTCGTTTGAAGAGCAATGGTCTCCTCCAAGACGACTTTTCCTTCATCCATCTCCTGCTGGTTCGTTTGGATGATTTTATTCAGATCTTCAATTTTCTCAATAAGATGCGCAGTCAAGGAGTCGTATCTGGCCTGGACCAGAGCTTCAACGATGTCTCGAGATAGCTGCACATATTCGTTAATGGGTTGCTCGAAACCATTAACCATCGCCTCCAGCGCGTCAGCTACCCCGGTGTCGCCGAATTCCCTGATCGCCTCTATCGAGAACCGAGAGGACCTCTTCAGCGACGCAAAGTCCAGCTTCTTCACCAACACCATTGACATTAGCGTTCTCAGAGTGGTGTAGAAGATGCCGGTGTACTTCTCGGTCAGCGCAACTAGGTCCGCATGAACGCGGGGAGTGTCCGCAATGGTGGCGACTTCCCCACCAGGAATAACCACAGACGATGTCGCCACGGCCGTCGCATCAACAGGAGGTGCGACGAAAGAAGAATCGCCAACACCGGACGAAGTGACCGGCGTGCTCAAAAGAGGCACTATCACAATGACGGACTCATCCTCCTCTTGAGATATCTCAAGAGTCTCCTTGACAGGCAAGCCAGCACCCGAAGATGTCTCCTTTTCAAAATCAGGTACCTCCGTGTCACAACTAGGACCTGACACAGAGCCGAAGGGCGTGTCTACATCGCCCTCTCCGAAGAGGTCTTCCCCTAAAAAGAAGACAAAAGGAAGTTAATATCAACATAATATTAATTTTCCTAAAGAAGAGGCATAAAAGACGACATTTACCCATGGCCAACGACATATATGTCGCATCTGCAGCCTGTACAGCTAAATCATTTCTTAATAATGCTAGGCGAGCTGTCATACCTGGAGAAAGGGGTCTGCGAACTGACACTGGCAAGTAGTCTTCCAGGTCCTACTCAAATTCCAACCGAGGCTCATCGGCTGGAATCTCGCTAGGTGCGCTCACAGGCGCGGCAGGAGTCCCTCCCGATGTCGATCCGGCTAGAGGTATACGAAACTTTATTATACTCAGCCCCGAAGGCGACCTTTTTCTACTACCTGAAGCAGTAGCAGCGACGGCGGCATCCAGCTGAGATTCTCCGGCACCACCAGCCGGAACTGTAGAAGGTCCCTCTCTAAAAGGCGAGGAACCTCCAATCAAAGGATTATCCCCAACACGGGGAGATGCAAGCTCACCTCCAGGAAACTCAATACCAGGAATCCAGAGAGGACGATTTACCGTCTTTTTCTTCCTCTTACGAGGGGAAGCCTCCTTGGGAGCAGGAGCCCTTCGCTTCCCAAAAACTACCAAAGCCCCTGCAGGCGGAGGTACTTCACCCCTAGGTACTGACACCAGAGGCTCATCCGGAGTAACGGACTCCTCACCCTCGTCAGAAGAGACCGATGGGACTTCGACTCTTCTCCCAGGCTTGGAAGAGGGCACCCTAAAACTTCCATGTATATCAAAATTGCGATGGAAGGTGTTCATTGCCACATAGAACTGGGCATACGAGTGGAGGATACGTAGCTCCGTGGAGAGTGTAATGACGGGCACAGTAAAAATTGCCCCAGTGTGGCACATGATAAAATATCGCCATCCCCTCGCTCCATCAATGAGTCAACCTCTGGACCTGAAGCTGGTGACGGCGTTGCCCGCATGCAACTAATCATACCCAAACTGCCTGGCAAACCGACTGGGCAAGTAGGGCTCCAAGAAGCAATAATCTTTGCTTCTGTACAGCAGATGGGATGGTCTGATACAGACCAACCAATTAAAAGCTTCGGAAGAAAGAGTGGTCTTCTCTCTACCCGAATCCTCGATCCTAATCCCCGATTGATTGCGATGTACAGAAGGGACGGTGCAAAAGAGCTTCTAACTGTGATTGAAGTCCAGTGCCCGCCGACAGTCTATAACTGTGTTCACATTCCAGGAAGACTTCTGGTAGTTCAACAAGAAACTACCCCCCGAACTACTGCCAGAACCGGGAGACATCACCCGGGGGTTATGGAGAATTAACCATCCCATCAAATACAGGTATGGTAATTCTACCCTGGGGAAGCTATCGCGCCGAATTTCATCAACGAGCAGCCCGTCCGTCATGGCCCTCAGGCCAGCTTGTATACGGCATACCATGGCAGGGAGCAAGCCCAGTCTTGCCCCAAACACCAGACGCACTGCAGGCCATAACGTGTTGCAATGAATGCGGTCCGCAGATGCGATGCCAGGTACGACCAGTCGGCGCAGCCATATGGAGAGGAAGCCAGCCAGTTGGGCTTCTCTAGACAGAGGCCTGCGGCAGCGCCTCAGATAACTATAGGCCTTAGTGCCTACAGGATACTTTCCCGTCCCTTCGTCGAGGAGCTGATCCGGAGCACCAGCATCCACCATGAGATCGTCAACTACCTGAGCATTAAGCACACTCAGGGGATTCACAGGCAGATCCTTGCCCTCCAATACCTTCTCCGGCTTAGCAGTCCTGGGCCGGTGAAAGAAGAGATAGGACGTCCATTTACTGGTGTGAGCCAAATCGGAAGGCTCGTCATAAAAAGTGGTATAAGCGAGGTAGTGGCACATCAACTCCTGGTACACTTCTACTACCCGAGAGTCTGAATCCCCCAGCTCCCGGTTCGTGGGAACATACTCTTCATATGGAGTATCCCCCATTGGCAGTCTTGAGATCTCTGCCATCTCATGCAGGGCCAATCCCAACTCCCCCAGTGGAGTGGCGAAAGTCCCGGTAAGCGAAATATATCGCTCCATTAGTGCCAGAAATAGGTTGGGGTTAGGAGGTAACCCAACACTGGTGGCACTCATAGCGGCAAATAGACCAATCTTCTCCAACTCGATCTGGAAATGCTTCAGGGCCCAATCAACTAAACGAGCCCATCGAAGATTTGTAGGGGTGATCCACCCGCCGCACCGAGTGTTCACCTTAGGGTATACTCCCCCGCGCCCCATAAAATCATTAAAAAAAGTCGGCAATTGGACTGGCTGGATCACCAAACTATCTTCACTCGGGACATTGCCCGGGTACAGTCCCTTGAACGCCGTCACAGAGCAGGAAGGGCGGCTGACAAACGATCCCTGGTCAGCTCCTCTCAGATGAAAGATCTTCCCCGGCTTGCCGGGAAGATCGGGAGTCAGCGTCCATGACATCCTCCTGGGAAGTGTAGCATGGAAGAAGGCCGAGATGGGGTAGTCTCTCGGCATATTGGGCAGATACAAGACCAAACCCTCGGCAGGGAAAACCCAGAATTATCTCTTGGGCTTCGTCTGGGATTGCTTGTCAATCATGTCCCCGAAGAGGAAAGCCGGCTTTAGGTATTGTTCCCCGTCTACGTACGTTAGGGGCTCCCCGTTGATCAAGTTCAGCAGCGTTCGCTCGCCCTGAGCCGATATCAGAATTTCCCTTCCTTCGGGATACTGGGGCCCGGAGATAGGAAATGTCACGTGCGACAGATCCTCCAGATAGTTGGAGTGCAGCATCCCGGCGACAGAGCCCATCACTTCAGCTAGCGGAGACTCATGCAAGTTAACTACAAAAGTACAAGAGAAACACGTCAGTTCCTATAACTAGATATTACAGGACTTGCATCATCCGCCAAAAATCAACAGTCTGTGCTCTACGCCAAGACTGTGAAACTTGAGCTTTTACCCTGGAATCCATTTCCTAAACACAAAAATTCAAGACTGGCAGTATACGGTCCGCGCTCTACGCCAGACTGATTAAATTGAGTTGTTACGCCAGAATTTTCATCCACAAGCGTAAAACTCAAATTTTAATAGTATACACCAAGTTTTCGGCAGTCAAAGCTTTTACGCTCGACGGCAAAAATATGGAGTTTTTACGCTGACACTTTAGAAATGTGGTCGTAAAAGATGAAACATCTCCATGCATCATCTTCCTCAAAGAGGCTATCAGCACAGGAGACGACCTAGCGCGGTCACGTTCAACGTGTGCGAAGGATTTTCAGTCGTTCTCATTTATCCCAAATGCTCTACCTTTCAGGCCGGGTGCACTGCTCGTCGGCGGGATGCTCCGCTCAGAATGGGGTTCGCCCTGTCCAACCAGAGACGCTCTCGCTTGAGCCAAAGAACGAGAAAAAGAATCAACCTTCTTTCCCTTAGCGGAGGAAGTTTGCTTCGAAGCCATTACTGGGAACTTTGAAGACTCGAAGAAGAAACGGAGAAGAACTCGAACAGTTGAAGGCTTTCTTTCACAGAAGATGGATGGAAAGTTTTCCTCTCAGAAACTTGGGATATATATAGAGTTTGGATGGACTGCTCGGACCCTGAACCAAATGTCCTAATTAATATTTGGTTATGATTGGGTCCTACGTCAGCCTATTATTCATAGAAGGCGGACAGTCAGCGAATTCAAAAAGTTTTTTGCGCAAAGCAGGTTCATGGTTTCTACGCTAAGGAGCTTTCTACGCTCGACAGCTATAGATCTACGGTTTTACGCTCGCAGGCTATAAGTCTATGGTTTTACGTCCGGATGCCTTTGTGCTCGGTAGCTTTTATGCTCGATAGGCTACAAACCTACGACTTCACGCTCAACAGATACCAAATCGATGATCTCACGCTCGGTGGCGCTTAGTTTACGCTCAGAAGCGACAGATCCACGACTTCACGCTCGGAAGATTTCCTTTTTCACAGGCTACAAATCTATAGTTCTACGCTAAGGAGCTTTCTACGCTCGACAGCTACGAATCTACGGCTTTACGTTCGACGGCTACAAGTCGGGTTTTACGCCCAGATGCCTTTGTGCTCGGTAGTTTTTATGCTCGAGAGGCTACAAACCTACGACTTCACGCTCAGGAACTACAAGTCTATGATTTCACGCTCGGTGGTGTTTAGTTTACGCTCAGAGGCTACAGACTAATGATTTCACGCTCTACGACTTCCCGCACATCTGAAAGATACGCCGGCCAGAGTACGCGTACATCTGAACGGTTCTCAAGACGGTCAATTGCAAAGAGTTCACAAAGAAGATACTCGTTCTTGACCTCAAGATATCCTAAGTACCCGAAGCATACAGAGTTCAACATTAAAAAACTACTCTTCTTCATGGGTCGATTTGAAGTTCATCCAGACTCCAGTCTGAATATTTTATCTATCAAGATGGCAACTAAGTTTGACAGCCATTTCTCGCCCCGTTCTGAGGGATTTTCGAGAAATTATTCTTGAAGATGATGTCTGAAACAAAGAATTCTGTTTATCAGAAGTAACAGTTCAGAATTCTACGCGATTTCTCACTCCCAAATAGCAGGACAGTTCGAACACTCGAATGCTAAAGCGGCTTTCTACGCATCTCTAGTTATGCGTAAAAGACAGGACAGGACCTAGCACTCTTTGTAAACAGAGTCGGCCTAAAGAATCAGACGTGTAGAAGCTACACATATTCAGACTTCACAGCAACAAAGTATGGCAAGATGATCATATGCACGGAAGAAAGACGATTTCATTAAAAGCAAAATCATGATTACATATGAGGGAAATCCAGTCTATATGGGTTTTTCTTTATTTTTTTCATGATTACATATGAGGAAAATCCCGTCTACAAAGGACTTCCTCATCTTCGCCAGAAGGCCACCCCCCCAGAATCTGCTCTGCCAGGTTCTTGCATGGGCGCCAATTCTTCATCTCTCCTCCAGTAGTTGGTCGGTTTTCGCAATCGACTAAAATGATAAATGGAGGGAGAATACGAAACTAGGCCTGCCTAAATTATGCAGATCCCATGCTCCGTGCACCGTGATAGTTTGAGTTGAGGTATTTCACCCAACTCAATACTCGAGGTCAGAGGTAGTTGCTGCTCTCGTCCCCGGAGGTAACGGGAGAAGGCGCCACTTGCAAGCAGCGTGGTGAAATACGATTCTTTCTCTCTCCCGAAGAACCACCATACAAAGTTGCTGATTATCCCGAGCAAAGGAGGCTATGATATCCTTCCATGATCCATCGTTGCAGAGGATATTTGCTCGAAGACGCCGTCTTTTTCGGCTTCTTACATGCTGGAAGAACATGGTCTTCTTCTTCCTCAGATCGACTCGACGGACTACGGCGATCATCTCTGTGTGGCGAAAGGAATGCGGGAAGAACAGGTTAACTCCTCGGCCTTTTTATAGGCGAGAGAGGTCACACCGATCCCCAATAAATCTGCCATAAAGTCAGCCTCGACCGTTTCAAAGCTCCATTCAGAAGCGTTTTGAGTTACGAGGAGCGGTTCATGCTTCATTCAAAGCGTTTCAAATTACGAGGAATTTAAAAGCTTTGAAGGGGGTCTTGTAGAAGCATACAAAATATGCTGGGAAGCTCTACGCAGCGTATTGATGCAGAGCAGCGTAAACAGAGGCCTTCAGAGCCATCAAACGTGCAACAGAGCTTTTTTCGCTAAACATAGCGTGAAATATAAGCTCAAAGGACCATCCGCGTAAGGCAGTATATCCAAGCCGCTTCAGCGTAAACAGGGTGTTTCATCGCCTTTAGGGCGTAAAACCCATCCTCTTTCAATGCAGCATTGAGGTGTACGAGGGACGCTTCGTATTCTCCGAAGTGAACCTGTCAGATCCTGCAATGAACCTGTCAGATCCTGCAATGAACCTGACATCTGGACTTCTGACAAAGGGATACTGCTCGACTACCCAGGCGACGGCTATAATGATGGCGTGACACTGCAACCCAGGCTATCATTTACTGCCATTTCCTTTACGTAAAACGCTTTTACGTGTACCGAGGAATGCGCTGCCTAGTTTTACACAGGCAGATAAGAGCTCCTTACGCTCCGCGGAAGATAAACCGCCTGCCACGTCAAAAGCTGTACTTCGTACGAGATTCGAGGCACGTCCCTGCATTTTATGCACAGAGCGGTGACAGGATCTCAAGGCACGTCTCTGCAATTAATGCGCCGAATACTGACAGATACCCAAGGCACGTCTCTGCGTTCGATGCACAGAAGGGTAACAGACCGTCAAAAATATGCCTCTGTATTTAATGCACAGGATGAGGGCAGATCTCTGCATTTAATGCAAGAGATTTGATTATATCTCCAAAAGACGTCCACATCATCTCGGCTTCTATGCCTTCTCGGGCTCTATGACCACTCTGGCACGTTACGCAGCGGCTTCTACGCCCATTCAGCTTTTGTGCCTGCTCGGCCTCTATGACCACTCGACTTCTACGCCTACACGGCCTCTAGGCCCACTTGGCTTCTATGCCTATTCGGCTTCTATGCCAATTTGATAACTATTTGGCTTCTACGCCATGGTGATAGACATTTGGCTTCTACGCCAACCTCTTCTACACGAGGGATACCTACCTATGTGGCTTCTACGCCGTGATCTCCGTAGCGATTATACGTGTTTTGTCCCTTAGTTGGACCCGCGTCACACGCTCATTCAAAAGATCATCTATACGCTGACATTGGTTATTTTAACCGTTGTGTAAAAGGGTGTTGTACTTTCCACTACTCGGTTTTTACACCGACTGAGTGGTCACTGTCACTAAAACTCTATAAATAGAGACCTGTATCAACAGAGGACAAGGTCGAAGGTCGGAAAATTGGTCAAGAAAACCAATATCAGATCCAGGGTCGAAAAGATCGAAGATTGAAGGTCGGAAGAGAGGTCACAGAATCCTTGAGAGAGAAGAATCCAGAGCTCAGGCAAAGAGTGGGGATCAACGACTTTGGCATCGTACATCCATCCTCTTTTGCAACCTTCGAAGCTGTTCTCCGTCTTCCACGGCACTTATTCGTCATCGTGTGGTCCAAGGGCTAAAGTGATCGGCTACAGATCAGACACCCATAGCAATATTTACCCAGATTAAATAAATTGTACTCCCACATTCTCGTGTAGGATTAATATTGTGCAAGCTTGTTTGTAAACAAAAAGAAGGAAAGGGTTCTCTATCGCAATAAAGAACCCGTCGTTCGTTACTTCCTTTTAACGACACCCCTTCCGTTTCAATTTTTATCCGAAACAGCCCCAAGATTAAAGAATCTCCCCAGTGCCATAATATCTTCAGAACTCGATGCAAGGTAAAAGACAAGTTATGTAACATCATCATTGATAATATGTGTACATAGAACACCGTTTCTTATTTCAAAAGCAATGGTAGAGAAGATGGGACTGGCCAAAGAAGTATACCCGATTTCATACAAGATTTTCTGGAATTAACAAGGTCAGATCATGGTCGTCTATTAAGTTTGTCACATATTCTTCTCCATTGGAAAGACCTACAAAGATGAACTCATGTTCGATATTGTTGATATTGACTCTTTCCACATTATATAGTGGCCTATTCTGACCAAAAGATTCACTATGTAATAGCATTGTGGCTAGTCTGTCTTAGTCATAACTTTGTATTGAATACCATTTGACATCGATTTGATTCAGAAAAATGCTATGAGAACCTCTATAACTAATGGATTGGTTTCTGTTGGAATAAAACCTAGATGCTGTGGACTGTGTCTTGGCGAGTGAGCTCTATATAAGAGGCATTGCGAGACCTCTAGTTGGGCTTATAATCCGATCTGGTAAGGAGCATCGCAATGCCATCACATAGTCCTTCATGGTGTCGATTATCATCAATGACTGCATATAAGATAGAAAGTATGCTAACATAATGTCTTATGCAGGGGTGCTAAGTATTATCTCTGTTTTAATATAGGGACGGGCATATCGGTTAAGCAAGCTATCACCGATGAGTGATATATATTATATGTTACTGCTTTCAAATATGCTTACGATATAAATTATCGTAGTTCTAGATAGCAAGATAACTTTTAATGTATGCCTTCCCTTAAGAAACAATATTGGTTTAGGTAAGTGGGTTCGTCCCGCTCACCAGTACATTTCCAAGTGTACTGATCCCCAAATCCTCAAGGGACGAAAATGTTGAGGGTGCACGGTACTAAGCTGAAGTTCAGGGAGGTGACTTAAAGCTCTTCCTATTTTGAAGTAGAGTTGAAGCTGGTTCATTTTGGAGGCATTTTGGTGTCAATCTATATGAGAGTGTAATGTATGGGATGACCAGTATTATTTTATGGAAGCTTGTTAGTCTTTTTATTATTTCAAAGAATGTAGCCGAGACGGCATATCAATGTATTCAATATCAATATAATTTTCTAATGCAAGTTATTAATGAAAAAACTTGTTTCTTCCTATACTTTGTGTTCAACTTTCTACTGAAATATGATTTATACTATGTGTTCAAAAGAATTATCAACTGCACGTTCTTGTACGATGTGTAACTTAGGCACGCACGATATCACGCCCGGGGATGACTATCAACTTTGCGTGGTCAGGACGTGACAAGTGGTATCATAGTACTATGTTTCACTTCCTTGGATTTTTGAAAATATTTTATGGAAGTTTTGATGCAATTTCTCGTTTGAATGCTTTTCGATGTATGTTGCTTCATGAAATACTAGTCCCATATAGTAAGCCCGTAAATATTTTACGAAATACTAACGGGTTTACTCTCTTTTGTAGTGATAGCTAAGAAGAATAACATTGTCACTGCGAGCTATACTCCGAGCGAATCATATAGTTTCGGAGAGTCCTGAGGGGCAGGTCCAAGCGATATGATGGAAAGGATGTTGCACTTGATGGACGGGCAACAGAAGTAAGAGACGACCCAACATGTGTAGATCGAAGCCTAATTTGGTGTGCAGCAGAAACAAATGGATGTCATGATATAGTTAATCACATCTTTGGTTCCTAGCAACAATGTGACTGTGGTGGCGACTGCGCTGCGGGTCGTAATAGAAGAAGAAGAAGAATAAAAAGAAGTCTAGCCTTCTGTCAAGACTTCTAGCAGCGCAGCCGAGTTCACGAAGATGAATCCACCATTATTCGTTGGAAGGGCCGAGTCAAACATGGTGATGGAATGGATAGCCAAGCTCAAGTGACTATTTAGCCTCCTCGACATTAAAGTGTCCAAGAGAGTAGCTTGCATTGCCATGTAGCTAGAGCTAAGGGCGTATGACTGGTGGGAGGCCACCAAGTAAGAAAGCTATGATGCAACCCGTACTACATGATTAGTTGGGAGATGTTCAAGGAAGACTTCCTAGAGTAATATATCCCTAGAGCTATGTGTCAACAAAAGGAGGACGAGTTCTTCGTTCTCAAATAAGGTAATATGTCCGTGGACGACTATGACTCATCTTTCGCAAAGCTTATGAAGTTTGCTGGGGCCTTCCTTCCAGATAAGAAGTCGTGGTGTCATCATTTCCAGCAGGTCTTGAACGACGAGCTCCGAAGGGATGTCATAAACCCAAGGTGCCATACCTACCAGGAGTGTTACGAAACTGCACTAAATAGCGAGTAGATCTTTGGTCACAGTTCACATAATGTGAAGAAAATTATCCGTAATACCTTCAACAAGCATCCTCACGATATGGGAGGATTTGGTGTGCCCAAGCGTTCGAATATGTTCGAGAACAAGGGTCCAAACCTAGGATTGCAGTACCATAGGTATGGCAAGAATAGGTACATGGTAGTTGACTGTCGGGGAGGATGCTTTAAGTGCGATCACTTAGGCCAAAAGGAGCTCGAATGTACAGAAGGGAGGACGAACCAAAACCCTCCAAGGAATTTCTCGAATCAGAATCGAGGATAGGTAGCCCAAGGCACAAATATTGTACCAGTGAACACGCAGAATCAACATCCGGGAGCGCAAGGTAGAGTCTTTGCATTGACTCAATATGAAGCGTTCGCTTCCAATACAATTGTAACAGGTATATTAATATACGAAGATATACCTGTTAGAGTACTTTTTGATTCGGGTGCAATGCATAGCTTTATATCTACTGAATTTTATGAAGAAAGTAAATTAGCTACCTCATTATTAGATATGAACCTTTGTGTTAGTATCCATCAGGAGTAGACAAGTCCGTAAGTTTAATTTGTAGGAATGGTTATCTCTGTATCGGAGGAAGGAAGTTATCCTTAGATGTCATCGCCATGGACATCAAGAAGTACGATATAATCCTGGGCATGGATTGGTTAGGTACATGACATGCAATAATCTACTGCATAGAAAAGGGAGTTATGTTTTATCTACCTAGCAAAACAGAGTTCTCCTGGCTGCGAAGGGTATTTTTCTTCTGTTAGAGACACTCGTAAGGAAGGTAAAGATGTGACTCAAAAGGGCATCGTAGCAGAATTTCTTGATGTATTTCCAAACGAGCTACTGTAATGCCACCAGATCGAGAGATAGAATTCACCATTGGCACCTTTCCAGATACTCGATCGATATCGAAGGTACCGTACATGGTAGAGATGGGAGAACTAAAGGAACTAAAGGTACAGCTAGAAGAATTACTGGACCGAGGCTATATTTGCCCGAGTATTTCTCCATAGGGCACTCTGATGTTGATCGCGAAGAAGAAGCACGAATCAATACAGATGTGCATCGACTATCAGGAATTAAACAAATCTATAATACGGAATAAGTATTTGCTACCAAGGATATATGACATGTTCGATCAACTTCAGAGAGCAACAATATTCTCTAAAATTATCTCCGGTCGGGCTATCATCAACTGAAGATTAATCCTGAGTACGTCACAAAGTCAGCATTTTGAACCAGATATGGGCATTAAGAATTCCTAGTAAGGTCTTTTGGTTTGATGAACATTCTCCCGCATTCATGAATATGATGAACGAAGTCTTACGACCCTTTATAGATAAATTTATGGTCATTTTCATCGACGATATCTTTATATATTCGAGGAGCAGGGAGGAGCACACGGAGCACTTGAGAATCGTGCTATGGACTTTGCGAGAACACCAGTTATTTATGAATTTGAGTAAGTGAGAGTTTTGGATGAGCAACATGTCGTTCCTTGGATACGTTATCTCGACAGAGTCCGTCTCTATCGACCCGAAGAAAATGAAGCAGTGGTAGATTGGAGGCACCCTACGTCAGCCACCGAGATTTAAAGCTTTCCCGCTTTGGCAGGCTACTATCGTAGGTTCGTAAAGAAATTTTTGAGATTGGCATCACCTCTGATTCGCCTTATGCAGAGGGGATTATGGATTGGGGACTATGCAACTAGCTTTCTAGAGTTAAAGCAACGACTCATCTCAACTCCTATCCTTGCACTTCTGGAAGGGCCAAAAGAGTTTCAGATCTTTAACGATGCCTCAGGACTTGGCTTAGGATGTGTTCTCACACATAGGGACAAGGTGATATCTTATGCTTTGAGGCAGTTGAGGTCGCACGGGAAGAACTACCCAATATACGACTTAGAATTAGCAGTAATTGTGTTCACATTAAAATTGTGGCGACACTAACTCTATGGCGTGGCTTGCAAAATCTATACGGATCACAAGATCCTCAAATACCTTTTCACCCAAAGGAAATTTAAATTATGGCAGAGGTGTTGGTTGAACCTCATCAAGGATAAAGACTTGAGGATCGTTTATACGCCAGGCAAGGAAAATATTATGGCGGACGTACGCTTTGAGTTTAAACTTCATGGGTTCATTGTCCATAGCCAGCATAATACTTCAGGACTTAGGAAGCATGGGTATCGAATTACAAGTTCGACACCAAGGGATGTAGCTGGCTCAATTGCACCTTGAGCCAAGCTTGCGAGAAAGGATCAAGTCTGCATAAAATGATGATATGTTCCTGAAGAAGATGCGCTAGCTGATTTTGACAGGAAAGATGACCGACTTTGTTGAAGATCAGAGTGGTATGTTACAGGTGAACGAAAGATTGTGCATTCCTAACGATACAGAACTCAAGAAAGAAATAATGACGGAAACACATAATACGTAGTGTACTATACATCTGGGAAGCACCAAAATCTATAAGGACTTACACACAACATTTTGGTGGCACGATATGAAGAAAGACGTGGCTACCTTTGTGTCACAGTGTATGGCTTGTTAACAAGTAAAGGCCGGACGGACATCTGCAAAACTTTTCATTCTAGAGTGAAAGTAGGACAACATCGTAATAGATTTTATTGTGGGCTTTTCGAAGATGCCATAGGGGAATGAAGTAATTTGGGTCATTGTAGATTGATTGACTAAATCTGCTCATTTTATTGAGATTAAAGCATCGATCGGTTAGCACAGATTTATATTGATAAGATTGTCCAACTATATGGGGGTACCCGCCATAATAGTTTTAGACAGAGATGGGTGATTCTTGTCGTGCTTCTGGAAGAACCTACAATCTACATTGGGAACCAAATTGAATTTTAGTACCGTATAACATCCTCATACTTTGTCACTCCCCGTTCTCTATATACGTATTCGGAATATATTATTTCTTGCTTGCATGTTTATTAGGTTGCATGGAGACTAGACCCATTCTTTGGTTTAATATGGTTCATGGTTTATTTGTTTGGATTGGTTTGGTTATGAGTTTAACCCATGGTCTAAACCTCAAGCCCTAGCTGTATAAGCTAACTTCTTTCTCTCTCTCTTCCCGCATTCTCTCATTTCTCCTCCTTTCATTTAGGCAAGTACACCTTACATGATATAGAGAAACCCTTAGATTTAATCCTTGCTCTTTTTTTATATTTTATTTGTCTAATATGTGTATATTATGATTCTAAGCACTTTTAAAATTTGGAGATTTCAGTTTTTATGGATGGATATGAGTAGATCTATATTTTTATTTAGAGCTTTTTATGGGTTTTATGAGTTTCCTTTGCTTTGATCTCTAAAAACTTGTTGTTTTCGAAAACTTATTGTTCTATGACGAGGAGCATTTGATTTTGAATTATTTAGAACTTTACTTTGTTAGATTTGGACTTCGTATGAGGTTTCTATGGAAGAAACAAACTTTGGGTTTTCAGAGCTTTTCCATGGCCTAAACCTACTGTTTGGAGAAGATAAAGTGTTCATGCGGCCAGCACCCTAAGCGGTAGATAGTGTCATACGGCCTTAACTCCTTGCTGCATATACCTTCCAGCATGCTTCCATCTTGTTGAATGCATGACTAATTATTACACATACGTTCTGGAGCTAAGTACATGGAAAAGTCTTAACAACGGAACTCCTTGTATTTTATTCGCTGAATGAATAAAAACTTCACTAAGTTCGAGAAGTATCCATGCGGCCGAGTGATTATGCAGCCAGCAGAGAATGCGCCTCTCTTCTTATGTACGCATGGCTCTACACCATCTTGGCATATCTTTTTATGACTTTTGTCTTATCTGCCTAACACATTTTATGGCTTGTCACATCCATCACTTCAGTCAATTCCCTGACAAGCATTTATTGCCCATTATTTTGGCACTTAACCCGAAGAGTGGACGTTTGTTCAGAGCATGCAGCCTGGAGATGCATGCAACCAACTTCTCATGCGGCTGATAGTCTATGCGTCCCTGGTCCCTTGTCCCATGCGCCCCTGATTCTTATACGACCCCAGACTCACGTTTGTCGATTTGCTTGGGTTGGATGTATTATTGCATTTTGTGATTTAACGTGTGAACTTGATGATTATAAGTGTATGAGAACCAAGCGACTATGTGTTGGACCTGACTATGTGCCTGACCTGACTATGTACAGAAATAAACCATGCGCCGAGTGACTATGTCAACCTGTGTGCCTGACATGACCTATGTGTTATAGTGTGCTAGAAATATTGTAAATGACCAATGATTGTAACTTGACACGACTATTCGTATCCGTGATAATACACTTACCACATGCTATGTGTTCCTACGTGCTAAGTGTTCCTACATGATTATGTTACATGTTTTACATCGAGGTGTGCCTATGTGCTATGTGACATATGATATAATACGATTTCTCTAACATGGACATCATAGTTGGTTAATAACCAAGCGTGACTAGGAATTATTTGATTATTGCATCATGCTGGGGTGAATCCAAATTGGACTGTCAAGTGACAAAGTTGATTCATAAATAGTGTGCCCGTACTATGGTATGAAATATAGGAGGAATGAACATGTGACCACGACATGTACTTTTAGCTAACCATAGGGTAAACTAAAAAACTAAAACTTGTAGAACATTGGGAGGAACAAAATCCCGAGATCGTGCTTAACTAGCCACCCTCAAACAATTGTCTGGGGAGTGCAGACTGGCCTCATGAGTATTGTTTAATCCTCATTAGTGGATTATAATACCCGACTATTATATTGTACTATGTGTTCTATGCGATCTTAGCATAGTGGCCTTACGAGGGATTTGTGCATAATACTATGTGCTATGCAGGAATTTATGGCTATGCTAGCCCTGTTAGTACATGGCTCGATCGGAGGATTCCTATTATATGTATAATATCTCTGAGATGATCCAGACTCCACCTAGTAAGCCATACAAGTGATTGGCCGATTCTGTAACTGAACTTGTTTGTGCTTGTATCTTCTGTTAAGTAGCCTAGGGATATGGACTATCATGGTGCAATGGTCTAACCCTTGTCATTATTTGGTTGTAGGGTTAGATCGTAGTGTCACGATAGGCCATTATCCGAACTACGAGACATAGTTATATATATATATATATAGTCCAAGGGTTGTGGCCTAGTGGTTACAACGGGGGGCTCCTGTGGGGGAGACCACAGTTCCAGCCCCCTTGGACGCCGGTTGGGTAGCTTTATGCCACGGACGTGCCAAGCCTACTTGGATGGGGGTGGGGGCTCCCTGTTGGGTGACCCGAGTTGTAGACCGCTCTCCGCAGAAGGGGGCTCCCTGTTGAGCACTCTTGTTTGTAGACCCCACTCCGCTCGGGTTGGTTAGGTGGCTCTGCTACGGATCTGTGTAGGCCAAGAATGGACATTATATATACATATGTATACTTTCTGATTTTGTTTCTTCTTTCGTGCTTTCTTTGTGTTACTTGCTATTTGGGGTCTAACCCCACTGGTTTTGCATGGCCAGGTTTAGAGCCAGCACCCGAGGATCCTGTTTTCTTTCCCCTAAACAATGGCATGCACCAGACAGATGTTCGTTGAGAGACACAAGTGGGTTTCTTATTCCCTACTCGTCATTGTACATTTTACTATTTTTGGTATTTAGCCACCGGCACTTGTTAGCCATAAATATGGATATTTAGTTTTCTTACATAATTGTAACTAATCAGACTGCAACTGATAATGGTTATGTTCCTTTGCTACTCCGTCGGCTTCTTATTTTGTACAACTGGCTTCTTGAAAATTTTGATTGCGGGTTAGGGATGACTTTCTGCTTTATCACATATGTTCTATGTTTACTGTCCTTACTTGACTGATGGAGACAATAGATGTTCTATATGACCCTAAGTGACTTTCTTGTAATATGTACCCCTTATCTAGTTACAGCTAATATTGTCGTACGATGTTCTATACCTTGTACAGGGTAGCTGGCTATGTTCGTCTCCGTATTCCAGTATGTGGCGTGACATACTTATGGCTAGACAGAGAGGGTGAACTAAAAGACTAGTTGGACACGTACTTGCCATTGGCAAAATTTGCGTATAACAATAGTTATCAATCGAGCATCCAGATGGTATCATATAAAGCACTCCACGAATATGCTAGGATGTAGTCGATAAGAGACAGGTACTCGGACCAAAACTGGTGGATCAGGCCGTCGAGAAGGTCCGCATGATTTGAGATAGACTTCGCATTACGCAAAGTCGACATAAGCATTATAAAGACACCCATTAATAACCATTGGAATTCATAGTCGGGGACTAAGTGTTCTTAAAGGTAACACCGATGTGGGGTACGATACGGTTTGGAGTTAAGGGTATGTTGAGTCCAAGGTTTGTTGTCTTTTTGAGATCCTCGAGAGAGTTGTAGCTGTAGCTTATCGGATTGCACTACCCCGACCGTGGTAGAAGTACACGATGTCTTCCACATTTCTCAACTTCGAAAGTATGTGCATAACCCAAGTCACGTGGTAAGATCTTATCAGTTGGAGCTACGTTCAGACTTGTCATATTCAGAGGAACCTTTGCAGATGACCGAAAGGAAAAGGTTCTGCGGAACTGATCGATGTTCTCGGTTCGCGTGTAATAGCAGAATAATTCGGTTGAGGAGTCAACATGGGGAGACAGAGATAGAGATGGAGGAGAAGTACACATCACTATTTGTCCAGTCAGAGGTAAGACCTTTGTTCTTAAGTTTTGTGATAGAACTTTTTCTTTGTGGTACATTATGTAGTACCCCATTTCGACCGGAAGACGCATTACCTAATGGGCTTGTGGTTAGTTTGTCTTAGTCGTAACTTTATATCAAATACCCTTCGGTATCGAATGGATTCAAACGAATGTTATGAAAACCTTTTCAACTAATAGATTGGCTTCTGTTGGAATACGTCCTAGATACAGTATACTGTATCTTGGCGAGTGAGCTCTATATAACAGTCCCTTCAACGGGAACGGTTCGCTGTAGTTTTCTTGAATATTTTGTTGCTTGGTTTCGATGAATGTGCTTTCGCGTCTATGTTTGCATTTATTTCTGATAATTTTGAGTGGAAGGATAGAAGAAAGAATCTAACATGATACTTGGTGCCATTGCAGGAACGCATATAACTAACGTTTGATCATTGCGAAGTAGTTATCCTACTCTCGCCATATTATTTACTCGGTGGGTGGTTCAGACCGTTCTTTTCTACTCCTTTATGTCAACAAATTTTGACTGCCATAAAATATTTCTATTGATGATGCCCGGTTGAACATAACTAGAAAACGATATCCACAATACATGCTTACCACTAAGATTAGAACATGTGATAACTGTAATCATCGAGTGCATCTATGCACGAGACCTATAACACAAGCGTCATTTGCAAAGCGAGCAGTTGGTGGTTCAAAATCACGAAACTGTTGAAAGGGATGCGGTATCCAAAATATTGGTGGCATGGTGCCCCAGAATTATTTGGTGCCTATGAGTTGCCAAATTAAAACATATGACTTTGAGAAAATATGAACAGTTACATGAGTATATATATTGTTGCTTACTTTTGTTTTGTGTCATGCATATATTTGATAATTAAACTATTCACTCATTGGAATGGTTATGGACACTTGTGCACAAGGTTTGGCTTTTCTCAAAATGGTAGTCGGGACATTGGAACCGAATCGACCTAAAAGAAATTATGTTAAACGTTCTTCGGCACGAGGCATTGTGAGACCTCAAGTTGGGCTTACAACCCTAACTAGTAAGGAGCATCACAATTCCATCAAATAGTCCTTTATGGTGTCGATTATCACCAATAACCGCATAAAAAATAGAACACATGCTAATATATTATCTTATGTAGGGGTGGTAAGTATTATCACTGTTTCGATACAGGGATGGGCATATCGATTGAGTTAGCTATCACCAATGAGTGATATAAATTATATGTTACTACTTTCAAATATGTTTACGATATGAACTGCAATTCACCATAGTTCCTGATAGCAATATAACTTTAAATGTATGATTTTTGTTAATAAGCAGTATCAGTTTAGGCGAGTGGGTTCATCCCGCTCACCGATGCATTCCCAAGTGTAATAATCCCTAACTCCTTAAGGGGCGGGAACATTGAGGGTGCACGGTACTAAGCTAAAGCTAAAGTTCAGAAATGTGACTTGAAGCTCTTCCTATTTTGAAGTATAGTTGAAGCCAATTCATTTTGGAGGTTATTTGGTGTCAACCTATACGAGCGTGTGATATATGGGGCGACAAGTATTATTTCATGTCAGCTTGTTAGTATTTTTATTATTTTAAATAATGTAGCCGAGACAACATATCAATGTATTCAATATCAATATAATTTTCTAATGCAAGTTATTAATGAAAAAAATAATTTCTTCCTATACTCTTGTGATGACTCGCACCCGGAATTGGGGCACGAGTACGCGGGTACGTCCAGCCTACGCCGCAGCATCGGCGGTAGAACATTGTCAAGGTCATGATACTATCTAAGCAATCTCACACGAGCATCCAATCTCCATAAGGAGGCACGGATGACACAATATAATATGAACATATACTCAATCACATAACTACAGCACGATAAGATATCAAACAATTAAAATTAAATACAACACAAGTCTAAATGTAATATAATCTAACTCAACAAATATTCAAGTTTCAACAAGAATGCTGGAGATAAATTCGGTACCAAATGATATACTAAAAGAACTAACTAGAAAACTAGTGATTCCAGCTAAACCTCCCGGAATCACAACTGAACTACCAAGTCCAAGACTGCAGCTACTCACCATATGGTCCATAAAGTGTTGGATACCGGTCCTCTAAGGCATAGTCTGGAAAAATATTTCCAGTCAGGAAGGAGCAAAGTACAATCTCAAATAACAGTTCCATTTAATTGATAAGGACTATAAAGCAATAAACAGATGATGCTAGATACTGAGAGAAGACAGTGAATAAATGCAATGGCAAATAAAGAGACAGACAATGTAAAGAGACAGGCAATATAGGCAATATGCTATAGTTAGTGCATGTATGGAATGAAAAGAACAAGGTACAATATCATATACGGGTGATGTAGTATATGATCTAAAATAGAAAACTGTAATTTATTCTAAGTGTTTGAAATAGTAGTTTCGAAATATGATCGGCTTGGGAACATGTACGATTGCTACATAGTCTGGCTAATCATATGTGAGGGGTATGATTAACACCAATAATATTTTACTTGTACAATGGGTATTTGATCACATCTCTCACTAGCAATTTCCCCGCCCCCAACTAGTACCGTGGATCCAATCATGACACGTCACGATACACGAACATTGTCTAATATATCATGTACGATGTCTAATATAAATGTCAAATAATAATAATATTGTGTACAATGTCAATACGATAATCAATGTAACATCTCATGACTGCAGATCCAAGCTATATACTAGTCCGTGTAGTACAGTGTCAAGGATTCCGATGTGACATCTCTAGATTACTGAACTTATAGAAATTATCAAGGAATTGGAAATTATCAGAGAATGTACTTGCCTTGGGTCCTTAGCTGATAATACCAATGTCCTGTTCTAGAGTATCGCCTGGATGAACCAACAGTCCTATAGACATATCACAAATATAATATTTGTATCAGATGCTACTCTAACATAATCAAAATACACTGGCCTAAGGGCTATGCCAGGTATGGCACTTAGTCAACTAGGGTTAAGTGCGTCAAGTTGCACGGGCGTCGCGTCTGTGATTGTTGGGCAAGACAGACGATCAAAATGGTACGGGGCTCGCCAGTACGTCAGTGTACATGTGGCAGTCAACTAGCATTTACAGGTCAAAGTAAAGACGGGGTATCCATATTTACACTGGGTCACCTACAACATTCACCAATTAAACAATAATTAAATATAATACATATATATAGGGTTATACCAAAATTACGTACAAAAATATGTATAAGTGTATACCAATAATAGAATTATATAACATATATACATACGTTTAAAAATATACATTCAACCAATATTTATACGTATACTAGGAATTTATATATATACTAAATTTATATACATTTATTTATATATATATATATATATATATATATATATATATATACCAAAATAATACGTTTACATATACGTACATATGTTTATATATACATACCTGTAAACCCCCTGATTTTTCAGGAATTTTTAAAATATATTTTTCATAATTTTTTGAATTTTCTAGGATTTTTTAATTAATTAAACTAAGGGTAAAATGAAAAATCAGGGGGTTTACAGGGAATTTATGAAAATAATTGGACCCCTGATTATTTAAATGATTTTTAAATATTCTTTAATAATATTAAAATATTATGAAAATAATATTTTCTAGTGTAAAATGAAAAATTAGACATAGGATAATTTTTCGAGAATTTATTGGACCCCGGAAGCATTTTAAAAACCCTAATAACTAAGTTTTAAATAAACCCAAGGATTAGACCCGGTTTATTTCAAATAAACCAAACCAACCCGAATCGGGCCGGACCCGGTTCAACTGAACCGAACCCAACCAAACCCTGCGGGTCGGATCCGGGTCTAACCCGCCGACCCGAAACCCGATTACCCGACCCGCCTAACCCTTTCTCTTCCCCGATCCCTCGTCTCCCCGCCACCGGCTGAACCGCCACGTAACCGCTGGCCGTCGCTTCGCGTCCCCGCCGCTCCGGCTACTCCGTAACCGCCCAGCCGCTCCAGCTCCCCTGCCAGCAACGTCCGGCAATCCGCCTTCCTTTCTCCGCCTATAAAACCCCTCCTCCTCCGCCTCCGCCTGTTCCACCATCGCCCACTCCCCTCTGCCTCCACCAACCCTTCTCCGCTCCGCCACGACCTCAGCCGTCAACCCTTAGGCATCTCCGGCTCGATCCAGCCATGACCACTCCCCGCAGAGCCGCCTCCGCCTCCCTGCTCCTCCGTCCTCGCCGGCCAGCACCCCGAGCCCAGCAACAGCAGCAGCCGCAGCAGCCCCGGTGCTGGACAGCCTCCGCCTGTGCCGTCCCTGCCTCGCCATCCTCCGCCTACCCCAGTGGCAGCCCCGGTGAGTCTCTGGCAGAAACCGAAACCCTAGACCGGACACAGCCCTGTGCAGTGTCCCCTGTGTCGTGTCGTGTCAAGACGACTCACGGACACGAGAATTCGGTTTCCGTGGAGCCCTGTTCAGGTACTCTTTTCTCTCTTCTCATTGCCCCATTTTTCTTTTCGTCTGTTGTGACATGAACCCTGCGTGACCCTCTCGATGCCCGTACAACCCGCTCGGTGTGTTGCGTCCTGTGGCGATCGCGAACCGCAATCCCAAAACAGGAAAATATTTACCTCATTTTCACTCGGAACTATGTGCCGCCCCGCCAAACGGGATGACTTGGTCGCGTACGGTCTTCACCGTAAGGTGCGCACCGTCGATACAGACGTGCGGAATTTCATAGAAGTTGATTTGGATATGCGTGCACTCCGAAATCAACACGTATCCGCCGACAATGCCCCGTATCCGCCTATTCTGGATCTCGCTGTAACTTGGTGTACACACGTCGGATCAAAACGAAATTTACGCCATCGGACTCGTAGCAATACACTGGTCCTGTGACCCAAGTTTGTTTCGATTCTGAGAAAGTTGACAGAATCGCGTATTGTGGGCCCCACGGCTCTACTTGACGGGCAATTTTGTGATCGGCTCATCGGAAGCCAATTCTGGAAGTTCCGTTGGGTTCCTATCAACGTTCTGGACTTATTGACACTAAGTTGGACGAATTTGAAGACCATTATTCCTGACACATTTTTTGGTGTGAAGCGGGCCACATGTGGACCCCACTTTGACCAGAAACTGTCATTTTTGCCCATGTATCCAAATTGGAGTCAAGGACAGGCGTTTCTACTATTTGATATTTTCTGAATCTGATGGTGATGTCTATTTCAGTAACCGGAGGAGTCCCTACAGAACCCGCTGATACCTGATCTACAGTTGGAGTCAGAACCCCAAGCAAGTGTACCTTGCCAAATCCTGCAGTTTTGCTACTTATTTCTTGTCTTATTTATACATTATTGTACATGCTTAACCTCGGACCGTGTGACATTGCTTAGCTTTTGAATCACATTCGGGTGCCAACACTGTATGCAGAGTTGTGTAACGTCACCTAGAGATGGATATCGTGACCCTTTGCATTCTCGTACTTGCCTTATCAAGTACGTTATACCCAGGACACTGACACTATTCATGAGACAGAATCTTCCTGAAATATTCAAGGTGATTCTCTGTAGGTTGCAGGTTTCATGACATAGACATTATTTTCTTAGGTCTTATTATGACTTGATGCATTAGTTTTGATCTTGCGTGTCATGGACATGAGACGTATGATTACATTGGGTGGGGAGAGACACATAGGCTACAGGCTGATTTTATATATATATATTCCACTACATAGTAATTTACATAGTAACCCTGCTACAGGCTCCCAGACACAGAGCTTGTAGTGGTCTCAGCCTGAGTTCTAGTGATGCTCTCAACTTGCATATCAGTTAGCTGGTTACATAGTTTACCCTATTGTTTCATTTATTGCTGCACTGTATTTATTTTGGCATAAGTTATTTTGTACCTTGCTATGTCTCCTGAGGACCTGGATCCGGATTATGTCCCCAGGATTAGCAGAGGAGATCCACCCAGAGGTATACAGTACCGGAGCATTAGCAGGAATAGGTGCATACATTGGAGCAGAACCAGGAACCGAGGACTAGGTGATTGCTATAGATTTTTCAGAGTATAAGTTTCTTCTATACTCATTCTGTTATGCTATTTACATTCTTGTTTAATGAACAATTATAACAGACTTGATTATCGGGTTGTTCCCCGATTTAGTTACTTGTGACTTGATGATGATGTTTTATTTCCTTTTGTTGTTATTAATATATTCATTCCATGGATGAGATTAGTATACCCTTATTGTTGTAATTACAGCTTAAGTACGCCCCGATGGATCCATTAAATTGGGTTTGTCCATCGGTGTGTGCTGCTGGCCATTGCCACGTGTCTAGTCCCTCGATATTTTGGGACTGGGGCGTGACAATACCAATATAATATATATATGCTACATTTATATATATGCCAAAATACGTTTTATCAACATATACTATATACATATATATCTAATTTATATACCAAATAATATATATGTATATGTATATACATATATCAAAAATACGTACTAAAATACGTACTATCATATAATATTTAATACTAAAACATACATTAACATATATTATATGTATAGGGATATATTAATACACATATATATTTAATACGTATTTATACTAAAATACATTTTTAATATACATATACACACATACACAATACACATACGCATATACGTATATACGTATTTATATATACATATATATATATATATATATATATATATATATATATATATATATATATATATAATGAAGGAGGGAAGAGGCTCACGGTGGTTGGCCAGAGTTGGTGAGGCTGGTGGTCGGCCGGGCTTGGCCGGAGTGCAGGCAGCGGGAGGCTCGAAGAAGCTGGCCGGAGCTGCGGGTCAAGGGAGGTGGATGTTAATGATGATGGTGGTGGTGATAGTTTTGGGTGGTGGTGATAGGTCTGGGTGGTGGTGATAGGTGATGAGGACGGTGGTGGTGCCGGAGTGTGATGAGGGACACTGATGACGATGGTGGAGGTGATTCGTGTACAGCCGGAGGGGATGTAACAGTGCCGGTGATGAGCAGTTGGGGTCGGAGGAGTGTGACCGGGGTCGGAAAGGGGATGAACGGAGAGGATGGAGGAGGAGTTGGCGAGGCTGACCGCCATAGAGGGGATGTCGAGAAGGAGAGGGAAGAGCAGAGGGAGGTGGTCGTGGTGGTCGAGCGGGTCGGAGCTCGGGACGAAGAGTGGGAGGTCAGAGAGGAATGATGGCACTGGTGGTGGTTGCTCACAGCCGCTGGAGGATGCAGCAGGCTGTGGTGGGGGAGACTCGGCTTAGGGAGGAGCTCGGGATCAACTTGGCCGCCGGGGAAGGAGCTGCAGGCTACCGGAGTTGGGGATGCAGCGGGGTGCCGGAACAGTAAACAGTGAACACATGGAGATCCCCCCTTTTGTAATATTCAAAAAACAAAGGAAAGAAGAAGAAGAGAAGAAAAGAAAAGAGAAGAAGAAAGGAAAAAATTTAGAATGACGGAGGGGGCTATGGTTGGGGCTTGTGAAGAGGTGGGGGGCTTCCCTAGGTTTGGGGATTAGTGTTTTCTTGGGAAGAGGGGATGATGGGACATTAAATAGGGTGGTGTGTGTGGGAATGAAGGGTGATGATGCATCCATTTAATGAATGGTCAAGATTTGACATGGAGGAATTTCTTCATATGGGGATGAGGGTTTGACTAGTCAAATATTAGGGCTCCTCCATTGGTTTGAACAAATGGGGTGTTGACACCTAATGCAAATTTGCAAATTAGCCCCCTTAAATTTGGGTATTTGCACAGACACATAAAATAATGAAAATTTGGTGGGCGATTCGGTGTTTGGTGTTTTGTAGGGTGAGGGGGTATTGTGTGTTTGGTATGGGCTTAATTAGTGGGGTACTGGAATTAAATTGGGATTAAACGGAATCAGTCAAAAATGTATCCTTAATTTAATTAGAAATAAATGCAAGCTGTGTTCTAAAATTAATTAGGAGTACATGGAGCCAAAATTAGGTTGGGTCACCAATATCATTAATGAAGAAGACTCAGAATAGAATATTACCCTAATTTGGGTTGCACAAAAATGGGTCACGATCGCCTCCAATTTCGATTAGAACGCACATCGATACAAAGTTAGAATTTATTTAGAAATTAAATAAACGGCCGCGACGAATATTGTGCGGCTAAAGCGAAGCACAAGAGAGCATAATTATGAGTTACAAAAATGGCAGAATAGAAAGCGGCCACGTCTAAGGCAAGGTTGTAAAATTTGTTGGAAGGCAAAAGCTAGGGTAGTGCTCCAATTATCGAAGCAACAGTAAGGTGCAACAATTAAATAAATTACGGTAACTAATTACGACCTCCAATAAATTAATTCTAAATAAAACAATTAAATACATAATCCCATAATTCGGTCAGGTGTTCGTCTAGTGGGCTTCTAGGTCAAGTCTACCAACTCAAATATTAATGAACACTGTATATAATAATATATTTAAATACACATCTCACACAATTATTTAAATTAAATACATGTATCAAGAAATCATTTAATATAAATACCATAATATTAATAATATATAAAAAGTCGAAAATACCCCTATTTTTGGAATGTGGTAGTGACAACTCTGTGTTCAACATTCTACTGCAATATGATTAATACCCTATTTTCAACTTTCTGCTATAATATGATTTATATTATGTGTTCAAAAGAATTATCAATTGTATGTTCTTTCCTTGTGCGATGCACAACTTAGGCACGCACGATATTACGCCCGTGGGACGATTATAAACTCTGCGGAGTCATGACGTGACACATCATCCTCGTTCGACTGTGGTAATTTGACAATAATATCATGTACCGTGGAAGAGACAACACATATTCCTTCCTTCAAGATTGGAAATGCCTAACTCTCCATCCATTAACATCGGGCGATATTCCTAAGACTAGTCCAAAACAACAAAAGGTCGTTATGATTGTTAACGGTCAAGAACTTAAAAGTGGACTTGAAAAACAAGAAGAACTATACGCATTTGTTGTATCAGGTAAGGCAGAAGTATCCCACACAAATATTTCTGAAATAACCTAGACATTACTACAAGAGTTCCACGATGAGCCAGATGAATTTCTTAGTAAGTTGCCACTAATTAGGAATATTCAACATAAAATATAACTCACCCCAGTTTCTAGGCTTCCCAATATTTGACAATATCAGATGAGCCCCAATGAATGCAAAATCCTTTAAGACGTTGAAGAATTGGTCCAAAAGGACTTGATCAGAGAGAATCTTAGTTCCTATGCAGTTCTTGTCTTGCTTGTGCCAAAAAAGATAGCTCATAGCGTATGTGCATCGACAGTTAGTCCATCAACTGCTGTCACGACCGCACCCGATATAGGGGCACGAATACATGGGTACGTCCAGCCTACGCCACAACATCGACGGTAGAAAGCTCTCTAGGTCATCAATAAGCTCTCTAGGTCATCAATACTATCTAAACATCTCACATAATATATATAATGTACTTGTCATGATATCTCAACTCCAAATAGAGGAACAATATGATAATATGATAAAGGTAATCCATACTTTATCACAATATAAACTAGAGGAATATATGACATAATATGGAATAGAAGAAATAGAGTCACAAGTCACAAATATAACTCATATCCAAGTCTAATAGACTAGCACAATAGTCTCAAATATAATACATGCCAACATATCTAAACTGAGACGTATCTAATACAATAATCTAACAATCTGCTACTAGCTGATAATCTCCTGGTATCGGCTCCTCTTGAGCCACCATCTCCAACTCTACATCCACTACTTTCAGAGGTCCATAGTGTGTAGGATACCACTCATCTAAATCATCTGAAAAATATATCCAGTCAGGATTGGAGTGAAGCACACCTCTAACACAGTTCTAAATAAATGATAAAGATTATGTAATAGTAAATAGAGAAAATATACAAGATAAATAGAGCATGAGCAGGAAATATACAAAATAAGGAAATACTGTAAATAATACAAGAGAGAAGAGCATCATATACCGGAGTCAAGAAAAATAACTAACTAAGTAAGTGAGTATTAGCTTCGATATGTGATTGGCTTGGGAACTTGTACAGGAATCATGGCCTAGCTAATCAAACATGAGGTATATGATTAAGACTAACATGGTACTTGTACATGAATACTCATACAGGGTGGGTATGATCACATACCTAACTAACACTCTCCAACCCCCGACTGGTATAGTGGATTCAACCATGGCACATTACGACACGGGATTCTCTGAGAAGGTACCTAGTCTCCCAAGGAATCATTATACATATAAGTACAAGAGCAACAGGGCATGTACATGATACACCAAGAACTACCAGGAATAACATCTCATGACGGAATCCAAAAAATACCAATCCGTATAACCATGTGTCAATAAGTCAAGGATATATACACTAAATACAAGAAACATAGAAGATATCATAAACGGGAAAATGTCAGAGAATGTGCTCGCCTCTGGTTCTGAAAAAATGATGTAACTTGGTGTCCAATCTGGTATCACACAGATGTATATATAAAATATCAGGTCAAATGAGTGCAATGAATGATAATTAAGTTAAAATGCATCAAGGTATGATTTTATAGGTCAAGACTCGGTCGTAATAGTCAAACTAGGTCAAACTAGGTCAACACCTTGATTATAGGGTCGTACCAAGCTTCTAGGTTGGTATTACGGCTATACTAGTTGGCACCAGGTTTTACTAGGCTATACTTAGGTTTCTAAGTCATTACTTGAAAGTATTAGCTAACTAGCTAGAATTATAAAGTAACTATATATAACTTATACTATTCTCTAATTTACATTAGTATAGATTACCTTGGTGTCTAACATAACCAATATCTTACCTTAACCAAATACTCAATCTAATATCTCACTTACCTTAGCTTAGGAGCCAATACTTTGACTATTATTCTAATATCTTACTAGCCTACACTCAACTTCACTTCCTCGCATACTCAATACTAGGATACCTCACTTTAACTCATACTTCACCCATACCCTACTACCACCTTAATACTTAATTGGCTCTAACACTTAACAACATAGTAGGTAGCTCACAGGCTTCAGACCCAGGCAAACATTGCCTATAAGTTTCTTTCTTGTCAACACCAACCTCAAACCAAACGAATGCCTTAACTCCTACTGCTACTGTTCTAAACTGAAACTCAAAGCCCCCCTAACTTCCTGATACTGCTGCTGTAGCTAAATATAATGCATCACCCTGCATCAGACTTGATATCCAGGCAGTTCAGACCTGCACCACAGAGGGTAGGACTGAAGTCCCCTCCACTGCTAATCTCTTGACTGATATCGAGTTTCTTTGAAGACTGATACGTGCTCAAGTATCAAAACAGACCTCCCCTCAAATTCCTAATGATGTGCAACTCCAAGTTGCGACTGTTGTATATTCTATTTACTCCCTCACTCACTCATCATGAACCTATGAACTATAGATACACAAACATTCACACTGATGCAGTGTGTCAGTGCACACTGTTGCTGAAACCTTAGGCCTAAATCCCCCCTGCAGACACAACTGAGACCCTCCCTTACCTCCTACTTAATTACCTACTGATGTTGCTGTTATTAACCTTCTTATCCCAATTCCCCTCTTCAAATTACACCCATATCAAAAACGCCACCACTGCTACTACCATGCTGTAATGCCACTGCCCGACCCCTCTACTACCTGTATACACACACACAACATAGCACAGACACTCCTATACACAAGCTATCACACATTACATTCACACTTATATTCTTATATGCAATCATTAAATAAATATACATATATAATTATATTCCAGATATATGTAGCACCTATCTATAGGTATTATATGATACACATGCACTAAGTGCATTAGATCAAACACTTGAAGCTCACTCTTGTGATGCTTTATGATACGCACCCAAACAATACATCAAGGTTCTCAATAACTAACAAATACTAATTACACATATCAATTACATCTATATATAACAAATGTAATGAGTTACAAAGAAATTTGAAGAAAAATTACACTAATATGCAAAAAATACCCAAAATGAGTCTAGTATCATAGTGTATTATAAAATACCATGATACACTCTACTCGTGTCCTATTATGGACACATAGCTTGCCTCACACACTCAATCTAAGTCTAATTATATCTAATTGACCTAATGATAAACACTTAGTGCACCAATCTCAAAATTTCCCTAAATTGGGCATAAAATCCTATGTAGAAATTACAATAAGGTCCTATGAACCTAGTTCGTGTTTCTATGGGTAGTCCTAAAGCCTGGAAGGTTTACTAATGGTCAAATGCATGAATTATAGTCTAATTAAGGAGGGAATTCAGAATTATACCTATTGGGAGATGGATTCCCAATGCAAAACTAAATAGACAAAATTAGGACATAAGCTCATATCCAATAGCTCCTTCTCCAAGTGCTCCTTGCAATCCAAGCCCCAATGCTCCTTAGGTGATGTAAATAAAAGGGAATATGAGTGAATTGGGTAAATTTTATGGAGGGATAAAGTGATTTAGGAATGAACACAATTGGGGATCTAAAATTGAGTGAATGAATGAAGAAGAGAGAGAGAGAGAGAGAGAGAGAGAGAGAGAGAGAGAGACTCCTCATATGGCCGGACTCCTTTTGCCCCTCCTTAAAGAAATTCACATTGTCAACAATTCCCCCCACTAGCTAGTTATAAGATTTAATTATGGAGGGCTATATTAGGAAGCTTCTAATCAAATAAAAATTAATATAATCTCCTTAATTTACTAAATGGAATGAGTCTAATAGGCCTAACCCAGTATTGGGCTAAATATTTTATGGCAAGTTCTAATGGGTCAATTAATGATAAGTCCAATAATTAGGCTACCCCACTAACTAATAAATAAATAGAACAACACATAATAAATAATTAGTAGCACAATATATAAATATTTAATCACTAAATATAAAATATGCTAAATGACAAAAATACCCTCATCTAAAAATGTGGTACTGACAAATCTACCCTCCTTAAAAAAAATTTGTCTTCAAAATTTAAGGAAGAACTAATACTACAACAAGCAATCACAACAAGAAGGAATATTACCTCATGGCTCAAATATATAAGGGTATCACTCGCGCATCTCGGCTTCCCTCTCCCAAGTAGAATCTCCCAGAGAGTGATGCCTCCACGCGACGCGTACCAAGGGAATCATCTGGTTCTGTAGTACCTTCTTCCTGTGATCAAGAATCTTTACTGGCTGCTCTGGGTAGGAGAGTCGGACCCACCTCTATTTTCGAGTAATCAAATACGTGACTAGGATCTGTCACATACCATTTCAGCTATGATACATGGACACATCATGCACTCCCTCTAGTGCAGGCAGCAAGTCTAGTCTTTAGGCCGCTGCACAGACCCTCGTAAGAATACCGAAGGGTCCGATGTTCCGTGGACTAAGATTCCCGCCTCCACCAAAGTGAATCGTGCCTCGTATCGGAGAAATTTGCAAGAACACCAGATCGCCAACCTAGAATAAAACACAACCTTAACACTCAACCTAAAACAAAGCAATCACCAATAATACAAATAAAATCTATACATCAAACTTCAAGGGTCTCCGGCGGCTATCGGTCTAATGCCGCTGTCTGTCCTACGCCACTCAAAGTCTATCTTTAATGAGCTTCACCTTATCAGCTGCATCCACAATCATCTCTGGTCCCAACAAGGCTTTCTCACCAACATCATCCTAAGATAAAGGAATGTGATATCTCCATCCATATAAAGCCTCGAATGGTGATATCTCGATACTGGCCTGGTAACTGTTGTTGTAAGAAAATTCTACCAGATGACGAAGATCCTCTTACGAGTCTCTGAAATCCAAAACACAAGTGTGAAGCATATCTCGAGAGTCTGATTACACTAAAAAAAGGGCCTTAACGGTTTATTTGGTGATGTTCGTGAAAAACTGTCAATAATAGGGGTCATCTTGACGGTTTTAGACATACGTCAAGAAAATAACTTTTTTCTGTTAAGTATCGAAATTTACCATATTCCTTGATGATTTTAGATAAAGCGTCAAGAAAAAACACTACATTCTTGACAATTTATTTATAATCGTCAAGTAATGCATGAGCAAAAAAATTATCGTGCATATTTCATCTGCCATTTTCGTAAGTTTTTGAATTTTTTTGATTGCAGGCTCTATGTTGATGGTTCCGTGGTCAATTTAATCTCTGCTTCTTTTATTCATTTTTTTATTCTCCTTGAGCCTCTTCTTTCTCCATCCTCTCCATTTTTTACATGGCTGGTGATTTGCTCTCCTGCGTCCCCCTCCTCTTTCTCCTTCCCAAACTCTCCACTGAAACCCTTGCACCATTGACCTCCAAGCACTAGCCACAAACCCTACATATTGTCGGCCCCTCATGATGCCTTCGGTAGCGCAACATCTTCTCTATCATCTGTAAGAACCTGACCGCCACAACAACGCTCGTCTGTGGTTACTGTGCCCACATCGAGTCTGAGATCGACACAGTGTGAAAGAGGTTCCTCTCGCTCATCGACTCCCACCTCGTTCCCTCCGCCGCCTCCAGGGAGTCCGGGTCTTCTATTTGAAGATGAAGGGGGACTACTACCGCTACCTAGCCGCGTTCAAGGTTGCCGACGATAGGAAGGAGGTCGTTGAGGCCACCATGGAGGCCTACAAGGCCGCTCAAGTAAATCAATTAACTTCTCCCCCACTCCAAACGATCCTACACACACGACATTCTCTAAGTTTAGCCTCGCTGAGATTCCGTAGGCTGCCCCGCAACGACGATATTTAGCCCACGACGACGCCGACACTTGGACCTACTAGTCTGAAGTTTGTTTCGAATATAAATAATTAAGATCTATATTGATGGGGTTTTCTTTTTTTCCAGAACATGACCAAGATTTCCACTCGGATACGGACCCGATTTCTCAACCTCTTGATAAGAATGTCAAACCCTAGAGTTTTTCTTGATTTTAAATCAAGAAATAGCCCCCAAATTGATTGATGGATTTATTTTGTGGGGTATTTAGCTGTACACTCTGATCAAGACCAGAATATGGCTCTGATTGAGGACTTAGATGGGAAAGGAGTTAGCATTCAGGTGCTCGATTGACAGAATTAGGGTTTTCTCTGTTTGTGGTCAATTTATTTCTATTTAGGGACTTCTGTAATGATCCCTATTCCAAAATTTTAATTTTGGTTTAATTTTAGGAATAAAAAGATGATTGCTTCATACCGTCACAAGTACTAAAGGGGAATGGAGCGACATCCTTCTTCGGCCATGATCTCTCTTATTCTCTTTAGCTTCTTGGTATGTGATGTCCTTTTGAAAATTTTCTAAAATCTTTTATATGTTGATCTATGTTTCATAGTGGTACTGACACACATATGAGATAATACAATACAGACACATCGACACAAATATGATACCATTGACTATTTTTGTAGTGCCTGACATAACCTGCTCTGATTCTTGGAGGTATCGGTGCTTCTTAGATGCTAATATATCCCTAAATAATTATTCTGTTAAAATATGAACTTTTTTAGGTTTTTTATAGAATTCTGGGTTGGTAATTGCCTGATATGAACTACGAGTATTGATTATTACTAAGAGAGGAGGTCTCCGAAGCTCTTTTAAATGGTGAGCACATTTGATGTTAAATTCATTCCTTATTACCAATTCAGAATCAATTGGGTCATATTATCTTAAACCCCTATTTTTATATGAAAATTACAATTACTGTTTAGACACAATGTTATACTAATATTGCTTCTCACGGATCTTTTGATTATAGAACTTTAGGCAAATTTTTTCTGAATGTTTGTACCATTCTATGAAACCTTTTATAACTGCATAAAGAGTTTACCAAGTTGGTTAAATGATGGTGAACTTTCGACATAAGTTTGCCAAGTTGGTTAAATTTTGGTAATGAATTGGGGATTACATGCTAATAGTTGCTTGTTCCTTCACAACTGTAATTGTCGCCATGGCCAAGGTGCAGCCCTCGACCAGCGCACGCGAGGACCACCCAACTGGATTTAGACATAAAGATTATTGGTATCTTTTTTACATCAAATTGGATCCAGGCTTGGTTTATACTTGTGCAATTTTGTTTGCCATATCCGGTTGTGAGTTTGTTTATGGAATCTAATATCTGTGTGTTTTGCCCATGGTTATATACGTTAAGGGCATTTTCATCTATTTTCCTTCTTGAACTCTTAACTACTAATATATAGAAGTAAAATGCTAATAACTGTTTTAATATTGGATTTTATAGTGTCTTATTCTTGGCCTAGAAGAGAGTTTGATCAATCATCTTACTATTTTGTATGAGTACAGTACAATATTTTTCCTTATGATAAAAAATTGCCTATATGATGGCTTATAGGACAATAAGAGTAGCCCAATTCTCAAGGTAAGAAGTAAGAACTTGCTTGTTTCAGATAGTATCATCAGGTGTAAATTAGGAACCTTCTCACACATAGGGTGCTATCATAACTACATTAAGATACAACCTCTTTTATAATAATGTTAAAAATTTGGATAATTCTCATAATTAAGATACAACCTCTTTTAGGTTCTTGTCAATTTCTTCCCATCTAGGTTCTTTGGTTCTAAAGTAGTTGCTAATAATCTTAATTTCACCAATATGAGGTGAACCAAAACAGGATACCACTAAACCACCTGTTTATAGCCAGCTAAAAATATAAGCAAGTCTTACATTACAACTAACCCAATTTGTAGTATGAGGATGACATGCATTGCCAAATTATAATTGAATTCCCCAAAAATATTTCTTTATTTGACAGTTAAAATGATCATATAATGCAGTAATATGTCTTAACAAGCAAACATTGGCACTTAAACCAGTTTCATGTCTGTCTCATTGTAAACACGAAAAATATATCTATACCATTGTGTCCATATATTAGCATATTATTGGTACTACAGTTCGCCCTCAATGCAATTTAAAATGTAATTTATGTTCTAAATTCTGGTCTTAATTTATGGATTGTTTCCATTTACCATATATATTGCATTTTTATTTCCCAGGTTCCCTACATAAACATATCTATTAACAGCCAAAATTGCAATTTCAAATGTTTAAGTTTGTTATCTTTGTAATTACAACGTGAAACTCTTCCAGGATAGTTTTTTGAGAAAGAAGAAATTTCTATATGTCGACTACTTATATTGTATAGGTGTATCCAATATCTTTGAGAACCTAGATTCTACATCCAAGCATCTTAATTTTTTTAGATATATTTTCTAAGTATATGATATTATCTATAGGGCATCTAGTTCAGTGATTTTTTGTTATGTGTATTGATCGAAGAGGCAAGTTTCCTTCGATTTTAGGTTTTAAATTCTTAAATTCGATTGTGAGTCTTTCATTAATGTTCCATTGAGGTATCCAATTGAAGCATGTATTAGAGTTTTGAATCAATATTGCAGCTAAAAACTTTGCTCCCTGGTTAAAATCTATGCTCTTAGGTGATAAAGCACAGAGAGGTGTTATCTATAATGGAGAAGCATGTGTCAACATTGAGGTCTCTTGTTGAAGCATGTATTAAGAAAAAAAAAATGTTCTTTATATTGGGGAATACATCATATTTTCACTGGAAGTGTTTATGTTGACTATATTTTTGGTTTAAAATCATCTTATGATTCTTTGCTTAATTGGATCCTAGTTTTAATCAATAAAGATATCAATAATTATTTAAAAAGTAGGTGTTATCTTCAGTAATGAGTCATTTCTAATTATATAATAAAATGTGAGATATGTACTTTTATATCATTTTCTTATGTGATTCTTTTTTAACTTGTTGAAACCTACTAATGGCTCTATGCTAATCTTTCTATTTTTAGACCTTGGTGTTACTTGATCCTTTAAGATTTAATATGGGGATACTATAAAGAAATGAAGTAACTAGGAAGCATGGATACTCCAAAATTGGTGTTGTATCATATTGAATCTTTTTCAGGATATGTATCGGATACCACATGGACACACCAAAATACACTAAGATACGGAACAATCAGCGCACTGTCTGTATCACAATGTATGTTTGGTATTGTATTTTGTCCAAAACTTAAGAAAAACTGGTAACTGTAGGACTACTAATGCTAATAAATTATATTGTTTCCATTATTTTTATAACATGTCACCTATGCTCATTTACTTGTTTCAGTATGCTAATTCTAAAATTTGCTAAATATATGTTTTAGACAGTAGGGACTACTAATGCTACTAAATTATATTATTTCCATTATTTTTATAACATGTTAACTATGGTCATTAAGAGTCATTTCATTAATTTTCTGTTTTATAGTTAGGGACTGGAGTGAGTATCTTAATTTCAAGAGGGAATCCATCTCTGGTGATGTCTTTCACTATCTTTTTTTACGGATATATTCTTTGTTCATACAAAGAGGATTGATCTCCAAGTCCTGATATCTTTGCTCATATCATTAATAGTGGATACCATTCTTCTTTCTTCAACTGATGATCTTTGCTTTGATATTTTTCTAGGTAAAATCTGTGTACTATACACTCCAAATCGAGCAAGATTCACTGTTGCTGCGGATTCTTTCCTCTAGACTGGTAGGTTGAGAGGTCTTTTTTTTGTATATGTAATAATTTGCTTCATATGGAAAGAATTATCAGAAATTCGGTCTATATACTCATCAACTAGTTTTCTAGGTTTTAAAGTAAGGGCCTCTCTTTCTTATAACTGTCGAGAGTAAATATTTAGAGCCCAACATGGATAATATGACCACAGACAGTATCCAAGATGGCTGTTTGAGAAACTACACATGTTTATTTTTCACATTCCACCTGAGATTTAGTGCGAATAGCTTGCCTAACGCCTAGGAAGCATCAAACTTTAAATGTCTGCATATACTAACTAACATATCTTCCATGATTGGTTTATTTTTGAGTTTCCTCATTAGCCAAGTACACTTGAGATTTAGTGTGAATAGCTTGCCTAACGCCTAGGAAGCACCAAACTTTAAATGTCTGCATATACTAACTAACATATCTTCCTTGATTGGTTTAGTTTTGAGTTTCCTCATTAGCCAAGTACAAGATATGAAATGAAAGATCTAGTATTTACTTATCTCTCCTTTTCTGCATGCATATTATTTAGATTCTATACCTGAATTCATATATATATATATATATATATATATATATATATATATATATATATCAAGGACACGTTGAATGTAGGGTTGCACAATGTTGCTCTATTTGAGTATTCTCATATTTTTTGAGCAGTCATTGCCTAATAATATATAAAAATACAATCTCAAAGATACAAACAAACAAACAAACACACACACACACACACACACACACACACACACACACACACACACACACACACACACACACATAATATATAGGTATATATGTACACCACTCAATATGCTCCTCTCACCAGATGTTTCATACTCAAATCAAAGACATCCCTCACCTCACATTCTGTATACTCTATAATGAAATTGTAAAATCTGCACACCTCATTTGATACATGATACCAACACTACCCTATAATGTTACCCGACCACTACTTGCACCCCTCATGGACACTCACTCGCTCACTTAAATACACATTCCAAAGCTCCTAGCACCGACTAACACACACATATATATCCTAATTTCTCCTTTCACTCCAGTTCTTATTAAACTCACTAACACGAGTTTAACACACCAAACACTTTCCATCACCCTAGGAATGGTACTAATAACACCCATACTCACTTAATTATACCTTACTACCATCACTTGATACTCTCGAACATGGTTGCACCATGGCTGAACACCAAAAGAACTGATACATGGATTCCAAGATTGGTATCCTAATATACACTTCACCTACACCTTCAATCCATTATCACTCCCAGGCACAAATCGCTGTGTAAACACTTTAACCAAATGCTCTTGACATGCACTCAGTTAATACCCGAGCTCCTCACACTACACAACAGTTACAAGTTCAGATATTGTAGTATATAAAACCCTCTCCCCAAGCTGCTGTTCCACATATTTGCTGTTGCCCTCGAGTTCTTACTACTATTCAGTCCATCAAGTAAACAATAGCGCAGTCCCCACTACATAATTCTGCAGGTCAAACAACCCCCATCTCCTACCTAGAACCTGCACATACCCGTGCCCCAAAATATACAAATAATATTTCCTCAAGCTGCTGTATATTTCTGTTGCTGCAATAACATAGATCAAGTGCAACCCCTGATACATGTCCACCCTCACCCCATATACACACACTCTCAAGCATATGGACACACATACCATTGGCACACTAACACACTCTAAGACCCACACACAAACAACACATGGGCACTATTGTAATACGCTACAACTCATTCCCCAAGTAACTTATCATAGGCATTCTATCAAACACCTATAAGAATGCTCATGATACCCTCATGTATCACCTTGGTACAGATGGGGGAGAATATGATGGCCGATAACAGAAAAGTACCAAAAAATTAAGAAGCTAAATGGTGGAAATTTTAACTTATTTTTACTATTTTGCATTTATTAGTACTCTAGTCTTCTAGATGTTGTTCATAATAGTTCAGTTGAGTTATTGTAGTCTCCTTGTTTTCTCCAGGATCTCGTTTTTTTGTTCATTGTTCAATAAGCTCATCAACATTAGTAACTTGTGCTCTTGTTCTCTCAGGAACTATACGTGCTTCCAAATGAAGGCTGTTGTGATGGAATGCGTTTCGAATTCAGATATTTTGTTATATAGTTTGACAATTTGTCATGTATTTTAGTTTACTTGTATATATAGGTTTTGGATGTTTAAGAAATTATACAAAAAATACATATTTGGTCTATTTGGATATTTGGTTGGATGTTTACGGTGCACAAACACATATTTGTTAATATAAAAATTATGTATATTATTGTTCTTTGATGTTTGTGGTGTTTTGGATTATGTTGATATTATGTGCCAGTAAATGCGACAAAAAGAAGCATATAATATATAATTACAAACAAAATTTTGGTTAAACAAAATTTAACTTCTCTTGACAGTTTTTCAACATCAAAAAAAAATTTCTTGACGGTTTTTCTCGGTCAAGAAAGGGCTTTCTTGACGGTCATTACCCGTCATCTAGGCTACAATCAAGAAAAGTTTTTATTTATCTTGACATTTTTTTGATATGTTTTCTTGACGGTTTAAAACCGTCAAGACAAGCTTGTTACTTGACGGTTTAAAACCGTCAAGAAAACAAAAACATGAACCGTCAAGAAAAGTTATAACTTTTCTTGACTGTGGCCTAGATGATCGATCCAAAACCATAAAAAAAACCTTTCTTAACGGGGAAAAACTGTGACAAAAAGCCATTTTCTTATAGTGATAGTGCTCCCCGACTGCCCGTTTGTTTGGGGGTGATATGCTGTACTAAACTTGAGTTGGGTACCCAAGCTAGCCTGGAAACTCGTCCAGAAGTGGGATATGAAATGACTATTCTGATACGATACGATGCTCACAAGAACTCCATGCAATCTGACAATCTGTCGCACATACATCTCCTCTAGCTTCTTTGTAGACGTACCGAATTTGAATAGCAAGACTTGAGCCGATTTGGTCAACCTATCTATGATGACCCAAATTGCGTCTTTTCCTCATGGAGAACGCGGAAGACCCAAAACCAAATCCATGGTAACATGCTCCCACTTCCATTCTGTAATGGGTAAAGGCTGAAGTAAACCACCTGGCCTCTGCCTCTCCGTCTTTAGCTGCTGGCACACTAATACCAGGATACAAAGCGTGCCACCTCCCGCTTTAAACCATATCACCACACATGCTCCTTCAGATCTCTATATATCTTGTTGGCACCTGGATGAATATAGTACTGAGATCGATGCGCCTCTTTGAGAACCTCCTCGTGCAACTCTCCACTCGGAACACACAGTCTAGTACAGTGCCGCAATAATCCATCATCAGCAATAGTAAAGTCCTCTGATAATTCCTTTCAAACCTGTGCCCTGATGCTTCTCAGAGTCTCATCATCTTACTAGGTAGCCCTGATCATGTCCATCAACTTAGACTGTATCTATAATCCCCACATCTACATCTTTACACCAATAAATAATACCTTAATACCTAAGCTCTCAAAATTGACCAAAAGTGTCTGTCCATCGTCAAGTATATAGCCACTGGATACCTGCTCAAGGCATCAACGACTACGATGGCCTTCCCTGGATGGTACTATAATGATATGTCAAAGTTCTCCATCAACTCCAACCACCATCGATGTCTTATGTTCAGCTCTTTCTATGTAAACACGTACTTCAAGCTCATGTGGTCTGTAAAGATCTTTACACGCTCTCTGTACAGATAGTGTTTCCATAGCTTTAGAAAAAAATAACCACTACCAACTCCAAATTATGGGTAGGATAGTTCTTCTCATGAATACGTAATTGCCGGGAAGTATAGGCAATAACCTTACCATTCTACTGCAAGACACAACACAAACCCTTCCCTGAAGAATCATTATAAATAGTGAATCCACCTGACCCCGATGGCAACGTTAATACTGGAGCTGTCGTCAATCTCCTCTTCAGCTTATCAAAAGCGCTTAACAATCCTCTGTCAAAAAAAAATCCACATCCTCCTGGCCAGCCTAGTCATCGGCTCTATAATCCTGGAGAAGTCCTGTATAAATCTCCTTTAATAACATGTCAGCCCCAGAAAGCTCCTGATCTATGCCACTGAACTTGGAGTAGCTCACGACTCTACTGTAACGATCTTCTTTGGGTCACCTGAGATTCCATCTCCTGTCACCACATGACTAAGGAATTCAACCTGGTCAAGGAAGAACTCATACTTCGAAAGCTTTCCATAAGGCTTATCCTTCCTGAGAGTCTCTAAAACTATCCTCAGGTGCTCCTCATGCTCCTCTGGGGTCTTCAAATACACAAGAATATCATCAATGAATACCACCACAAACTTATCAAGGTACTGATGGAATACCTTGTTTATCATATTCATGAATACCGCTGGGGCATTGGTCAACACAAACGGCATCACCATGATGTTAAACTGGCCATACCGAGTCTGAAAACCTATCTTCGGAATATCCTCCTTCTTCACTTTTACCTGGTGGTAGCCTGAACTCAAGTCTATCTTTGAGAATACCTTCATTCTACTCAACTAATCGAAGAGATCATCTATCCCTGGTAGCGGGTATTTATTCTTGTCACTAACATATTTTCTAGGAAATGGTATTTTGGTAATTTTATAATTATTTAAATATTGTGCATGTTGAATAATTATTTATTTTACTATTTAATTATTGGTAGATGTTAGTTAATTATTTTGGACTTGTGTTAGTGGACCTAACTAGTTTAGTTTAGACTCATGGACCAACATTTGCAATTAGTTAGAATTAAGCCAAATTAGAAGCCCATTTATTAGGAGGATGATTAGTTTAATTAAAACTATTAGACTAGAACCTTCCCTCCTTAATTATTTCTTCATGAGAGGCCCCAAGGGGTATAATGGATATTACATAGTGACTTGGGAAGGGGGTCAAGTGGCCAGCCTATACAAAGAGGGGGGGGGGGAGTTTCTCTCTCCTCTTTTTATTTTCAATCTAGATCTAGATTTTTTTTCAACAAAATTTCTTCATTCCCATATCAAATTCCTACCAAATTTCTTTCTAATTCCTTCCTAAATCACTATTGGAGGCTATTAGAGCAAGGATCTAGAAGAAAGAAGCAAGGATCTACAAATAGGAGCAAGGATCTACAAGTTGAAGGCCAATTTTATCAAATTTTGAGGTTGCATTGGGAATCCATCTACCAATAGGTATAATTAAGTTTTCCCACTTTAATTAGGTTCTAAATATAAGATTTAACCAGGTACTAAATATGAGATTTAACCATAACAAACCACCCCATAGGCTACCCATAGGAATTGGAATTATGTTCATAGGAGGCCTATTGAGAAAGTTATGGTACTTTTGTGTCAATTTTGGGGGAATTCCGAGATTGACACTTGTTGTGTTTGTCAATTGGTCATATAAACCAAATTGACATGTGTTTGTTTATTTGTGGCTATTATCGTATCCATAATTGGATACGTGTAGGTCATATCACAACAATTTGGTGATATTTGTGGATTTGGGGGTTTTTCTACCGACACCGGGCTTAGTGTATGTCATATTTTGACACGGACACGTAGATGTATATTTTACTCTTCGTATTGTTATAAATAGTAATTTAGACTTGCTCGTGTCCTTTGGGGTACATTTGGTTGTGTGGTGGACTCGTATCGCAAGCGTATCATAGATCTAGTGTGATACGGGTGTGCTGCACTCCACGTGTTTGTTGTGTTGCATTTCTAGATCCAATTTCCTTTGTTCTTAGCTACTTGTAATAGATGTATTCATATGTATATATTTATATATATTGTTATATATATATATATATATATATAGTTATAGGTACTAGTGTATCAAGTATCCATATGCATATGCATATGTATCTATATATATATATGTAGATATACATCTATATATATAACTATTTGGATAGTTATGCTATATGTATACATGTATGTTGTATATATGTATTTATGTGTGTGATGCTACTATATCTATACGTATGTATGAAAGGAAGTGATATATCTACCTATGTGTATATGTATGGGATACTATATCTATAAGTACATGTATGTAGGTACATATATATGTATGTGTATGATTATATATATATATATTAGATTGATGAGTGCACATCTATGTATATGTATATATATATATGTCCATATATATATATATATATATATATATATTTAGTTTTGTGTATATATATACATATTGTATGAGGCTATGTGTGTGCAAGTGGGGGGGGGCAGCTCGGACAGGAAAGAGCAGCAACAACAACTGGATGCGACAACATAGCAAGGCACTGCACAGTGGAAACAAGTCCCCACAACAAGCAAATACAGCAGTAGCAGATCGGGCATTATAGAATGCTCTATGGTAGAACTAGTAGCAGCAGCAACTATACCAGTGTAACCGAGCAGCAACAGCAGCTATTCAAAGCTACGAGCAGCAGTAGCACCAGTGCAGAGCCTCGAGGCAGCAAGTGAAGAGTTACCGAGCAACATTAGTAGGTTTCAATGGCAGCGAGGTTAGGCAGAGGTTTAGATGTTCAGATAGTTAGTTAGTTAGTTACTTAATTACTTAGTTAGTTAGTTAACTAATAGTAGTTATTGTTTGTAGTATCTAGTTAGTTAGTATCTATTTAGTTATACCTCTTATAGATATCTCTAAGTTATATATATATATATATATATATATATATATATATATATATATTAGTGGTATGGATAGTTAATATGGCATGGTGGTTAGTATTTAAATTCATATTAGTAAATACTAGTAGTTGGTATAAGTACATACTAATAGTTTATATTGGATTAATATATATACCTATTAGTATATAGTTAGATTGGGTAGCTACTATATACTAGTGTGACATTACCTTGAGATACCAAGGTAAATGCCAAGGTAATGGTCGATAGTCAAGGTATTGAGTTTGAGTATCAAGATGGAGGTTTAGTAGTGCGATACCGCATTGGTTCAAAGCCAAGGTATCCATTTAGTATTTGTAATTAGGATTAGTATATATATTATTGCTTGTGTATACATATATGCTATTTCCATATCTCTTGTTTGTGTATCTTGCGATACGGTAACTTAGTATCCTAGATTTACCTTGTATGGCCTAGATTATTAGTGTATGAACCCAATGTCATAGAGATAGACTCACGCAACCTAGAAATAGGTAGTTTGACTTAGAGTTGACCTAGTTTGACTTAGAGTTGACCTAGAAATGGCTCTTTGACCTAGATGTTGACTAGTTTAACTTATTTTTATTCCAAAACTTTTTATTGATGTGATATTCCCTATTTAGGTCTTTGAGGCACCGTACCGGACATCTATGATACTGTGCACCAGGTTTCAGGCAAGTACATTTTCTGTTAGTTTTTCATTTATGATATGCTCTATGATCATTGTATCTAGTATAGATATTCTTGATTCTTGACACGATGGTTACACGGATTGGTATATCCGGATCTCGTCAGAGATATTATTCCTTGGTATATATGGTGTATCTTATGCAAGCGTTGTTCTATTGTTCTTTTTGTACATGTACAGATACTGATTCTCGGGAAGACTTGCTACATTCCTGGAGAATCCCGTGCCATAGCATACCATGGTTGGATCCACTATACTAGTCGGTTTTAGGGAGTATATAGTGTAGATATGTGATCATACCATCTTTGTATCAAGTCTTATTCATTGAATAGTGTTAATCATGCACCGCACGTATGATTAGCCAGGCCATATAACTTGTTTCAAGTTTCTATGCCGATCACATGTTAAAGCTGCTACTCACTCATTTAGTCATTTAGTATTCTTGTTCATTGCTATATTGTTCATTCTTGTATTTATTTCCAGTATTTTTTTATTGTATATATCTTGTATCTATTATTGTATCTTATATATTCATATCTATTTACTGTTACATAGTCTATATCATTGATTGGAACTGCTGTTAGAGATGTACTCTGCTCCTTTTCTGACTGGATATATTTTCTCAAATGACACTGAGAAGTGGTACCCTACTTATTACGGGCTTCATAATATTGTGGGCTTAGAGTCAGAGACCCTGGCTCAGGAGGGACTCATCCCGACTAAGACAGATAACCAAGTACTTGTAGCTTCTTAGTTATTCTCCTTGTACTGGATTTGTCTCTAGCTTGTTATTTAGCATTTTCTCAGACTCATTGATATTATTTTGACTCATGAGTTGTATTATGACTATTCTATTTTTTTATCATATTCGTGTTATTCTCCATCTTAGATCTGTGATTGAGTGTATTGACATTATTGGTGGCTCATTATATTGTTAGATAGATTACACAAACAGCGTTCTACCTCTGATTCTGTGGCGTAAGCTGGACGTTGTTCCTGACTTGCATCTCTACACCGTGCGTGGGTCGTGACATATTTTTAGTGGGGGCCCATGCAGGTCTTCGAGGTCGCAACTAGTGTGATTCATAGTGGTACTCTGAATTGAGTGCTATGACGAGCCTGTTTTAGAATATAGGCTATAGGCTGAGAATACTCAATCACATCTAGGAAAAATTCTTTTGATTCATTCAACTATTCTTCCTTGATATTGATAATTGATCTTTAAACTGTCCTTTCTTGAGTGTCTTACATCATGTGCTATATTGATTCTTTCTTTCGTTTTGTCTCAGGATGCCGCTTAAGACTAGATCACAGCAAGGGAGAGCAGCTTCTTAGAGGTCTACGACGTCCCGAGGGCCTGCACCAGTCACTTCTCCAGTGATTGGAGTGTCATATGCTTTTGGAGGTCCACCTCATACTCAGAGGACCGTGCCAGCTGTATCTGAGGGACTTCCATCTCCACCTTCCGTGCCAGCAGATGCGACACAGATGTTCACACTGTTTTACAAGATGTTGGAGGCACAGAGGGCTCAGTCTGAGGTACACCAAAGATAGACCGACGTCTTATGGTAGGACATCAAGAGTGCTCATCAGCTTGCTCGTGCCGTAGTAAAGAGGGGAGTTCCGATCCAGCAGCAAGTTGCTCCTCAGGTTACTCAGCTTTGGCCATGTAACATTCAGGACTTCAAGAAGCTGTAGCCTAGGGTCTTCAAGGGGACGGAGGGCATCATCTATGCTGATGATTGGCTTGAGGACATTAAACATCTTATGAGGGTGTACCGTCTTTCTGAGGATCTGAAGGTTGAGGCGGTAGGACTTCAGCTGTTCGACGTCGCCCGTACTTGGTTCAAGAATGAGCCAATTTTTGCTGACACAGGACAGTCTTGGGAGGTGTTGAAGGACCTCTTCAAGAAGAAGTTCTTCGCTCGAGCAGACAGGTTAGACTTGGGGAGGCAGTTTGAGAGTCTCATTCAGGGGAGCATGTCTGTGGTGGAATACGCTGTAGAGTTCAACAGGTTGAGCCGATTTGGGAAGTATTTGATGAGAGAGCCGGAGGTTCGAGCTATTCATTTTTGCGAGGGTCTAAACTAGAAAGTGAAGATCCTCATTCCTTCTTTTTATAAGACATACTCTGAGATACTTGCAGAGGCACGCAAGGTTGAGCGCGAGTTGGGTTTAAAGCCCAAGAGAGATCGCGATTCTTTTCTGGGGGAAAACAGCAGCACAGTATCTGCCAAGCATCCTCATTTCCAGTCCAGGCCTTTTCAGCAGCCTTAGCAGCACCAGACTCCAGCTAGGGCACCATTTTACTAGGCACCACAACAGCAGAGACAGTTACAACAAGCTTCCTGTCACTACTGTAAGAAGCACGACCACATCTAGGAAGTTTGCAGGAGGAGGCTGGGAGTTTGTTTATATTATGGTATCGAAGAGCATTAGCTGAGAGAGTGTACTTCCAATCCTCGTCGTGCAGTTAAGGGAGCAGTTCCAGCTCCGAGGCCATAGGTGAGACCACCTGCAGTACAGCCGATGGGACCGCCGCTTTCGACCCAGCATCAGCATTATGTCCAACATCAGCATCTGGGAGGCACACGTCAGGGATTAGCGTTCGTTATGACAGTCGAGGAGGTCCAGCCCACCGGAGATGTCATCGCAGGTTTTGTTCTTCTTGATTCCATTCCAGCTTTAGCTTTTTTTGATAGTGGTACTTCCCATAGTTTTGTATCTGTTTTTTTTGCTCTGAAGCATGGTTTGGTAGCTGAGTCTTTGCTTAGGACTTGCAAGATCATGACTGGGGGAGGCATTATCCTAGTTAATGATATTTGCAAGGATCGAAGAGTTCTCTTGGAGGTTGGGAGCTGAGTGCGTGTCTACTTGTAATGCCACTTTCGAGCTACGACATTGTACTCGGGATGGATTGGTTGAGTAGGCACCATGCTAGTATAGATTGTAGAGGAGGTAGAGTTTTGTTTGGTCCACCAGGAGAGCCAAAGTTTGAGTTTTCTAGAGGAGCTACAGAGCAGGGAGAAGGCATTATTTGTGGAGCTATGGTGGAAGACAAGGAGTTGCCACATCCGTTGATAGCAGAGTTGTTGGATGTATTTCCTGAGGAATTGCTAGGATTTCCCCCAGATCGAGATATTGAATTCTCTATAGACTTGCTGCCAGGTGCAGAACCAATTTCAAAACATATCTATAGAGTAAACAACAACGAGCTGGTCGAGATAAAGAAGCATGTAGACGAATTACAGGATAAGGGGTTTATCAGATCGAGTTCTTCACCGTGGGGAGCCCCAGTATTATTTGTACTGAAGAAGGATGAATCAGTGTATGTGCATTGATTACAGGGTATTGAATAATCTCACTATTAAGAATAAATATCCTTTGCCACAGATTGATGACTTGTTCGATCAGTTGGGTGGTGCCAAGATATTTTCTAAGATAGACTTGAGATCATGCTACCACCAGGTGAAAGTGAAGCCGGAGGACATACCGAAGACTGCTTTTCGGACTCAGTATGGCCAGTATGAGTTTATGACGATGCCCTTTGGGATGACTAATGCCCCGACGGTATTTATGAATTTGATGAACAAGGTGTTCCATTAATACCTTAACAAGTTCATGGTGGTATTCATCGATGACATGCTCATATACTCGAAGACACCGGAGGAGCACGAGGAGCATTTACGGATTGTGTCTGATGTGCTGAGGAAGAAGAAGCTGTATGGGAAGCTATCCAAGTGTGAGTTCTTCCTGGACAAGGTAGAGTTCTTGGGACATGTTGTGACTGGTGATGGTATTTCAGTGGATCTGAAGAAGATCGCAGCAGTGGAGTCTTGGAAGACCCTGAGATCAGTAGCAGAGATCAGGAGTTTCTTGGGATAGGCAGGCTATTACAGGAAGTTTGTGCAAGATTTTTCGAGGATTGCCGAGTCGATGACCAGACTCACCAGGAAGGATATAGAGTTTGTTTGGACGGAGGATTGCCAGGTTACTTTTGAGGAATTGAAGAAGAGGTTGACGTCTGCTCCTATTTTGTCGTTGCTTTTTGGGTCTGGAGGTTTCACTATTTATAGTGATGCATCGGGAAAAGGTTTGGGTTATATTCTTCACCAGAATGGAAAAGTGATTGCCTATGCATCCCGACAATTATGTCCTTATGAGAAAAACTATCCTATACATGATTTGGAGTTGGCAGTTGTCATCTTTGCCCTGAAGTTATGGAAACACTATTTGTACGGAGAGCGTATGGAGATATTCACAGACCATAAGAGCTTGAATTACATTTTCACACAGAATGAGTTGAACATGAGGTAGCGTTGGTGGTTGGAATTGATAAAGGATTTTGACATCTCTTTGCAGTTCATCCTGGGAAAGCCAATGTAGTTGCTGATACCTTGAGCAGGTATCCGATAGCTATATTGTTGATGTCATGTCCCAGTCCCAAAATATACGGGACGAGGCCACGTGGCAATAGCCAGCTGACACGTCTCCGAGGATATCCCAATTTAATGGATCCACGAAGAGTGCTACGCTGTCCTATAATACTAACATGTACAATATCAGTCAATAACAGGTAATCTAATCTCATCCACAAAATAAATCCGCAAGAAATACTAAATAAACTGCTGGAAGATAAACGCCAGTCTCAAGATATCATAGTTCAACCACATGTCTGGTGGAAACAAACCCACTACTATGACAAAATAAAGTACTGAAAAGAGATATAAAAGATAAAGACTAGGGCATTGGCTCTAGATAATGATGCACCCAATCTAGGCTGAAGGCCTATCAACTGGTCACGGAAACTCTGACGACTGCACCTCTAACTCCTCAGCTGTAGCGAATCTCGTCTCCTGTCCAGGGCCGTACACTATAGGGTAATATGCCTCGTCCAAATCTGGAAAGGTACCAGGTCCTCAGAGGGACGTAACAAGATACATAGAAGCATACCATATATAAATACTGAATAAAATAAATACAATAAAGGGTGTGCTAGCCATATAAGTGAATGCAATGTGAGGACAACTGTGAGTATATGGGAATGTGTAGGCTAGACATATGCTGACATAATTCACCAGTCGTGGCAACCGGCTATTGTATGCCACACATGCCCCCTATAACACGGGCGCAGGAATACAATAACGTCCGATATTCTATAGAGTGTGGTATCTGCAATGTCATCAAGTAACGTCCAACACTCTACAGAATATGGTATCAGTAATATATATATACGTCTGTATCACTCCGTCGAGTGCGGTATCAGTGTAAAGGAGTGGGGTGTCCCATATGCCTACTAGTCGTCCTCCCCGCCTAATGTAAATATACAAGTCAATTGCTCGACGTGCATAATCCATATCTAAATGCCAAGTCTCTACATTCAAATAATCCTGAATTTTTTGCTAACCGTGATGCATGTTACACGTGGCGATAGCTAGTCGAACACGCGAACTCGTATCCCAACATGATATTTGTCACTATGAATACGTGTAAATGTGTCAGGTCTTGGAAGATAACAGGGTATCATCCAATGAGGTAAGTCTGCTAATGACTAAGTCAATGTATACTAATCATCGACGTATCCGTCGATTGCACCGAGACAATCTCGAAAGTGCACAGTTGTATAAAGCAAGACAACAAGTATCCATACAACATTTGCATAATTTAAATTAGACAGTAAAATATGGCAAGGTATCTTGCCTGAGTCTTCAAGAGGTGAATGCCAAAAGCCTGCTCCTGTAGCGTCTCCTGGCTGATCCAAAGACCCTAGACATACAATATACACAACAATACAGACATCAGATACTACGCATTAACTACATACGATTAAGACGCGAGTTCACTATGGCTTGAGTACAGCGCCACGTGTACACGTAGCTAGGGTGTACACGTGTTCTGTCTTCGGTTAACATGTGTCTCGAGGCAATTATTTATCTAGTTACGGGTTGTTCATGATTTCGGTTCTGTGTTGACACATGTCTCTATTTTCCATATTTTGAATATACTAGGATTTATATCCAGGTGTTTCTAATGAATTACCTGTCCTTGGTAACTGGTCACTAATTTAGACCAAAGCTTTATTAATTAATATCAATAAATATCAATTTCCATACATTCATTTCTAATTAGTTTAAACTCTAGAGATATGGTTTCATATGCGACACGACGATACGAAGGAGAACTATAGGACACACGAGTGAAGGGTTAAATGAACGAGTACCTAATTGGCCGAGCGAGGGGTCCGCTCGCTGGTCGACTGTCTCCTCCGACGTGGGTAACTCCTGTTAACGTAGACGGATCTGGCCTGTTGTGTACAACAATGACGAGGGTTGCAGTCGCGGATACAGCGACTGGGCACGGCGGCAGCGGCTGGGCCAGCATCGGGGTGATGGTCCAGTCGCGGGGGGGGTTGGTCGGGGTCGTCCTCGTGGGTGGTTCGACGGCGCTGGAGGGTGGTGGGGAGCAGTCGGGATCGGGACAGCGGCTCGGGTGGCGTCAGGCGGCGTCAGGCGGAGTGGGGGCTGTGGTTTTGGCAGTCGGGGAGGGTTCAATCCGGCAAGGGTGGTCGGGGATGGATGGATTGGTGATGTTGGCTGGTCGGTGTAGAAGCATGAAAAATACGCTGGGAAGCTCTACGCAGCATATTGATACAGAGCAGCATAAACAGAGGCCTTCAGAGCCATCAAGCGTGCAATATAGCTTTTTTCGCTAAACTCAGCGTGAAATATAAGCTCAAAAGGCCATCCGCGTAAGGTAGTACGTCCAAGCCGCTTCAGCGTAAACAGGGTGCTTCATCGCCTCCTGGGCGTAAAACCCCTCCTCTTTCAACGTAGCATTGAAGTGTACGAGAGACTCTTCGTATTCTATGAAGTGAACCTGTCAGATCCTGCAATGAACCTGTCAGATCCTGCAATGAACCTGTCAGACCCTGCAATGAACCTGACGTCTGGACTTCTGACAAAGGGGATACTGCACGGCTACCCAGACGACGGCTATAATGATGGCACAACACTGCAACCCAGGATGTCATTTACCGCCATCTCCTTTAGGTAAACTACTTTTACGTGCACAAAGGGATACGCTGTCTTATTTTACACAGGCAGACATGAGCTGTTTACGCTCCGCAGTAGACAAACCGCCTGCCACATCAAAAGCTGTACTTCGTACGGGGCTCGAGGCATGTCTCTACGTCTAATGCGCAGAGCGGTGACAGTTTCTCGAGGCACGTCTCTACGTCTAATGCACAGAGCGGTGACAGTTTCTCAAGGCACGTCTCTGCGACTGATGCACAGAAGGCCTGCTGACCTTCAAAAACACGCCTCTGTATTTAATGAGCAGTATGGTGGCAAATCTCTGCATTTAATGCAAGAGATTTGATTATATCTTCAAAAGCCGTAATTCCGGCTAAGACGTCCACATCAGCACTCTGGCACGGTACGCAGCGGCTTTTACGCCCATTCAGCTTCTGTGCTCACTTGGCTTCTACGCCCATTTCAGCTTCTGTGCTCATTCGGCTTCTACGCCCACCCGGCCTCTATGACCACTCGGCTTCTACACCTATTCGACTTCTATGCCTACTTGGCTTCTACGCCATGGTGACTGTAACCTCCGATTTCCAAATTTCCGAAAAAATTAGATTTTTAATTTATTTTAAATACCAAGTTTATAAAAATATTTTCTGCTTGAATTTTTGTATTTGATTTGGAACAATGTTTGATTTTAGAAGGTAATTTAAAATCTTTTATAAAAATTATTTTTCCTAAATGTCGATTTCTTATAAATAAATAAATAAATAGTAATGTATATATATTTCTCTAGTTTCAAATGTTTATTGGCTTGAAATCATAAAATTATTTATTTGATAAAATTAATTAAAGGACTAGTTGTTTCTTCAAAATAATTTTTTTTTATATTTATTAGGATAGTAAATAAATTACATAGCTTTCCTAAAATGTTTTCTGAAATCATAATCTTTTCTTTTTAAATTTTACAAATTGCCATTTCCTATTAACTAGCCAGCACACCCTCATTTTTCCCACATGAGAAACCCTTTTTTTTATATATTTAATCCTGGCCATTCATTATTGGGCCAATCCTCACCCTTTAGCCCACAACTCTCTCCCTATTTAAGTCCCTCATCACCTCTCCCAAGAAACCCTAATCTCCAATTTATTAGCTAGCCCCCCACAATTCCCAAAGCCAAAGCCACCACCATTTTTGTGTGCTCGTGTCCGTGTGTCCAGCATCACCGTGTCAGCCGTGATGGCCTCGGGTCCGACCCCGGGTGTCCCACCGTATCCATTCATTTCCTGTGTCCAGCTTTACATTATTACAACCTGATTTCCGTGTCCGACACACCTGGACACAACCCCCACACCACAGCGAACACCCACCCCGTGTCCAACACCCGGACACGCCCACTGTACAGCGAACCCGCCGTGTCCAGCCCCGGACACGACCCCGACACACAGAACCCTAACCCTAGATTCAGCCTCGCCTATCGCCGCTGGCCGCCGCGTCTTCCCCCGACGTCGAGCTCCGCTGCCGCGTCGAGCTCGGAGACCCGCCGCTTCCTCACCGGAGCCGTCGTCGCCGCCGTCCTGATGTGGCTCTGGGTCAGATCCGCCGCCGACGGACTGAGATCTCCTCCTCGACGTCGAGCCGTGGCCGCCTCGGACCGCCCAGATCCGCCGAGAAGAACCGCCGCCGCCTCCTCGATCTGGCCCGCCGTAGATTCAGACCGCCACCGCCGAGTTCGAAGCCGCCGCTGCCCTCGAACAGACCGCCGGCCGCCTCGAGCCGAACACCCAGCGCCGCCTCCTCGAACCCAGCGCCGCCTCGAGCCGAGCGACGCCGCCGCCTCAGCATCTGTCGAAGCCGCGTGACCTCGACGGAGCCCCCTGCGCCGACCCCGGCGGACGTCCCCGCGCCGGCGAACGGAAACCCCCAAACGTGAGTTCCCCTCCCCTTCCTTCGACCCTGTAGTTAGGTTAGGTGATGAATTAGTTTATTTTTATGAATCAGTTTATTATATATAAATTAGTTATTACATATAAATTAGTTTATTATATATAAATTAGTTATTTTTATATAAATTAGTTCTAATATAATTAGTTTATATTATATAATTAGTTATTTTATATAATTAGTGATATAATAATTAGTTTAATTAATTTATAAAATTAGTTAGTTAATTTGTAATTAATGTAGTAAATAAATGTAATATATTTTGTAAATAAATATAACTAGTTTAGTAATTAATGTAATTAGTCTAGTAAAATAATGTAATTAGTTAGTAATTTCATGTATTAGTTTAATTTAGTAGTAATCAGTAGTTAATTTATTAATTAGTCATTAATCAGTAATTAATTCTTAATCGGTAATTAATTAAGTTATTAATCAGTTAATAATTGTTAATCAGTTAACTAGTTTAAACCAGTAATTAGTTAAGTTAATGTAATTAGTTTAGTAAATACAACATAATTCGTTTTATTGTTTTAATGTATGAAATTAGTTATTTATTATGTGTAAATTTAGTTATGTATTATGTATAAGGATTTTTGATTGATATATATGTACAAATATGTATTTTGGTATAAAAAGTATATATGTATATACATCTATTAGTGTATATACACAAATACGTATTTTGTACAAATTACTAATAGACACTTATATATATATATTATATACGTTTTATTGGTATAATAAGTATTAAGGTATGTTTCAGTATTTAATTATAAATAAATGTATATTGGTATATATGTACATATAACCGTATTTTGGTATAAATATGTGTACCTATATATATAAACATGTATAAACATATTTTTGGGTATATATGTATATATAAACTGTGTTGATATATATGTACTTGTAAAACATATTTTGGTATATTACCTTTATATAGTATTGTATTATTTTGGTATGTATGCATATATATATATATATAATATAAGTTAATCTGTATTTTGGTACATGTATACTAGTTTATCTGTATGAGTGATGTATAATTTTTTCACATAAATAAAATATATTTCCACTTATGTACATACAGTTATAACTATCTTGTATATACTTTGGAATAACAATATATGTATTATTTTTGATCATTAATAAGACTACGTTTAATTGGTGAATATACTAGATGACCCTAGTTGACTAGTGCCCTGCCTGACATGGCCCTGAGACCAGTATTTTTGACTGTGTTAGTGTAGCATCTGATGCAAATGTGGTTTTGCTTGTGTTATGTTTATAGGACTGTTGGTTTACCCAGGGGATACTCTGAAACAGGACATCAATAATTACCAGCTAAGGACCCAAGGCGAGTACATTCTCTGATTAGTTTCTAATTTATGATATCTCCTATGTTCACTGTATCTAGTGTAAATATCCATGTTCTTGACACATTGGTTACACGGATTGGTATACACGGATCTCGTCATGAGATGTTATTCCTTATTCATGGTGTAGCTTGTACAAGACTTGTTTTCCTTGTTATCTTGTGCATGTACAGATACTGATTCCCGGGGAGATTTGCTACCTTCCTAGGGAATCCCGTGCCATAGCGTACCATGATTGGATCTACTATACCAGTCGGGAGTTTGGGGAGTATTTTAGTGTAGATATGTGATCATACCCAACTTTCCATGCATCATAGCTCACCCCACATCTCACGTCGGGTGCGGCCTGACCATCTCCATGCCTCATAGCTGTTACGTGTGATTAGCCTGACCTCTCCATGCATCATAGCTAACCAACGGTTAGCCTGACCTTCGTGAATCATAGCTAATCACATGTAACCAGCCTGATCAAGTTCCCAAGCCGATCACATGTTAAAGCTAGTACTCACACACTTAGTCATAGGTTTCTTGCTCATGGACATATTGTTTTTCTTCCTGCATTTACTTACAGTATTTCCAGTATATTTCTTTTCTTGTATATTTCTCGTACCTATACATGCATCCGGTATGTTTCCATCTAGAACTGCTACATAGTTTATGTCATTTATATAGAACTGCTATTTAGAGATGTACTTTGCTCCTTCCTGACTGGAAAATATTTTTCCAGACTGTGACCTTAGTAGACTGGTTCCGACACACTTGGGGATTGGAAGTTAATGATTGCAGGTATGATTATGTTGTCATTAGACTTGTGTTGTATTCTTTTATTTCTTCAAATTCCTATCGTGCTGTAGTTGTGATTGAGTATTTCTAGATTTACTTTATGATATCCACGTCTCCTTATGGAGTTGGATACTAACGTGAGATTATTTAGATAGTACTTGACCTAGACAGCGTTCTACCGCCGATGCTGCGGCGTAGGCTGGACGTACCCACGCTCTCGTACCCCTAAACCGGGTGCAGGTCGTGACACGTTTTAGTGGTGGCCCATGCAGGTCTGACTTCGCGAGTTGTGCGATGTCGTAGTAGTGTGGCATCCTTGTTATACTACTGCGTACCTGCTATAGGATATAGGACATAGGATACTAAGATGAGAGAGGATACTCAATCACAAATTCTTGAGAGATTCCTGGGACGACCCCTTGAGAATCTTATTATAATTTCCAATTTAAATCTTTTCCTTGTTTCCGTCCGCTCTCGCTTGTTGTTACTGAACTTGATTCTTGTTGAGCAGTTATTAAATTAAAATCTTGGTATCATTATTGAGTTGATTCTTGTTGACCAGTTGTTAACTTTAATTCCTGGTATCGTTGTTGAGTTGATTTCAAACTGAGATGAATTTTACGGACTAAAATTTACGGTATCATCTGATGACATATATTGATGAGGACAGTGAGAAAGGTAAAAACGTCTGCTTTGGTTATGGAACCTAGAGTTTATCGCAGCCATATTAGCTGTCGTGACGAGAACGTAGGAACCTAACTTGGATGTACATACTTTAGTTATAAGATTTAGAGTTCTCGCAGCCATACCAGTTGGCGTGGCGAGGATTCTAGATGACATGATTATAGGGTTGCATACCTTAGTTACGGAACCTGTCGTTTATCGCATCTATGCTTACTGGCGTGGCGAGGATTCTGAGTGTCATGATTTCAGACAGACGTGTATGATTATCAGGTTGTATCTTAAATTGGTTCTTAAAGTATCATCTCAAGACTTATCTATTTCTGTTATTCCAGGACTTTGTTCCATCGCTTCTTTCTTTACTAGCAGTAAAGATACCTTCTGTCCTCAATTCAGTCTTTGAGCTCCTATCCCTTGAGGATTTCTTGTTAAGTATGATAATTAGTGGCTTGTAATTTTGTTTGTGTCTTGTATTAGTATTGATTGTGTTGCTAGTGAGTTGTAAGTGTTTCTTAGTTGGACATGTGAGCAGTAGGCTTTAATCTAGAGTTAGCCTTAGCATAGTACCTTGTACCAATGGTTCTAGGATAAGTGTCATTATAGTACTATAAGTAGAAGGAGAGTATAGAGTATCAGTGATATTTCAAGAGTTAGTATCAGAGCCCATTTACCCGTCCTGGATAATCATGATTATGTAATTGAGTGATCTATGTAAACAAGTAAGTATCGAGGAAATTGTATTGAAGATTAATGGAGCATAACGTCCAATCTGATGATTGATATCGGGCGTGTTGAAGGTAAAGAAATTTATATGCATAAGGAGTTAATGAGGTGTCATGAGTAGAGAAATATCGGAATAGGTAAGGAAGATGGTGAAGTGTATCACGGATTAGTTTAATAGGCTTTAAAGGATTAAAGGAAATACCTATACAACCATCGAGATGAGGAACCATGTACATGCCCATGAGAGTAAAGAAACATGAGTGTTATAGTAGATACATGTAATCATGAGATATAATGAGCTTGATGAATGATCCATTAATGAAGCTAGTGATATAATACCAAGAGTGCTAATGATTCTATATCGAGGATTAGTCAAGGATGACGTTAATAACAGTAAGCACTCTGTGTGTTGATAATTAGATGATATACCAATTGATATAAATTGAAATCATGAAAGAAAACACAGTTGATGATAACTTTGATCATTGGAGGTAATAGTGCAAGTGATTCGGGCAGTACAAATTTAGTACACAGTTCTAGACAATAGAGGTATTGAGTGCACCTTGAGTATCAGAGACCGTGAGCACTAATATGTAAATTTGAGGAGTTATAAATTAAAAGGTGGAAATGAATTTTAAATTTTCAGAATTTTTAAGGAGTTGAGATTTTATGTTGTTAAAATATTGATGATTTAAATTTGATTCACTAAACATAGTTAAGGCTACCAAGATTTTAGAAGTGATTAAATTTTATTTCGATGTGAAGTATCTAAATTTGAGGAGGTATATGCATTTTATTTTAAGTTGATCGGGAAGTTAAACCTTGACGATTATTTTGAGGATTAATTTTGGTAGATGAGAGATATGAATATTAATATATGATTAGTTGATATGGGTACCAGTGTACATGAATAGGAATTTGTTAGTGTGCTAGAGTTAAGTGTTTGTTAGAGATAGTAGACACTACAAGTAATATGTTAACATGATCCTTCTTCCTTCCTAATGTTCCTTTTCTTTCGTCTTTCGATTGATTGATTGATTTTCCTAGTACTGTGGTTCACATGCATGATTTTCTTGTTAGAATATAACTAGTAGTACCCCCCTAACAGAGACTGAAATACCATGACAAAAGACACATGACCTATATTTCTTAAATTGCATGGCTGTAGGTAGAGTTTTCTTAAACCATGATCATTGGGTTTTGACCATAGCAAAGATCTATGACGAGGTTATGACTGACAAAAAGAGACAAGAGGATTAAATTTGTGGATGAGCATTAAATTAAATAAAGAATTTAGGGATTGTTATAACGGAGTTGATGGATCATTGATTTTATGAAAATCGAGGTATGATTGAAATTCAAGGACAAACATTAACTTAAAGGGAGAATTAAGAAATTCACAGAGCCAAAAATTTGAGGATTTATTAATTTTAAGGAGGTCTTGATATGATTGAATTGATTATTAAAAATTTAAGAAATTTGAGAGATTATCATTTTATCTATTTGATTGCAAGATAGAAATTTTATAGTTTATATTATGAATGTCGCATTGAAGATTCTGAAGTACCGCATCGTTGAGTATTTGAGGAAAAAGAAAAAAAAAAGAAAGAAAAAAAAATCAGGAAATAAATCGTAAATAGAATAGTGTCGAATTAAATTCTTGGGATGAGGAGTTAGATTGGAATAAGCATCAATTGAAATTGAGTTAGAGGAGTAAGATGATTGATGAGTGTTTAAAATTTAAATTTTTGGGATACAGATTTTTAAGTTTTATAAATATGCATTGATTGGAATTCAATTGGAGGATTGGATATTAAAATCCTTGAGTAATTAGATACGAACTTAAATTTTAGAGGAAATTATGAAAAAAAAAAAAAATTTGAATTGATTTTTAAACTGAAGATTTTTCAGGAATATGATGTTGTATAATTTTTGAAAGGTTGTGAAATAACATTATGAAATTACTTCATGATTATTGGTTTAAAATTTAAATTTTGATAGAAATAATATGATGAGTAAAGGCAATTATTGAGGATCTTAAATTTCGAGGACGAAATTTTTCTAAGGTGGGTAGACTTGTAACCTCCGATTTCCAAATTTCTGAAAAAATTAGATTTTTAATTTATTTTAAATACCAAGTTTATAAACATATTTTCTGCTTGAATTTTTGTATTTGATTTGGAACAATGTTTGATTTTAGAAGGTAATTTAAAATCTTTTATAAAAATCATTTTTCCTAAATGTCGATTTCTTATAAATAAATAAATAAATAGTAATGTATATATATTTCTCTAGTTTCAAATGTTTATTGGCTTGAAATCATAAAATTATTTATTTGATAAAATTAATTAAAGGACTAGTTGTTTCTTCAAAATAATTTTTTTTATATTTATTAGGATAGTAAATAAATTACATAGCTTTCCTAAAATGTTTTCTGAAATCATAATCTTTTCTTTTTAAATTTTACAAATTGCCATTTCCTATTAACTAGCCAGCACACCCTCATTTTTCCCACATGAGAAACCCTTTTTTTTATATATTTAATCCTGGCCATTCATTATTGGGCCAATCCTCACCCTTTAGCCCATAACTCTCTCCCTATTTAAGTCCCTCATCACCTCTCCCAAGAAACCCTAATCTCCAATTTATTAGCTAGCCCCCCACAATTCCCAAAGCCAAAGCCACCACCATTTTTGTGTGCTCGTGTCCGTGTGTCCAGCATCACCGTGTCAGCCGTGATGGCCTCGGGTCCGACCCCGGGTGTCCCACCGTATCCATTCATTTCCTGTGTCCAGCTTTACATTATTACAACCTGATTTCCGTGTCCGACACACCCGGACACAACCCCCACACCACAGTGAACACCCACCCCGTGTCCAACACCCGGACACGCCCACTGTACAGCGAACCCGCCGTGTCCAGCCCCGGACACGACCCCAACACACAGAACCCTAACCCTAGATTCAGCCTCGCCTATCGCCGCTGGCCGCCGCGTCTTCCCCCGACGTCGAGCTCCGCTACCGCGTCGAGCTCGGAGACCCGCCGCTTCCTCACCGGAGCCGTCGTCGCCGCCGTCCTGATGTGGCTCTGGGTCAGATCCGCCGCCGACGGACTGAGATCTCCTCCTCGGCGTCGAGCCGTGGCCGCCTCGGACCGCCCAGATCCGTCGAGAAGAACCGCCGCCGCCTCCTCAATCTGGCCCGCCGTAGATTCAGACCGCCACCGCCGAGTTCGAAGCCGCCGCTGCCCTCGAACAGACCGCCGGCCGCCTCGAGCCGAACACCCAGCACCGCCTCCTCGAACCCAGCGCCGCCTCGAGCCGAGCGACGCCGCCGCCTCAGCATCTGTCGAAGCCGCGTGACCTAGACGGAGCCCCCTGCGCCGACCCCGGCGGACGTCCCCGCGCCGGTGAACGGAAACCCCCAAACGTGAGTTCTCCTCCCCTTCCTTCGACCCTGTAGTTAGGTTAGGTGATGAATTAGTTTATTTTTATGAATCAGTTTATTATATATAAATTAGTTATTACATATAAATTAGTTTATTATATATAAATTAGTTATTTTTATATAAATTAGTTCTAATATAATTAGTTTATATTATATAATTAGTTATTTTATATAATTAGTGATATAATAATTAGTTTAATTAATTTATAAAATTAGTTAGTTAATTTGTAATTAATGTAGTAAATAAATGTAATATATTTTGTAAATAAATATAACTAGTTTAGTAATTAATGTAATTAGTCTAGTAAAATAATGTAATTAGTTAGTAATTTCATGTATTAGTTTAATTTAGTAGTAATCAGTAGTTAATTTATTAATTAGTCATTAATCAGTAATTAATTCTTAATCGGTAATTAATTAAGTTATTAATCAGTTAATAATTGTTAATCAGTTAACTAGTTTAAACCAGTAATTAGTTAAGTTAATGTAATTAGTTTAGTAAATACAACATAATTCGTTTTATTGTTTTAATGTATGAAATTAGTTATTTATTATGTGTAAATTTAGTTATGTATTATGTATAAGGATTTTTGATTGATATATATGTACAAATATGTATTTTGGTATAAAAAGTATATATGTATATACATCTATTAGTGTATATACACAAATACGTATTTTGTACAAATTACTAATAGACACTTATATATATATATTATATACGTTTTATTGGTATAATAAGTATTAAGGTATGTTTCAGTATTTAATTATAAATAAATGTATATTGGTATATATGTACATATAACCGTATTTTGGTATAAATATGTGTACCTATATATATAAACATGTATAAACATATTTTTGGGTATATATGTATATATAAACTGTATTGATATATATGTACTTGTAAAATATATTTTGGGATATTACCTGTATATAGTATTGTATTATTTTGGTATGTATGCATATATATATATATAATATAAGTTAATCTGTATTTTGGTACATGTATACTAGTTTATCTGTATGAGTGATGTATAATTTTTTCACATAAATAAAATATATTTCCACTTATGTACATACAGTTATAACTATCTTGTATATACTTTGGAATAACAATATATGTATTATTTTTGATCATTAATAAGACTACGTTTAATTGGTGAATATACTAGATGACCCTAGTTGACTAGTGCCCTGCCTGACATGGCCCTGAGACCAGTATTTTTGACTGTGTTAGTGTAGCATCTGATGCAAATGTGGTTTTGCTTGTGTTATGTTTATAGGACTGTTGGTTTACCCAGGGGATACTCTGAAACAGGACATCAATAATTACCAGCTAAGGACCCAAGGCGAGTACATTCTCTGATTAGTTTCTAATTTATGATATCTCCTATGTTCACTGTATCTAGTGTAAATATCCATGTTCTTGACATATTGGTTACACGGATTGGTATACACGGATCTCGTCATGAGATGTTATTCCTTATTCATGGTGTAGCTTGTACAAGACTTGTTTTCCTTGTTATCTTGTGCATGTACAGACACTGATTCCCGGGGAGATTTGCTACCTTCCTAGGGAATCCCGTGCCATAGCGTACCATGATTGGATCTACTATACCAGTCGGGGGTTTGGAGAGTATTTTAGTGTAGATATGTGATCATACCCAACTTTCCATGCATCATAGCTCACCCCACATCTCACGTCGGGTGCGGCCTGACCATCTCCGTGCCTCATAGCTGTTACGTGTGATTAGCCTGACCTCTCCATGCATCATAGCTAACCAACGGTTAGCCTGACCTTCGTGAATCATAGCTAATCACATGTAATCAGCCTGATCAAGTTCCCAAGCCGATCACATGTTAAAGCTAGTACTCACACACTTAGTCATAGGTTTCTTGCTCATGGACATATTGTTTTTCTTCCAGCATTTACTTACAGTATTTCCAGTATATTTCTTTTCTTGTACATTTCTCGTACCTATACATGCATCTGGTATGTTTCCATCTAGAACTGCTACATAGTTTATGTCATTTATATAGAACTGCTATTTAGAGATATACTTTGCTCCTTCCTGACTGGAAAATATTTTTCCAGACTGTGACCTTAGTAGACTGGTTCCGACACACTTGGGGATTGGAAGTTAATGATTGCAGGTATGATTATGTTGTCATTAGACTTGTGTTGTATTCTTTTATTTCTTCAAATTCCTATCGTGCTGTAGTTGTGATTGAGTATTTCTAGATTTACTTTATGATATCCACGTCTCCTTATGGAGTTGGATACTAACGTGAGATTATTTAGATAGTACTTGACCTAGACAGCGTTCTACCGTCGATGCTGCGGCGTAGGCTGGACGTACCCACGCTCTCGTACCCCTAAACCGGGTGCGGGTCGTGACAGTGACAGACATTGGCTTCTACGCCCACCTCTTCTACACGAGGGATACCTACCTACGTGGCTTCTACGCCGTGATCTTCGTAGCGATTATACGCGTTTTGTCCCTTAGTTGGACTCGCGTCACACGCTCATTCAAAGGATCATCTATACGCAGGCATTGGTTATTTTAACCGTTATGTAAAAGGGTGCTGTACTTTCCACTACTCGGTTTCTACACCGACGGAGTGGTCACTGTCACCAAAACTCTATAAATAGAGACCTCTATCAATAGAGGACAGGTCGAAAAACTTCGAAATAGAAGATCGAACAGGTCGAAAAACTTCGAAATTGAAGATCGAACAGGTCGAAAAACTTCGAAATTGAAGATCGAACAAGGTCGACAAAATTGAAAGAGAGAGAGAGAGAGAAGAATCCGGAGCTCAGGCGTAGAGTAGGGATCGACGACTTTGGAATCGTGCATCCACCCTCTTTTGCATCCTTCGAAGCTGCTTCCTGTCTTCTATGGCACTTTTTCATCATCGTGTGGCCCAAGGGCTAAAGTGATCGACTGCAGATCAAACACCTATAGCAATATTTACCCAGATTAAATAAATTGTACTCCCATATCCTCGTATAGGATCAAATTGTACAAGTTTGTTTGTAAACCAAAGCGAGTGGGTTTCGTATAAACCTCGTATTATATACATTTCGTTCTTTCATTTAATACCACAAACAAGATGGCGACTCTGCTGGGGGCATCTTTCTCTTCTGATGAGGAAGTAATTGCTCAATACGATGCGGTATCTGTAGGAACCGTGAAGAAGACACTGGTCGTCTAATTCGACCAGTCTGCCTATGAAGACATGCTTCGAACCGGGGGTAGCTCTCACCCTCTCTCCGTCCAAGACAACAGGAAGCTGCACAAGGTCTGGATGTCCAAGACATCCTCTACCATTCCTATGGACTCTCCGATCTCTCCGACCAATGAGGTTGTAGCATTGCTCCCTCCGTGCCCCGCACGTAAAATTCAGTCTCCCGCTACGCGTGGTACAGACAAAACTTTGGGCAAAGCCTCAGCGCTAACCCAGAAGTATCCACTGCGCTCTACGCGTAGAAACTAGTCTCCCGAATCAGAGGCAGAAAGTGTAGAGTCAACTTCTACCGCGATTTATACTAATCCTTCAATGACACCTAAGGAAATGGGAGTTTATGCCGTTGAAGATGAACGTGAGGAAGCTTCGCAGTCAGGAAACGCGGAACAACGCATCACTATACTGGAGACATCTCTGAAACAAATGCAATCCATAATGGAGAACATGCACCAGATGATGCTAACTCAGCACGCAACTGCCATGGCTCAAGCATCGGTCCCGCCAACTCAGATACGTGTGGGGGTGGACTTACCACCATCCAACCCAAGCCAAGAGCCTGCTCTAGATCAAGAGTCAGCAGTTCCTCCGCTTCCTCACTCGAAGAATATATTACCTCCCGTTGGAGTCACGATACAACCAACTCCGCACTACACTGTAGTCCCGCTTCTAACTGAAAATCCGATGCAGGCAGTACGGGAGTTGAAAGCCCAGTTTGACGCCTTGAAGCACAAAGATCAGCTCAAGAAACTGGGAATCAACCAGCCTTACCCAGCTATCTGGGAAGAGGTCCCTTTTCCTCTGAGGTACAAACCTCAGACTATGGCTCTGTTCGAGGGAAAAACATCACCAAGTCAGTACATGAACTATTTCAGTATGATGACGGTGTTGCTACAAGGGAACGACGCCCTCCTCACTCGGGTGTTCAAAGGCTGTCTCTCAGGAGTAGCCTATCAGTGGTACCGTAGCTTGGCGGACAACTGCATTACTTCCTTTGAGGACTTCAAAGCTTTATTCTTCACGCAATTCTACGAGGGAGGAATGGACATGTCTATGTCCTCTCTCATCGAAGTCAAGCAGAGCGAAAAAGAGGACGTTAGTACCTTCATCGAACGTTTTTGTCAGGCCACGCTACAGATGCCTCCAGGAGTTCCAGACTCTACGTTTGTAGACATTTGCAGGAAGAACCTCCTTCCTGTAGTCTCGGTGTTTACAGGACCATATCAGTTCCATGATTGGCCCTCATTCATCATCTCGGCAGTAGCCGCCGAAGACAACAGTCCTAAGGCGCGCGACAATGGCATCATGATCTCCGCCTCTGACAGAGGCAAGAGGTCATCTCTCAGCAGCGACCATCCTCGCAGCTCCAAAGGAAAAGAAGCTCTGGCGATCAATACGGCCAGGCAAAAGACTGCGGCAACCGCACAAGCGAGACCCGGGACTTCCAGGCCCGTCGAAGTCTACTCTTTCGACGACAATGATATCCCAAGTATATTCGAGTGTCTCGTCAAAAGTGGCAAGATCACCCTTCCGGAGCTAAGGCGCCCCAAGAAGTCGGCAGTACTAACGACCCCAAATACTGTATCTTCCACAGATACGTACACCACCCGACCAAGGCATGTTACATATTGAAAAGGAAGATCCAGGGGTTAATTGATGCTAAGGCCATCACTCTACACAACACCGAGAAGACGGTCACGGCCAACATGATCTCTTTGCGATTTGGCAATCTGCCTTTCCAAGAAGTCTCGGATATTGTCACACCCATTTCCCGGACCACGATGAACATCGTCAATCTCCCTCCAGCTAGGGGTCAAAATCATAACCTGGTACCCTTAACCACCCGGCAGGGCAAGATTATGTGGGTTCATCCGGATTTGGTGTCAGAGCTCGAGGAGGAGACTAATGCTACTAAGGCTACGTCTAGAAAGAGCTCCAAATGCAAACCATGCCATATGGTCGCAACTTCTTCGCCATCAGACGAAAACGAGGTATTTGTTGCAACTCGTTCAATGAAAGCCTACCTCAATGACTACGGAGCAAGTCAGGAAGATGCACCGGCGGACGCTTCAGCTGCCAAACCTTCAGGACCAGGCCCCGTCGTACCAGATGCTAGTCCTTCAAAACCAACTCCGGCGGACAAGGGGAAGCAAAGAGAAGTGCGCTTTGATAAACCTGTGAAAAATATTCCAAACAAAGGTTTAGAGAAGCCATACAACTTCGACATCCTGGCCCAACTGGCTAATACACCAGCTAGGCTGTCCATCTTCGAGCTACTCAGGCTCTCCCAAGACACTCGTCTAGCCCTAAGTGAAGCACTAATGCAGGCGGAGGCATGCTTGACCCAGCTCAAGTCCCTCGACGAAGAACCGGTGGCATTTCCTCAATGCCACAGTGTGATGGAGGTGGTCCCAAATATCACTTTCACTCAAGACGATATGCTGTTAAAACATAACAGGCATGACATGCCCCTCTATTACACCGGGTACGTCGGTTCCATGGAGGTCGATCGAATTCACATAGATCCAGGGTCGTCAATCAGCATCATCCCTCACGGTCTGCTCAGACCGTTAAGGATTCCTACCAGCGAATTGGCTTACACCTCCACTACAATCGTGGATTTCAACGCCGAAAAAAGTAAGCCGTTGGAGAAAATTCGCCTGAGGATCCAGATTGGCAACCTCAGATCGGTGGCCACATGTTACGTCATCGATTCAGAGGTGTCCTACAATATTTTGCTGGAAAGACCGTGGATCCACGACCACAACATCGTTCCTTCAACTCTACATCAATGTCTTAAATATGTAGACCCCCAAGGAACAGTATAAACGGAGGTTGCTAACCTAAACCCGTTTAAAGGAGTAGAATCCTACTATTCCGATGCCGTGTTCTACTCTCAAGACCACACGGAAGAAGTGTCAAGCGAGGCAGAAAAGGAATCCCACCGGGAGCCAGAAGAACCCTCTGCCACACTACCGCTGTCAATCAGAGTGAAAGGACGAACTACTCGTCCAAAAGCCATGGAGCCTATGGCTATTCACCTGAGCAAGACCAGGTCAGGAAAAGGGAGTGATCCTCTAGTGATCACTTTGAACCAGAAGCCTCCACCCTTGGTCATCAACCTTCGGCGCAACAGGCAGCCGACTGATGTAAATGCAACCGGGAACGGAGTTCCAGATGATAATAAACATCCTCTTTTCCAGTATATTGACGCTCAAATTCCAAATCAGGAATCCACTCCCCGTGACGAGGTAGAACCCATAGCACAAAAATTCTTGGAAGTTATAAACTCCTACCGTCCGTATGTCTGGGAAGTAACGTCATCATCCAACGTCGTCACGACGTATGGACCACATGAGGATTCTATCTTCATTGTCCCGCCTACCTGCAGCAGTCAGCATTCGATAGTCTTCGGCCGCACGCGCAATCAACCGACTGTCCAGGAAGATTCTTTCAATGACGATGCTGAAAAAATGCAAGTTCACCGATACAGCCCGCAAGCGTCGAGGATCATGCAAAACATGGGCTACGACTTGAAGCGGAAGCCAGGCCTCAACTACGGAAGAGGCAGACGAACGCCGCTGCACGGCGACCCCTACTATCAACGAACTCATTTCGGGTTAGGGTATGCCACCTCCTCTAAGTCGGACGAGGATATCTTTTCCTCTTCTCAGAATGGCTCGTCGCCCTCTGACTCACCTGATGCTCTCGAACAAACATTATCAGTGAATATGGTAGTGATAGATCCCTTTGAAGCAGATGAACAGGATTCTGAGCCGTTTGAGAATGACTCTTGGGCCCAACAAATGGATATGCAGTAGGAATTCTGCTTCGAGCAAAGAGAACCTCCCACCAAAGACGAAGTTATCCAGGTTGATGTTGGGGGTGAACTTTCGCCAAAGCCGATATTTATCAGTAACAATCTTTCCCCGGCTGAAAGGGAAGAAGTTATCCAACTGATAAAAGAATATATCGACGTCTTTGCATAGGATTACGAGGACATGCCAGGCCTTGACCCGAAGGTGGATACTCATAAACTCAATATATTGACCGACTCAAAGCCTGTGAAGCAGCACCAACGCCGGTTCCGCCCGGATATGATGGACGCCATCGAAGCTGAAGTCAAGAAGTTGATAGCCTGCGGTTTCATCCGGGAAGAACAACATCCCGACTGGGTCGCCAATATTGTTCCAGTCATGAAAAAAAATGGGAAAATACGTATCTGCATCGATTACCGAGATCTGAATGCAGCCTGCCCCAAGGATGAGTTCCCTCTTCCCATTACGGACATCATGATCGACAACACCTGCAATTTTGAACGCATGTCTTTCATGGACAGATTCTCAGGATACAATCAGATCAAGATGCATCCTGAAGACGAGAAGCACACTGCCTTTCGGACCCCGTTGGGGGTATATTGCTATACGGTCATGCCCTTCGGATTAAAGAACATCGGGGCTACATACCAATGGGCTATGAGTAACATATTCCATGAGCATTTACGCAAAACAGTAGAATGTTACGTGGACGACATAGCCGTCAAGAGCCGCCTCAAAGATGATCACATTCAAGACTTGAGGACGGTATTCGAGTTAATGTGCCAACATCAACTCAAGATGAACCCTACGAAGTCCTTTCTGGGTGTATCTAGTGGCAAATTCCTGGGATTTGTCATCACCGCCAAAGGCATCCAAGTGGACCCTGACAAAGTCCAGGCCATCGTAGAAATGCGACCGCCCCGTAATCTGAGGGAACTCCGGGGATTTCAAGGTCGTCTGGCTTATATCCGGAGATTCATATCCAACCTCTCGGGAAGATGTCAGCCCTTTTCTTATCTCATGAAGAAAGTTGTATCCTTCGTATAGGACGAAACCTGTCAGCAAGCGTTCGGAGATATCAAACGCTACCTCACCAGTCCGCCAGTTCTGGTGCCTCCCGTCATGGGAAGACCATTCTTGCTGTACGTTCGAGCGATAGATCATTCGCTAGGAGCTCTTCTCGCACAGAAGAATAATATGGGTCATGAACAGGCTATCTACTACCTCAGCAGGATGATGGTCGGAGCCGAACACCGGTACAACCCAGTGGAGAAAGAATGCTTGGCTCTGATGTTCGCTATCCAGAAGACGCGGCACTATGTCACCTGCCAGACTATTCATATCATCTCCAGGATCAACCCTCTTCGAGTACTGATGAGCAAGCCAAGTGCCCTTAATTCCCGACTCACGACTTGGGCGATGCTGTTAACACCATATGACATGGTATACATCCCACAAAAGTCCATCAAAGGCCAAGCGCTGGCCGACTTCCTAGCTGCTCATCCGATCCCGGAGACCTCCAAACTATACGAGGACATCCCTGATGAAGTTGCAGAATATAATTCCGCAATGGAAAGCGACACATGGCAACTATTCTTCGATGGTGCCTCCAAAACTGGTCCTAAGGGAAACATGGTTTCAGGAGTAGGAATCGTCCTGGTCACTCCTGATAAACTCGTCATCTACCGAGCATATTCCCTTAGCGAGCCATGCTCCAATAATGTGGCAGAGTACAACGCTCTACTAATCGGGCTCCAAGTCGCTAAAGAGCTGGGGGTCGAGTCCCTGGAAGCTTTCGGTGATTCTCTGCTCATCGTCAATCAAGTCAGGGGAATATATGAAGTCCGGAATCCAGATCTCATCCCCTATCACCAAGCAAAGGTCGAGATAGCCATGACATTCAAAGGGTTCTTCCTAGAGCATGTACCTCGATCTCAGAATCTGGAAGCTGATGCCCTAGCCAGTCTAGCTGCGGATTTAGCCACTCCTATAAGAAGGCAGAATTCAGTAATCCTTCTTAACAGAGATTTATTCTGTGTGAAGAACAACTTTCACATAGAACGCAGCTACGCTGTGAACACAGACCCCCCTAGAAGAGACTGGAGAAGTCCCTTCATAGATTTCGTGGCATACGAAATCTTGCCGGAGGACCCCAAAGAAGCAGTATCTGTCAAAAGACGATCATTATGCTTCTACTTCGATGCATCTTCACAATGCCTATATCGCCGAACCTACGACGGACTGCTATTGAGATGTCTCTTTAACGACGAAGCAAAGCGGATTATTCGGGAAGCTCACAACGACGTGTGCGGAGCGCATCAACCCGGTCCTAAGCTACAGGATCATATCAGGAGAATGGGCTATTACTGGCCCACTATGATCGCAGACGCGATCAACTATGCAAGACAATGCAGAGCCTGTCAGGTTCATGCAGACTTCATACATCAACCGTCTGAATATCTACATCCTACGATTGCATCCTGGCCTTTCGAAGCATGGGGTATGGATATCATTGGTCCTATTCACCCGTCTTCTTCCAGAGGTCACCTGTTCATACTGGCCATCACGAATTACTTCTCCAAATGGGCAGAGGCGATCCCTCTTGCTGAGGTAAAGGCGTCTAATATAATCAGCTTCATCAAGCATCACGTTATTTATTGCTTCGGGGTACCCCGGAGGATAATTCACGACAATGGGCCTCAGTTTATCAGCCAAGCGTTTCACCGATTTTACGATAAAATCCGGATACGTAATATTGCCTCTATGGTATATTATCCAGCTGCTAATGGTTTGGCGGAAGCTTTCAACAAAACTATTATCAAACTCTTGAAGAAGTTCGTCTCTTCAAACAAGAGAGATTGGAATGAGAAGCTGGGCGAATGTCTCTGGGCATACCGCACAACGGTACGAACATCGACAGGTTGTACCCCATTTTTACTGGTCTACGGAAGCTAAGCAGTTCTCCCCATCGAAATCCAGATCCCGTCACTCAGGATAGCCGTGGCTAATGAGCTGACTCAAGAAAAGAATGACCTGTTAAGGCTTCAAGAGCTAGAAGGATTAGACGAGAAATGCCTCCAAGCTCAACAGAGCATCGCGCTCTACCAAGCACGCATTTCCAGAGCTTTCAATCATAAAGTAAAGGAAAGAGTGTTCAAAGTCGGTGAGCTCGTTTTAGCCATAAGAAGGCCGATGATTCTTACTCACAGGAGTAAAGGCAAATTCCAGCCCAAGTGGGAAGGCCCTTATGTGATCTAGACAACGTTCTCAAACGGTGCTTACAGGTTAGCCCAGCCTAATGGAAACCTGTTAATGGCTCCTATCAACGGTAAATTCCTGAAAAGGTACTATGCTTAATCTCCTCTGCTCAAGTGGAATATAGCGAGAAACTCGATTCTGACAAAACTACTTCCAAAACGAAACTAGTTGGGTCATATTCTATCATGTCCATATAACCTCTGAATAGATATGTTCGACTAATTTGGAAATGCAATACCTATCACGTCCATATTACCTCTGATAGTGTCTTGTCTATAGACTTTAGTCAAAGCATATTCTATCATGTCCGTATGACCTATGAATAGATATATCCTACCAAACCATATTCTATCATGTCCGTATGACCTCTGAATAGATATGTCCTGCTAAAAGTTTATCGAGAGTCTATCACATCCATACTACCTCTGATATCACTCTCGCCCAAACCTGTCATTTACATTCCGAAATGATGGGTCCACAAAGTCAGAAAGAGTCGCTTTTATTTATTCCCAAAGAAAAAAGAGAGCAGAATTACATTTGGGAAGCAAAAAAAAGAAGAAGAAATGGCACATCATTGTGAGGAGCGGTCAGATCGCGAATCAGCTGCACCAGTACAGCTATCCTCTCATTCCTGGAAACCAAGGCATCAGCGCGAGACCGCTCCAGCCGTGCCTCGTGGTTGCTCATAAAGGACAGTTCGGCCCTTGCCCGAAGAGAACCCGCACGGGCGGCTTCTGCATGCTCCAGATCCCATCGTGCTGTGCTCAGTCGACCAGTCTCTACATCTAGACCTGCCAACGACTGAGAAGCCCACTCCTCTGCCAGAGCGAGTTTTTTCTTCAACTTGCGGGCCCTCGCTACGTTCCCTTCATGCTCGGATTGGCACTTCGTCTGAAGAGCAAGAGCCTCCTCCACGACAGCTTTTCTTTTATCCATCTCCAGCTTATGTGCTTTGATGGAGTTATCTAGGCTTTCCAGCTGCTTAGTAAGCCGCGCAGTCATGAGGTCGTATCTGGCCTGGACCTCAGCTTCAAGGCTGCCCCGAGCCAGCTGCAAGTATTCGTTAATAGGTTGCTCCAAACCATTAACCATCGCCTCCAGGGCGTCAGCTACCCCAGAATCGCCGAACTTCCTGACCGCCCCGATCAAAAACTGAGAAGCCTTCTTCAGACACTCGAAGTCTAGATTCTTCGCCAACACCATTGATATCAGTATTTTCAAACTGGTGTAAAAGAGGCTGGTATACTGCTCGATCAGCGCAACCAGATCTGATTGAACGCCAGGAGTGGCCGTGATATTGGTGAGTCCCCCTCCAGGAGTGGTTGCAGACGATGTGGCCACGGCCGTCGCCTCAACAGGTGGTACGACCAAGGAAGATGCGACAACAACAGTCGAAGTCATCGGCATACTCGCAGGAGGCGATGTCACAATGACAGACTCATCCTCCTCTTGAGATGACGAAACTACTCGGGGTGAGCTGGCACCCGAAGATGCTTCCTCTTCAAACTCAGGCACCTCCGTGTCGCCACCAGAAGCCGAAGCAGAGCCAACAAGCGCTTCAGCGCTCTTCTCACCGTAGACATCTGCCCCTGAAAAGAAGACGAGAAAGTTAATATCGACACGATGTTAATTTCTCTAAAAAGAATGGCATAAAGACGACAGTTACCCACGGCCGACGGCACATATGTCGCATATGCAGCCAGTACAGCTAAATCGCTTCTTAATAATGCTAAGCAGGCTATCATACCTGGAGAAAGGGGTCTGATAGCTGACGCGGGCAAGTAGTCTTGCAAGTCCTCCTTAAATTCCAACCGAGGCTCATCGGCTGGAATCTCGCCAGGTGCGCTCGCAGGCACGCAAGGGGTCTCTTCCGACGCTGGTCCGGATAAAGGTATATGGAACCTTATACTCAGCCCCAGAGGTGACTTCGTTCCACTACCGGAGGCAGTAGCAGCAACGGTTGTTTGTGGTATTAAACGAAAGAATGAAAGTGTATTTCAATGACGGGGTTTATACGAGACCCGTGCCCTTTGGTTTACAAACAAACTTGTACAATTTGATCCTATACTATGATGTGGGAGTACAATTTATTTAATCTGGGTATAAATTGCTATAGGTGTCTAATCTGCAGTCGATCACTTTAGCCCTTGGACCACACGATGTTGAAGAAGTGCCGTGGAAGACAGGAAGCAGCTTCGAAGGTTGCAAAGGAGTGTGGATGCGCGATGCCGAAGTCGTTGATCCCTACTCTTTTCCTGAGCTTCGGGTTCCTCTCTCCCTCTCTCTCTCTCTCTCTTGATCTGGTATAGGTTTTTCTTGACCAATTTCCCGACGTTCGATCCTTCTTTCAAAGTTTCGACCTTTTTCCCCATTGATAGGGGTCTCTATTTATAGAGTTTTGGTGACAGTGACCACTCCGTTGGTGTAAAAACCGAGGAGTGGACAGTACAACACCCTTTTACACAACGGTTAAAATAACCAATGCCTGCGTATAAATGACCTTTTGAGTGAGCATGTGACGCGTGTCCAACTAAGGGGACAAAACGCGTATATCTGCTGCGAAGATCACGGCGTAGAAGCCACGTAGGTAGGTATCCCTCGTGTAGAAGAGGTTGGCGTAGAAGCCAAATGACTGTCACCCTGGCGTAGAAGCCAAATAGGCATAGAAGCCGAGTAGGCGTAGAAGCCGAATAGGCATAGAAGCCGAACAGGCGTAGAAGCCGAATGGTCGTAGAGACTGAGTGGGCGTTTGAAGCCGAATAGTCGTAGAGACTGAGTGGACGTTGAAGCCGAGTGGTTGTTGAGACTGAGTGGGCGTAGAAGCCGCGTGAGCACCGATCCTGAATGGGCGTAGAAGCCGCTGCGTACCGTGCCAGAGTGCTGATGTGGACGTCTTAGCCGGAATTACGGCTTTTGAAGATATAATCAAATCTCTTACAGAGATTTGCCACCATCCTGTGCATTAAATGCGGAGACGTGTTTTGAAGGTCTACAGCCCTTCTGTGCATCCGTCGCAGAGACGTGCCTCGAGGGAAACTGTCACCGCTCCGTGCAATTAGACGTAGAGACGTGCCTCGAGCCCTGTACGAAGTGCAGCTTTTGACGTGGCAGGCGGTTTGTCTTCTGCGGAGCGTAAAACAGCTCATGTTTGCTTGTGTAAAATAAGGCAGCGTATTCCCTCATACGCGAAAGAGCGGTTTACGCTGGGGGGACTTCAGTAAACGACGGTTCGGTGATATTTTAACCAAATCCTCTACATTAAATGCAAAGATCCGCCATCATACTGTGGGGCGCGTCCCGAGTGGTCTGCCATCGTTTTTAGCCGTCGTCTGGGTAGTCGTGCAGCACTTTTTGTCAGGAGTCAGAGGTCAGGTTCACTGCGTGACTTGACAGGTTTATTTTGGGGAAGACGAAGCGTTCCTCGTACGCTTTAATGCTGCTTTGAGAGCGGCTGAGTTTTACGCCATGGAGGTAATGAAGAACCCTGTTTTACGCTGGAGCGGCCTGGACGTACTGCACTTACGCGGATGGTCCTTTGAGCTTATACTTCACGCTGTGTTTAGCGAAAAAGCTATGTTTCACGCTTGATGGCTCTGAAGGCCTCTGTTTACGCTGCTCTGCATCAAGATGCAGCATAGATCTTCCCAGCGTATTTTTTATGCTTCTACAAGACCCCCTTCAAAGCTTTCAAATTCCTCAGAAGAAACATTTTGAATGAAGCATGAACGACCCCTCGTAACTCGAAACGTTTCTGAATGGAGCGTTGAAACGGTCGATGCTAACTTTATGGTGGATTTATTGGGGACCGCTGTGATCTCTTTCGCCTATAAAAAAGGCTGGGGGGTGAACCTGTTCTCCCCACATTCCCATCACCATGCAGAGATGATCGCTGGAGTTCGTCGGGTCGACCTGAGGAAGAAGGAGATCATGTTCTTCCAGCATGTAGGGAGCCGAAAAAGACGACGTCTTCGAGCAAGTGTCCACTGCAACGATGGATCATGGAAGGATATCTTAGCCTCCCTTGCTCGGGATAATCAACAACTTTGTATGGCGTTGCCCCAGGAGAGAGGAAGGGTCATTTTTGACCACACTGCTTGCAAGCGGTGCCTTCTCTCGTTGCCTCCGGTGACGAGAGTCAGACAGACTCACTCTGTCCCGGCTTGAGCGGCGCACGGAGCATGGGATCTGCAAAATCTATGCAGGCCCAGCTCTGTATCCTTCCGTCACTGATCATCTTCTTGGAAGAAGAAGAAGACCTCCACCCATACGAGAACCTGTCAGAACAGGCCCTGGGGGTCTCCAGACGATGGTGGGGGAACTCCTTTTGTAGACGGAGTTTCCCTCAGATGTAACCATAAAAAATGAAGAAAACCCTTGTAGATTGGATTTTCCTCATATGTAATCATGATTTTAATCTTTAATAAAATCGTCTTTTTCTCCATATGATCATCTTGCCATACGTTGCTGTGAAGTCTGAATATGTGTAGCTTCGACACGTCTGATTCTTTACGCCGACTCTGATAGAAAGAGTATTAGGCCCTGTCCTTTACGTATAGCGAGTAGTCCATAGAACGCTGTTGAGCATCTTGAACATTTAGAATTGTCCTTTTGCTAGGACTGAGGGACCGCGTAGAGTTCTGAACTGTTGCTTCTTTGATGAGCAGAATTTTTGTTCAGACTTCGTCTTCAAGAATGATCTCTCGAAACTCCCTTAGAACAGGGTCGAGGTTTTTGGCTGTCAAACTGAGTTGCCACCTTGATAGACGAGATGTTCAGACTGGAGCCTGGATGAACCTCCAATTTTGGACCCAAGAAGAGTACTTTTTCAATGTTTGAACTCTGTATGCTTCGTGTACTTGGGATGCTTTGGGGTCAAGAATGAGTATGTTCTGTGTGAACTCTTTGCAATTGACCGCTTTAGGGACTTTTCGGATATGCAGAAAGTCGTGGAGCGTGAAATCATCAGTCTGTACCCTCTGAGCGTAAAAAACACCATCGAGCGTGAAATCGTAGACTTGTACAATCTTGGCGTGAAGTCGTAGGTTTGTTACCTCTCGAGCATAAAAGCTACCGAGCACAAAGGCATCCGGGCATAAAACCATAGACTTATAACTGTCGAACGTAAAGCCGTAGATTCGTAGTTGTCGAGCGTAGAAAGCTCCTTTAGCGTAGAACTGTTGATCTGTAGCTCCTGAAAAGAAAATTTCTCCGAGCGTAAAGTTTGCGGATCTTTTGCTTCTGAGCGTAAACTGAGCGCCACCGAGCGTGAAATCATCGATTTGGTATCTGCTGAGCGTAAAGTCGTAGGTTTGTGGCCTCTCGAGCATAAAAGCTACCGAGTACAAAGGCATCCGGACGTAAAACCATAGACTTATAGCTTGCGAGCGTAAAATCGTAGATCTGTTGCCGTCGAGCGTATAAAGCTCCTTTAGCGTAGAAACCGCTGAACCGTCTTGCACGAAATACTTTTCAAATTTGCTGACTGTCCGTCTTTCAAGGGTAGTGGGCTGACGTAGCATCCAATCATAACCAACTATTAATTGCGAGATTTAGTTAGGGTCTCGAGGAGTTCGTCCGAGGATTCGAGGAGTCGACCCGAACTATATATATATCCCAAACTTTTGAGAGAAAAACTTTTTATCTGTCTTCTGCGAAAGAGAGCTTTCGACTGTTCGAGTTTTCTCTTCGTTCCTTCTCCAAGCACTTCGAGTCTTCAGAAATGGCACCGAAACAAACCCCCTCCACTAAGGGAAAGAGTATAGGTTCTTCTTCTCATTCTTCTGCCCCAGCGAGAGAATCTTCGGTCGGGCAAGGTGAACTTCCTTCTGAGCGAAGTATCCCGTCGACGAGCAGCACACCCGGTCTTAGAGGTAGAGCCTTTGTGATGACAAAAACGACAAAAAATCCTTCGCACACGTTGAACGTGACCGCGCTAGGTCTTCTTCTGTGCTGATAGCCTCTTTTGAGGAAGATGATGCACGGAGACGTTTTCATCTTTTACGCCCACATTTCTAATGTGCCAGCGTAAAAACTCCATATTTTCGTAGTTCTGAGCGTAAAAGCTCTGGCTACCGAAAATTGGCGTATATCGTAAAATTTGAGTTTTACGCTTGTGGAGGGGACTTCCGGCGTAAAATGACCAAATTTGTACAATCTTGGCGTAAAGCACAGACTGTCGTTTCTTTGGTCTGTATGTTTGTACAAGATTTTACAATGACATATTTTCCTTGCACCTTTGCAGTTGATTTTGGTGAGTCTCCCCTGGCCGAGGTAATGGGTTCCGCTGCCGGGATGTTGCACTCGAACTATCTGGAGGATCTGTCCCACGTGGCATTTCCCATCTCCGGACCCCAGTATCCTGAGGGAATGGAGTTTCTGATATCGGCTCAGGGCGAGCGGACGCTGTTGAGCATGATCAACGGCGAGCCCTTGACATATGTAGACGGGGAGCAGTACATAAAGCCGGCTTTCCTCTTTGGGGACATGATTGACAAACAGTCCCAGACGAAGCCCAAGAGGGAACCTTGGGTTTTCCCTGCCGGGAATTTGGTCTTGTATCTGCCAACGATGCCGAGGGATTATCCCATCTCGGCTTTCTTTCATGCGACGCATCCCAGGAAGATGTCGTGGACGCTGACTCCTGATCTTCACGGCAAGCCGGGGAAGATCTTTCATCTGAAAGGAGCTGACCAGGGGTCGTTTGTCAGCCGCCCTTCCGGCGTTGTGACGTTGTTCCGGGGAGTCTGCCCGGGCAGTGTCCCGAGTGAAGACAGCTCAGTGATCCAGCCGGTCCAATTGCTGACCTTCTATAACGACTTCATGGGATGAGGTGGGGTATATCCCAAGGAGAATCCTTGGTGCAATGGGTGGATCGTCCCAACAAACTCCCGATGGAAATACCTAGTTGACTGGGCCTTGAAGCACTTCCGAAGAGAGCTGGAGGGCATTGGACTATATGCCACTGTGAGTGCGACGAGTGTTAGGTTGCCTCCCAATGCTAACTTGTTCCTGGCACTGATGGAGCGATACGTTTCGCTCACCTGGACCTTCGCCACTCCACTGGGGGAGTTGGGATTGGCCCTCCATGAGATGGCAGTTGTCTCGAGATTGCCGATGGGGGATACCCCATATGAAGAGTATGTTCCCACCAACCGGAATTGGGGGACTTGGACCCTCGGGTAGCGAAAGTATATCAGGAGCTGATGTGTCAATACTTCGCGTGCACCACTTTTTATAACGAGCCTTCTGATTTGGCTCACACCACCAAGTGGATGTCCTACCTCTTCTTCCACCGAGCTAGGGCCGCCAAGTCGGAGAAAGCCTCGGGGGGCAAGAATGAGCCCGTGAACTATTTGGGCATTCTCAGTGCCCAGGTCGTCGAGGATCTTATGGAAGATGCCAAGGCTCCAGATCAGATTCTCGTTGAGGGGGTAGGAAAGTATCCCGAAGGCACTAAGGCCTATAGTTACTTGAGGCGCTGTCGCAGGCCTCTGTCTAAGGAAGCCCAGCTGGCCGATTTCCTCTCCATATGGCTGCGTCGAGTAGTAGTGCCCGGTATCGCGTCCGCGGACCGCATTCACCGGAACATCCTATGGCCTGCAGTGCGTCTGGTATTCGGGGCAAGACTGGGCTTGCTTCCCTCCATAGTGTGCCGTATACAGGCTGGCCTGAGAGTCATGACTGATGGGTTGCTCGTCGGTGAAGCTCGACGTGAGAGTTTTCCCAGGGTGGAATTACCATACCTATACTTGATAGGATGATTAATTCTCCACAATCCCCGGGTGATGTCTCCTGGCTCCGGTAGCAGCTCGGGGGGTATATTCTTGCTGAATTACAAGGACTCTCCCTGGAACGTGAGCACAGTTTTAGACTGTTGGCTGGTGTTGAACCTCAGCCACGGCTGGAAGCTCCTCTGCATTGTCCCCTTCGTACATCGCAATTAATTAGGGATGCGGCTTGAGGATTCAGGTGGAGAGAAGACTGATCTTTCTCCGGAAGCTTTTAATTGGTTGGTCTGTATTAGACCCTCCCATCTGCTGTACAGGAGCGAAGATCACTGCTTCTTCGAGCCCTTCTTGCCTAGTCGGTTCGCCAGGCAGTTCGGGTACGACCAGTTGCACGTGGGTAATGCCGTCACCAGCTTCAGGTCCAGGGGCGGACTCATTGATGGAGCTAGAGGGTGGCGATATTTCATCATGGGTTGCACGGAAGCAATTTTTATCGTGCCGGTCGTTACAACCTCCACGGAGCTGCGCATCCTCCATTCTTACGCCCAATTTTACGTGGCGATTAACACCTTCCATCGCAATTTTGACATGCGTGGAAGCTTCATGGTGCCTTCTCCCAAGCCTGGGGGAAGAGTTGAAGTCCCCTCGGTTTCTTCTGACGAGGGTGAGGAGTCTGGCACTCCGGATGAGCCTCTGGTGTCGGTGCCGAGGTGTGAAGTGCCTCCGCCTGCGGGGGCTTTGGTAGTCTCTTCTGGGAAGCGACGGGCTTCTGCTCCGAAGGAAGCTTCTCTTCGTAGGAGGAGGAAGGAGACGGTTGCTCATCCTCTCCGCATTCTTGGTATTGAGGCTCCCGGGAGTGAGCCTGCATCTCCCCATATCAGGGATGATTCTTTGGCTGAAGGTTCCTCGCCTTTTAGAGAGGGACCTTCTACAGTTCCGGCTGGCGGTGCCGGAGAATCCTCGCTAGAGGTTGCTGTCGTTGCTACTGCTCCAGGTAGCGGAACGAGATTGCCTGCGTGGCCGAGGTAGATGGGAGAATCTTTCCCTAGGCCAGTAGTGGGTGAAGTTCCCGCTGTGTCAGCGAGCACGCCTAGCGAGATTCCAGTTGACGAACCTCGACTGCGTCTTGGTGAAAGCTTGACAGAACTCCTGGCGATGTCGGTCGGCCCACCTCCTTCTCCAGGTATGATAGTTCGCATCACGTCATTAAGGCGTGGTTTAGCTACATCGACTGCAGATGCGCCATCTATACCGTTGGCTCCGGGTAAATATTGTTTTTATGTCTCCTCTTAGAAAGGTTACCGTCGTATTGATATCAGCTTTCTGGTCCTTTTTTCAGGGGATGGCGTCCACGGGGAGTACAGCGTTGAAGTGCCTTCTGGCTCTGCTCCGGCTCCTGGCGATGATGTGGAGGCACCAGACTTCGAGGAGGAAATATCCTCGGGGGCTAGCTCGTCCAGAGTGGTTTCGTCGACTCAAGAGGAGGACGAACCCGTCATCGTGACCTCGTCCCTCGCGAGTATGCCGATGACTTCGATCGTTGTCGTCGCACCTCCTTCGGTCGCGCCACCCGTCGAGGCGGCAGCTGTGGCCACCTCGTCTACAATCATTCCTGGAGAGGGACTCGCTAGTATCGCGGCCACTCCTGGCGTTCAGTCGGATCTAGTTGCGTTGACCGAGCAACATACCAGCCTCTTTTACATCGGTTTGAAAACGATGATATCAATGGTGTTGGCGAAGAATCTAGACTTCGAGCGCCTGAAGAAGACTTCTCAGTTTTCGATCGGGGCTGTCAGGGAGCTCGGCGATCCTGGGGTAGCTGACGCCCTGGAGGCGGTGGTTAATGGTTTAGAACAACCCATTAACGAATACTTGCAGTTGACTCGGGGCAGCTTTGATGCTGATGTTCAGGCTAGATACGACCTCATGACTGCACAGCTCGCTAAAAAGCTGGAAAGCCTAGACAACTCCATCAAAACGCATAAGCTGGAGATGGATAGAAGAAAAGCTATCGTGGAAGAGGCTCTTGCTCTTGAGATGAAGTGCCGATCCGAGCATGAAGGGAATGCAGCGAGGGCCTCCAAGCTGAGGGAAAAACTCGCTCGGGCAGAGGAGTGGGCTTCTCAGTCGTTGGCAGGTCTAGATGTAGCGACTGGTCGACTGAGCGCATCGCGACGGGATTTGGACCGTGCAGACGCTGCCCGTGCGGGCTGTCTTCGGGCAAGGGCTGCGCTATCCTTTATGAAAACCCCCGAGGCACGGCTGGAGCAGGCTCGCGCCGATGCCTTGGTTCTTAGGAATGAGAGGATAGCTGCACTGGAGCGGCTGATTTGCGATCTGACTACTCCGCCATCATGATGTATCCTTTCTCTTTTTGCTTCCCCAGATGTAATTCTGCTCTCTTTTGGGAATAAATAAAAGCGACTCTTTTCTGACTTTTGTGGACCCATCATTTCGGAATGTAAATGATAGTTTTTAGGCGAGAGTGATATCAGAGGTAGTATGGACATGATAGACTCTCGATAAACTTCTTAGCAGGATATATCCATTCAGAGGTCATACAGACATGATAGGATATGACCCAACTAGTTTCGTTTTGGAAGTAGTTTTGTCAGAATTGAGATCCTCGCTATATTCCACTCGAGCAGGGGAGATTAAGCATAGTACCTTTTCAGGAATTTATCGTTGATAGGATCCATTAACAGGTCTCCATTAGGCTGGGCTATCCTGTAGGCGCCGTTTGAGAACGTTGTCTCGATCACATAAGGGTCTTCCCACTTGGGCTGGAATTTGCCTTTACTTCTGTGAGTCAGAATCGTCGGCCTTCTTACGGCTAAAACTAGCTCGCCGACTTTGAACACCCTTTCCTTTACTTTATGATTGAAAGCTCTGGAAATGCATGCTTGGTAGAGCGCGATGCGCTGTTAAGCTTGGAGGCGTTTCTCGTCTAATCCCTCTAGCTCTTGGAGCCTTAACAGGTCATTCTTTTCTCGAGTCAGCTCATTAGTCACGGTTATCCTGAGTGACGGGATCTGGATTTCAATAGGGAGAACTGCTTCGCTCCCGTAGACCAGCGAGAATGGGGTGCAACCTGTCGGTGTTCGTACCGTTGTGCGGTATGCCCAGAGACATTCGCCCAGCTTCTCATTCCAATCTCTCTTGTTTGAAGAGACGAACTTCTTCAAGAGTTTGATAATGGTTTTGTTGAAAGCTTCCGCCAAACCATTAGCAGCTGGATAGTATGCCGTAGAGGCAATATTGTGTATCCGATTTTTATCGCAAAATCGATGAAACGCTTGGCTGATGAACTGAGGCCCATTATCGTAAATTATCCTCCGGGGTACCCCGAAGCGATAAATGACGTGATGCTTGATGAAGCTGATCACATTAGACGCCTTTACCTCAGCGAGAGGGATCGCCTCTGCCCATTTGGAGAAGTAATCTGTGATGGCCAGTATGAACTGGTGACCCCTGGAAGAAGATGGGTGAATAGGACCGATAATATCCATACCCTATGCTTCGAAAGGCCAGGATGCGACCGTAGGATGTAGATGTTCAGACGGTTGATGTATGAAGTCTGCATGAACCTGACAGGCTCTGCAATGTCTTGCATACCGTATTGCATCTGCGATCATAGTAGGCCAGTAATAGCCCATTCTCCTGATGTGATCCTGTAGCTTAGTACCGGGTTGATGCGCTCCGCATACGCCGTCGTGAGCTTCACGGATAATCTGCTGTGCTTCGTCGTTAGAGAGACATCTCAATAGCAGTCCGTCGTAGGTCCGGCGATATAGGCATTGTGAAGATGCATCGAAGTAGAAGCGTAATGATCGTCTCTTGACGGATACTGCTTCTTTGGGGTCCTCCGGCAAGATTCCGTATGCCACAAAATCTATGAAGGGACTTGTCCAATCTCTCGTAGGAAGATCGGTGTTTACAGCGTAGCTGCGTTCTATGTGACAATTGTTCTTCACACAGAATAAATCTCTGTTAAGAAGGATTACCGAATCCTGCCTTCTTATAGGAGTAGCTAAATACGCAGCTAGACTGGCTAGGGCATCAGCTTCCAGATTCTGAGATCGAGGTACATGCTCAAGGAAGAACCCCTTGAATGTCATGGCTATCTCGACCGTTGCTTGGTGATAGGGGATGAGGTCTGGATTCCGGACTTTATATATTCCCCTGACTTGATTGATGATAAGCAGAGAATCACCGAAAGCTTCCAGGGACTCTACCCCCAGCTCTTTAGCGACTTTGAGCCCGATTAGTAGAGCGTTGTACTCTGCCACATTGTTGGAGCAGGGCTCGCTAAGAGAATATGCTCGGTAGATGATGAGCTGATCAGGGGTGACCAGGACGACTCCCACTCCTGAAATGATATTTCCCTTGGGGCCGGTTCTGGAGGCACCATCGAAGAATAGTTGCCATGCGTCACCTTCCTTTGCGGAATTACATTCTGCAACTTCATCAGGGATGTCTTCGTATAGTTTGGAGGTCTCCGGGATCGGATAAGCAGCTAGGAAGTCGGCCAATGCTTGGCCTTTGATGGACTTCTGCGGGACGTATACCATGTCATATGGTGTCAACAGCATCGCCCAAGTTGCGAGTCGGGAATTAAGGGCACTTGGCTTTCTCATCAGTACTCGGAGAGGGTTGATCCTGGAGATGATATGAATAGTCTGGCCGGTGACATAGTGCCGCATCTTCTGGATAGCGAACATCAGAGCCAAGCATTTTTTCTCCACTGGGTTGTACCAGTGTTCGGCTCCGACCATCATCCTGCTGAGGTAGTAGATAGCTTGTTCATGACCCATATCATTTTTCTGTGCGAGAAGAGCTCCTAGCGAATGATCTATCGCTCGAACGTACAGCAAGAATGGTCTTCCCATAACGGGAGGCACCAGAACTGGCGGACTGGTGAGGTAGCGTTTGATATCTCCGAACGCTTGCTGACAGGTTTCGTCCCATACGAAGGATACAACTGTCTTCATGAGATGAGAAAAGGGCTGACATCTTCCCGAGAGGTTGGATATGAATCTCCGGATATAAGCCAGACAGCCTTGAAATCCCCGGAGTTTCCTCAGATTACGGGGTGGTCGCATTTCTACGATGGCCTGTACTTTGTCAGGGTCCACTTGGATTCCTTTGGCGGTGATGACAAATCCCAGGAATTTGCCACTATATACACCCAGAAAGGACTTCGAAGGGTTTATCTTGAGTTGATGTTGGCGCATTAACTCGAATACCGTCCTCAAGTCTTGAATATGATCACCTTTGAGGCGGCTCTTGACGGCTATGTCGTCGACGTAACATTCCACTGTTTTGCGTAAATGCTCACGGAATATGTTACTCATAGCCCGTTGGTATGTAGCCCCGGCGTTCTTCAATCCGAAGGGCATGACCGTGTAGCAATATACCCCCAATGGTGTCCGGAAGGCAGTGTGCTTCTCGTCTTCAGGATGCATCTTGATCTGATTGTATCCTGAGATCCCGTCCATGAAAGACATGCGTTCAAAGCCGCAGGTGTTGTCGATCATGATGTCCGTGATGGGAAGAGGGAATTCATCCTTGGGGCAGGCCGCATTCAGATCTCGGTAATCGATGCAGATACGTACCTTCCCATTTTTCTTCATGACTGGGACAACGTTGGCGACCCAGTCGGGATGTTGTTCTTTCCGGATGAAACCGGAGGCTATCAACTTCTTGACTTCAGCTTCGATGGCGTCCATCATATCTGGGCGGAACCGGCGTTGGTGCTGCTTCACTGGCTTCGAATCGGTCAATATATTGAGCTTATGAGTAGCTACCTTCGGGTCTAGGCCTGGCATGTCCTCATAATCCCACGCAAAGATGTCGATGTATTCCTTTATCAGCTGTATAATTTCTTCCCTTTCAGCCGGGGGAAGATTGTTACTGATAAATATCGGCTTTGGCGAAAGTTCACCCCCAACATTAATTTGGATAACTTCGTCTTTGGTGGGAGGTTCTCTCTGCTCGAAGCGGAATTCCCACTGCGTATCCATTTATTGAGCCCAAGAGTCATTCTCGAACGGCTCAGAATCCTGTTCATCTGCTTCTGAGGGATCTGTCACCACCATATTTACTGATAGTGTTTGTTCGAGAGCATTAGGTGAGTCGGAGGGTGACGAGTTGTTCTGGGAAGAGGGAAAGATGTCCTTATCTGTCTTGGAAGTCATAAGGGAGGTGGCATACCCTAACCCGAAACGAGTTTGTCGATAGCGGGGGTCGCCGCGCGGCGGCGTTCATCTGCCTCTTCCGTAGTTGAGGCCTGGCTTCCGCTTCAAGTCGTAGCCCATGTTTTGCATGATCCTCAGCGCTTGCGGGCTGTATCGGTGAACCTGCATTTTCCCAGTATCGTCATCGAAAGGAACTTCCTGGACAGTCGGTTGATTGCGCATGCGACCGAAGACTATTGAACGCTGACTGCTGTGGGTAGGCGGGACAATGAGGATAGAATTCTCATATGGTCCATATGTCGTGACAACGTTGGATGATGATGCGACTTCCCAGACATACGGACGGTACGAGTTTATAGCTTCCAAGATTTTTTGTGCTATCGGTTCTACCTCGTCATGGGGAGTGGGATATACTCGCTCAGAGGTGAGATGGATATGACAATTGACGGTCGAAAGTTTATTCAGAGGTAATATGAATATGACAAACTTTGTGATTGTGACTCCATTGGGGATGGAGGTACACATCTGCTCAGAGGTGATATGGACATGGCAGTTTTTGTGGACTTAACATTACTGGCGTACTTAGAATTTAAGTACGGATGTTAAGTGTAGACGACAATCGATATCAGAGGTAATATGGACATGACATTTGACGGTCGAAAGTTTATTCAGAGGTAATATGAACATGACAAACTTTGTGATTGTGACTCCATTGGGGATGGAGGTACACATCTGCTCAGAGGTGATATGGATATGGCAGTTTTTGTGGACTTAACATTACTGGCGTACTTAGAATTTAAGTACGGATGTTAAGTGTAGACGACAATCGATATCAGATGTAATATGGACATGACAATTGATGGTCGAAAGTTTATTCAGAGGTAATATGAACATGACAAACTTTGTGATTGTGACTCCATTGGGGATGGAGGTATACATCTGCTCAGAGGTGATATGGACATGGCAGTTTTTGTGGACTTAACATTATTGGCGTACTTAGAATTTAAGTACGGATGTTAAGTGTAGACGACAATCGATATCAGAGGTAATATGAACATGATAATTGATGGTCGAAAGTTTATTCAGAGGTAATATGAACATGACAAACTTTGTGATTGTGACTCCATTGGGGATGGAGGTACACATCTGGTATTCTGTCGTAGTGATCGTTCCCTTGTTTTTTATAAACGCAGAGTGATGACCTTGGCATCGATTAATTCCTGAATTCTCCTTTTTAGTACATAGCAGGCCCTTGTAGGGTGATGAGTGTACCGATGGAAGAGGCAATAATCTGGGTCATCGACTCTGCCGGCCCTATCAGGGTATCTGATGTCGGGTAGCTGAAGCTTGCGTTCCCTCCTCAATATATCGAAGATTTCAATTATGTCATCTTCTTTAAAGGAGAAAGTTCCTTTTGGTCGTAGGGCTCCTGATGCCTGAGTTTCACGGTCTTCCGGGAAGATTGTCGTTGTTGCATCCTCCTCGAATCTTGAGGACATTCTGCCCCTAGCCTTGGATGCTGCTTTGTTCTGTCGAGGTGAGTTACCCCTAGACATGCCGTGTCCTCCGGCCATAGAAACTGATTCAGCAGGAGCCGCCTCTGGTTGTACAGACTTAGATTTTGAAGTTTTGGGTTTTGCGGCATATCCCAACCCGAAACGAGCTTGTTGATGGTGAGAATTACCCTGCAACGGTGTTCGTCTACCTTTTCCATAGTTGAGGCCTTGCTTTGATTTCAAATCATAACCCATGTTCTGTATAATCTTCAAAGCTTGTGGGCTATACCTGTGGATTTGCATTTTCCCACTCTCAGGCTCGCGAAATTTTTCATGTTCAACCGGACCGCTCCGCTTGTGTTTGAAGACTATTGGATGCTGATCGCCGCGGGTAGGAGGGACAATAAAGGCATCATTTTCATATAGTTCATACATCATGATGACATTAGACGTTGATGCATCTTCCCATACAATCTCTCCCCGTTTGACAGTTAGGGGTTCTAAAACCTGTTTACGACTCCTGTCTTTGTCTTTCTGGATTAGATAGGTACGCAGGTCAGGAGGATTTTCAGAAGAAGAAGATGAAGGCTGGTCTCTTCTGTTCCCATCAGTGGGCATGCGGAGACTGGGCACCATGGTTTTCCCTGCACCACCTGTATACAACAGGTTGGCCATCTGGGCGGCGGATAATCCCCTGGGAGGGTGTCTTTCCGCAACCTGAGCTTGTTTTACGCCAAGGGACTTTGCCTGGCGTAACTTGGAGATTCGCTCAGTCTGGCGTAAAGCTGGAGAGACCCTCAGTCGGCCATCGGCCTCTCGCGTAATCCGGAGAGTAGGCAGATCGCTCCCTTGCTGGCGTAAAGGCCGAGTAGTTGAGTACTCGCCTGCTTGCTTTTCCTTGCGGAGATCACAGCGCTCATCTGGTTCACCGTAGAGGTCAGATGTTATCTTGCGCGTGGAGCGTGATCTGTACTTCCGATTTGGCGTTGAGGCACCATCAGAAGTTTTGTCTGTACCGCGCGTAGCGGGAGACTGATTTCTGCGCGTAAAGCGCAGTGGATACTTCTGGGTTAGCGCTGAGGTTTTGCCAGAAGTTTCGTCTGTACCGCGCGTAGCGGGAGACTGATTTCTGCGCGTAAAGTGCAGTGGATACTCCTGGGTTAGCGCTGAGGCTTTGCCCGAAGTTTTGTCTGTACCGCGCGTAGCGGGAGACTGAATTTTACGTGCGGGGCACGGAGGGAGCGATGCTACCACCTCAATGGTCGGAGAGATCAGAGAGATCGGAGAGTCCACAGGAATGGCGAAGGATGTCTTGGGCATCCACACTTTGCGCAGCTTCCTGTTGTCTTGGACGGAGAGACGGTGAGAGCTACCCCCAGTCCGAAAGAATGAAAGTGTATTTCAATGACGGGGTTTATACGAGACCCGTGCCCTTTGGTTTACAAATAAACTTGTACAATTTGATCCTATAGGAGGATGTGGGAGTACAATTTATTTAATCTGGGTATAAATTGCTATAGGTGTCTGATCTGCAGTCGATCACTTTAGCCCTTGGACCACACGATGTTGAAGAAGTACCGTGGAAGACAGGAAGCAGCTTCGAAGGTTGCAAAGAAGGGTGGATGCGCGATGCCGAAGTCGTCGATCCCTACTCTTTGCCTGAGCTCCGGGTTCCTCTCTCCCTCTCTCTCTCTCTTGATCTGGTATAGGTTTTTCTTGACCAATTTCCCGACGTTCGATCCTTCTTTCAAAGTTTTGACCTTTTTCCCCATTGATAGGGGTCTCTATTTATAGAGTTTTGGTGACAGTGACCACTCCGTTGGTGTAAAAACCGAGGAGTGGACAGTACAGCACCCTTTTATACAACGGTTAAAATAACCAATGCCTGCGTATAAATGACCTTTTGAGTGAGCATGTGACGCGTGTCCAACTAAGGGGACAAAACGCGTATATCTGCTGCGAAGATCACGGCGTAGAAGCCACGTAGGTAGGTATCCCTCGTGTAGAAGAGGTTGGCGTAGAAGCCAAATGACTGTCACCCTGGCGTAGAAGCCAAATAGGCATAGAAGCCGAGTAGGCGTAGAAGCCGAATAGGCATAGAAGCCGAACAGGCGTAGAAGCCGAATGGTCGTAGAGACTGAGTGGGCGTTTGAAGCCGAATGGTCGTAGAGACTGAGTGGGCGTTGAAGCCGAGTGGTCGTTGAGACTGAGTGGGCGTAGAAGCCGCGTGAGCACCGATCCTGAATGGGTGTAGAAGCCGCTGCGTACCGTGCCAGAGTGCTGTTGTGGACGTCTTAGCCGGAATTACGGATTTTGAAGATATAATCAAATCTCTTACAGAGATTTGCCACCATCCTGTGCATTAAATGCGGAGACATATTTTGAAGGTCTGCAGCCCTTCTGTGCATCCGTCGCAAAGACGTGCCTCGAGGGAAACTGTCACCGCTTTGTGCAATTAGACGTAGAGACGTGCCTCGAGCCCTGTACGAAGTGCAGCTTTTGACGTGGCAGGCGGTTTGTCTTCTACGGAGCGTAAAACAGCTCATGTTTGCCTGTGTAAAACAAGGCAGCATATTCCCTTGTATACGAAAGAGCGGTTTACGCTTGGGGGACTTCAGTAAATAACGGTTCGGTGATATTTTAACCAAATCCTCTGTATTAAATACAAAGATCTGCCATCATACTGTGGGGCGTATCCCGAGTGGTCTGCCATCGTTTCCAGCCGTCGTCTGGGTAGCCGTGCAGCACTTTTTGTTAGGAGTCAGAGGTCAGGTTCACTGCGTGACTTGACAGGTTCATTTCGGAAAAGATGAAGCGTTCCTCGTACGCTTTAACGCTGCTTTGAGAGCGGCTGAGTTTTACACCATGGAGGCGATGAAGAACCCTGTTTTACGCTGGAGCGGCCTGGACGTACTGCACTTACGCGGATGGTCCTTTGAGCTTATACTTCACGCTGTGTTAAGCGGAAAAGCTATGTTTCACGCTTGATGGCTCTGAAGGCCTCTGTTTACGCTGCTCTGCATCAAGATGCAGCGTAGATCTTCCCAGCGTATTTTTCATGCTTCTACAACGGCAGCCTCAAGCAGGAGTTCTCCGGCACCGCCAGCCGAAACTGAGGGTCCCTCTCCGAAAGGCGAGGAACCTCCAATCAAAGAATCATCCCCATCAGGGGAGACAGCAGGTTCCTCTCTAGGAGCCTCAATACCAGGAATCCGGAGGGAACGATTAACCGTCTTCTTCTTCCTCTTGCGAGGGGAATTCTGCTTCGGGGCAGGAGCCCTTCTCTTCCTAGAGACTACCAAAGCCCCCGCAGGCGGAGGCACTTCACACCTCGGCACCGACACCAGAGGCTCATCTGGAGTAACAGACTCCTCACCCTCGTCAGAAGAAACAGAGGGGACTTTGACTCTTCCCCCAGGCTTCGAAGAAGGTACCCTAAAGCTTCCACGCATGTCAAAATCGCGATGGAGGTGTTGATCGCCACGTAGAACTGGGCATACGAATGGAGGATGCGCAGCTCCGTGGAGAGTGTGACGACCGACATGGTAAAAATTGCTTCCGTATAACCCACGATAAAATATCGCCATCCTCTGGCTCCATCAATGAGTCCGCCCCTGGACCTGAAGCTGGTGACGGCATTGCCAACGTGCAACTGATCGTACCCAAACTTCCTGGCGAACCGACTGGGCAAGTAGGGCTCGAAGAAGCAATGATCTTCACTTCTGTACAGCAAATGGGAGGGTCTGATGCAGACCAACCAATTAAAAGCTTTCGGAGAAAGATTGGTCTTATCTCCACCTAAATCCTCAAGCCTAATCCCCGATTGATTGCGATGTACAGAGGGGACAGTGCAGAGGAGTTCCCAGCAGTGACTGAGGTTCAGTACCAGCCGACAGTCTAAAACTGTATTCACGTTCCAGGGAGAGTCCTTGTAGTTCAGCAAGAAACTACCCCCCGAGCTACTACCAGGGCCGGGAGATATCACCCGGGGGTTGTGATGAATTAACCATCCCATCAAATACAGGTATGATAATTCTACCCTGGGAAAGCTATCACGCCGAGCTTCATCGACGAGCAGCCCATCAGTCATGGCTCTCAGGCCAGCTTGTATACGGCACACTATGGCAGGGAGCAAGCCCAGTCTTGCCCCGAACACCAGACGAACGGCAGGCCACAGGATGTTTCGGTGAATGCGGTCCGCGGACGCGATGCCGGGCACCACTACTCGACGCAGCCATATGGAGAGGAAACCAGCCAGCCGGGATTCCTTAGACAGAGGCCTGCGGCAGTGCCTCAAGTAACTGTAGGCCTTAGTGCCTTCAGGATACTTTCCTACCCCGTCATCGAGAATCTGATCTGGAGCCTTAGCATCCTCTATAAGATCCTCGACGACCTGGGCACTGAGCACGCCCAAACAGTTCACGGGCTCATTCTTGCCCCCCGAGACTTTCTCTGACTTGGCGGCCCTGGCCAGGTGGAAGAAGAGTAGGACGTCCACTTAGTGGTGTGAGCCAAATCAGAAGGCTCATCATAAAAAGTGGTACACGCGAGGTAGTGACACATCAGCTCCTGATACACTTCCACGCTCCGAGGGTCCGAGTCCCCCAACTCCCGGTTGGTGGGAACATACTCTTCATATGGGGTATCCCCCATCGGCAGTCTCGAGATCACTGCTATCTCATGGAGGGCCAACCCCAACTCCCCCAGTGTAGTGGCGAAGGTCCCGGTGAGCGGAATGTATAGCTCCATCAGTGCCAGAAATAGGTTAGGGTTGGGAGGCAACCCAACACTCGTCGCACTCACAGCAGCATACAATCTAATGCCCTCTAGCTCTCTCCGAAAATGCTTCAAAGCCCAGTCAACTAGGCAAGCCCATCGGAGGTTTGTTGGGGTAATCCACCCATTGCACCGAGGATTCTCCTTGGGGTATACCTTCCCCCCCCCCAGCCCCATGAAGTCATTGCAGAAAGTCAGCAATTGGACCGGCTGGATCACTGAACTATCTTCACTCGGGACGCTGCCCGGGCACAGTCCCCTGAATACCGTCACAACGCCGGAAGGGCGGCTGACAAACGACCCCTGGTCAGCTCCTTTCAGATGAAAGATCTTCCTCGGCTTGCCGTGAAGATCGGGAGTCAGCGTCCACGACATCCTCCTGGGATGTGTAGCATGGGAGAAAGCCGAGATGGGATAATCTCTCGACATCGTTGGCAGATACAAGCCCAAACACTCGGCGGGGAAAACCAGGGTTCTCTCTTGGGCTTCATCTGGGACTGTTTGTCAATCATGTCCCCAAAGAGAAAAGCCGGCTTTATGTACTGGTCCCCGTCTATGTACGTCAGGGGCTCTCCGTTAATCATGTTCAGCAACGTTCGCTCGCCCTGAGCCGATATCAAGATCTCCCTTCCTTCAGGATACTGGGGTCCGGAGATAGGAAATGTAACGTGGGACAGATCCTCCAGATAGTTTGAGTGCAGCATCCCGGCAGCGGAACCCATCACCTCGGCCAGTGGAGACTCATGCAAGTTAACTGCAAAAGTGCAAGGAAAACACGTCATTAAAAATCTTGCAAACATAAAAACCAAGAAACGACAGTTTGTGCTTTACGCCAAGACTGTACAAATTTGGTCATTTTTACGCCGGAAGTCATGTCCCGAAGCGTAATTGGCGGTATACAGTCCGTGCTTTACGCCAGACTGCCAAAATTTTAGTTATTACGCCAGAGGTCCCATCCACAAACGTAAAACTAAAATTTTATAGTATACACCAAGTTTTCAGTAGTCAGAGCTTTTACGCTTAAAACTATGAAAATATGGAGTTTTTACGCTGGCACATTAGAAATGTGGGCGTAAAAGATGAAAACGTCTCCGTGCGTCATCTTCCTCAAAGATGCTATCAACACAGAAGACGACCTAGCGCGGTCACGTTCAACGTGTGCGAAGGATTTTTCGTCGTTCTTTGTCATCCCAAAGGCTCTACCTCTAAGGCCGGGTGCGCTGCTCGTAGGCGGGATGCTTCGCTCAGAAGAAAGTTTACCTTGCCCGACCGAAGACTCTCTCGCTGGGGCAAAAGAACGAGAAGAATAACCTATACCCTTTCCCTTAGTGGAGGGGATTTGTTTCGGCGCCGTTTCTGAAAACTCGGAGTGCTCGGAGATGGAACGAGGGAAAAAACTCAAAACAGTCGAAGGCTCTCTTTCGCAGAAGACGGATGAAAACTTTTTCTCTCAAAAGCTTGGGATATATATAGAGTTCGGGTCGACTCCTCGAATCCTCGGACGGACTCCTCGAAACCCAAACCAAATCTCCTAATTAATATTCGGTTATGATTGGGTCCTACGTCAGCCTATTATTTAGAGAAGGCGGGCAGTCAGCGAATTAGATAAGTTTTTCGCGCAAAGCCGGTCAGCAGTTCCTACGCTAAGGAGCTTTTCTACGCTCGACAGCAACAGATCTACGGTTTTACGCTCGCAAGCTATAAGTCTATGGTTTTACGCCCGGATGCCTTCGTGCTCGGTAGCTTTTATGCTCGAGAGGCTACAAACCTACGACTTTACGCTCAGCAGATACCAAATCGATGATCTCACGCTCGGTGGCGCTTAGTTTAGGCTTGGAAGCAACAGATCCACGACTTCACGCCCGGAAAATTTTTCTTTTCAGAAGCTACAAATCTACAGTTCTACGCTAAAGAGCTTTCTACGCTCGACAGCTATGAATCTACGGCTTTACGTTCGACGGCTACAAGTCGGGTTTTACGCCCAGATGCCTTTGTGCTCAGTAGCTTTTATGCTCGAAAAGATACAAACCTACGACTTCACGCTCAGGAACTACAAGTCTATGATTTCACGCTCGATGGTGTTTAGTTTATGCTCAGAGGCTACAGACTAATGATTTCACGCTCCACGACTTCCCGCACATCTGAAAGATACGCCGGCCAGATTACGCGTACATCTGAACGGTCCTCAAAGCGGTCAATTACAAAGAGTTCACACAGAAGATACTCGTTCTTGATGTCAAGATATCCCAAGTACCCGAAGCATACAGAGTTCTACATTGAAAAATTACTCTTCTTCATGGGTCGATTTAAAGTTCATCCAGACTCCAGTCTGAATATTTCATCTGTCAAGATGGCAACTCAGTTTGACGGCCATTTCTCGACCCTGGTCCAAGGGATTTTTGAGAAATCATTCTTGAAGATGATGTCTGAACAAAAAAATTCTGTTTGTCAAAAGTAGCAGTTCAGAATTCTACACGATTCCTCATTCCTGACAACAGAACAGTTCGAGCACTCGACTGCTAAAGCGGCTATTTGCGCATCACTAGTTATGCGTAAAAGACAGGACATGGCCTAATACTCTTTCTATCAGAGTCGACGTAAAGAATCAGACGTGTCGAAGCTACACATATTCAGACTTCACAGCAACGTATGGCAAAACGATCATATGCAGAGAAGAAAGACAATTTTATTAAGATTAAAGTCATAATTACGTATGAGGGAAATCCCATCTATAAAGGGCTTCCTCATCGTCGTCTGAAGATAGCACCCAGAATCTGTTCTGACAGGTTCTCGCGTGGGCACAATTCTTCATCCATCTTCTCCAGCAGTCAGTCAGTTGCCACAAACTGACTGACATGGCAATGATCAACGGCGGGAGGATACAAAATTGGACATAGACCCATCCTCCAACAGAAAAGCAGGGTACTGCTTTCCTACGCCCAGCGCCATGGCAGATTGAGTTGAGGTATATCACCCAACTCAATACCCGAGGTCAGAGCTAGTTGCTGCTCTCATCCCCGAAGGTAACGGGAGAAGGCGCCAATTGCAAGCAGCGTGGTAAAATATGATTCTTTCTCTCTCCCGAAGAACCACCATACAAAGTTGTTGATTATCCCGAGCAAGGGAGGCTAAGATATCGTTCCATGATCCATCGTTGCAGTGGACGCTTGCTCGAAGACGCCGTCTTTTTCGGCTCCTTACATGCTGGAAGAACATGATCTCCTTCTTCCTCAGATCGACCCAACGGACTCTGGCGATCATCTCTGCGTGGTGATGGAAATGTGGGGAGAACAGGTTAACTCCTCAGCCTTTTATAGGCGAGAGAGGTCACACCGGTGCCAATAAATCCGCCATAAAGTCAGCATTGACCGTTTTAACGCTCTATTCAGAAATGTTTCGAGTTACGAGGAGCGGTTCATGCTTCATTCAAAGCGTTCCAAATTCCGAGAAATTTGAAAGCTTTGAAGGGGGTCTTGTAGAAGCATAAAAAATATGCTGGGAAGCTCTACGCAGCATATTGATACAGAGCAGTGTAAACAGAGGACTTCAGAGCCATCAAGCGTGCAACAGAGCTTTTTTCGCTAAACACAGTTGTTTGTGGTATTAAAAGAAAGAATGAAAGTGTATTTCAATGACGGGGTTTATACGAAACCCGTGCCCTTTGGTTTACAAACAAACTTGTACAATTTAATCCTATACGAGGATGTGGGAGTACAATTTATTTAATCTGGGTATGAATTACTATAGGTGTCTGATCTGCAGTCGATCACTTTAGCCCTTGGACCACACGATGATGAAGAAGTGCCATGGAAAACAGGAAGCAGCTTCGAAGGTTGCAAAAGTGGGTGGATGCACGATGCCAAGATCGTCGATCCCTACTCCTTGCCTGAGCTCCGGATTCTTCTCTCTCTCTCTCTCTCTCTCTCTCTCTCCTGACCTCTAGTTCGATCTTTCTTGGAAGTTCGACCTGTTCGATCTTTTAGTTTGAAGTTTTTCGACCTTGTTCGATCCTTCTTTTTAAGTTTCGACCTTGTTCCCCATTGATAGGGGTCTCTATTTATAGAGTTTTGGTGACAGTGACCACTCCGTCGGCGTAGAAACCGAGGAGTGGACAGTACAGTACCCTTTTACACAATGGTTAAAATAACCAATGCCTGCGTATAGATGACCTTTTGAGTGAGCATGTGACGCGTGTCCAACTAAGGGGACAAAACGCGTATATCTGCTGCGAAGATCATGGTGTAGAAGCCACGTAGGTAGGTATCCCTCGTGTAGAAGAGGTTGGCATAGAAGCCAAATGACTGTCACCCTGGCGTAGAAGCCAAATAGGCATTGAAGCCGAGTAGGCGTAGAAGCCGATTGGGCATAGAAGCCGAGTAGGCGTAGAAGCCGAATGGTTGTAGAGACTGATTGGGCGTTTGAAGCCGAATGGTCGTAAAGGCCGAGTGGGCGTTGAAGCCGAGTGGTCGTAGAGACCGAGTGGGCGTTGAAGCCGAATGGTCGTAGAGACTGAGTGGGCGTTGAAGCCGAATGGGCGTTGAAGCCGAATGGTCGTAGAGACTGAGTGGGCGTAGAAGCCGAATGGGCATAGAAGTCGCGTGAGCACAGATCCTAAATGGGCGTAGAAGCCGCTGCGTACCGTGCCAGAGTGCTGATGTGGACGTCTTAGCCAGAATTACGGCTTTTAAAGATTTAATCAAATCTCTTGCAGAGATTTGCGACCATCTTATGCATTAAATACGGAGGCGTGTTTTGAAGGTCTGCAGCCCTTTGGTGCACCCGTCGCAGAGACGTGCCTCGAGAGAAACTGTCACTGCTCTGTGCAATTAGACGTGGAGACGTGCCTCGAGCCCCGTACGAAGTGCAGCTTTTGACGTGGCAGGCGGTTTATCGACTGCGGAGCGTAAAACAGCTCATGTTTGCCTGTGTAAAATAAGGCAGCGTATTCCCTTGTACACGAAAGAGCAGTTTACGCTGAGGGGACGTCAGTAAACGACGGTTCGGTGATATTTTAACCAAATCCTCTGCATTAAATGTAGAGATCCGCCATCATACTATGGGGCGCATTCCGAGTGGTCTGCCATCGTTTCCAGCGGTCGTCTGGGTAGCCGTGCAGCACTTTTTGTCAGGAGTCAGAGGTCAGTTTCACTGCGTGACTTGACAGGTTCATTTCGGGGAAGACGAAGCGTTCCTCGTACGCTTTAACGCTGCTTTGAGAGCGGTTGAGTTTTATGCCATGGAGGCGATGAAGAACCCTGTTTACGCTGAAGCGGCCTGGACGTACTGCATTTTACATGGATGGTCCTTTGAGCTTATACTTCACGCTATGTTTAGCGGAAAAGTGCTCTGTTGTACGCTTGATGGCTCTGAAGGCCTCTGTTTATGCTGCTCTGCATCAATATGCTGCGTAGCTCCTCCCGACGTATTTTTCATGCTTCTACAAGACCCCCTTCAAAGCTTTTAAATTCCTCGGAATTTGAAACGCTTTGAATAAAGCATGAAATGCCCCTCGTAACTCGAAACGTTTCTGAATGGAGCGTTGAAACGGTCGATGCTGACTTTATGGCGGATTTATTGGGGACCGCTGTGATCTCTTTCGCCTATAAAAAGGCTGGGGGGTTAACCTGTTCTCCCCATATTCCCATCACCACGCAGAGATGATCGTCGGAGTTCGTCGGGTCGACCTGAGGAAGAAGGAGATCATGTTCTTCCAGCGTGTAGGGAGCCGAAAAAGACGGCATCTTCAAGCAAGTGTCCACTGCAACGATGGATCATGGAAGGATATCTTAGCCTCCCTTGCTCGGGATAATCAACAACTTTATATAGCGTCTGCCCAGGAGAGAGGAAGGGTCGTATTTGACCACACAGCTTGCAAGCGGTGTCTTCTCCCGTTGCCTCCGGTGACGAGAGTCAGACAGACTTGATCTGTCCCGGCTTGAGCGGCATTGGTCTGTAGGGAAGCATATTTACCCTGCTTTTCTTCTGTTGGAGGATGGGTCTATGCCCAGTTTTGTATCCTCCCGCCACTGATCATCTTCTTGGAAGAAGAGGAAGCCCTTCACCGACGTGAGAATCTGTCAGAACGGCTTCTCGGTGCGATCTTCAGACGACGATGGGGGAACTCCTTTTGTAGACAGAGTTTCCCTCATATGTAATCATGAAAAATAGAGAAAAACCCTTGTAGATTGGATTTCCCTCATATGTAATCATGATTTTAATCTTTTAATAAAAATTGTCTTTTTCTCCATATGATCATCTTGCCATACGTTGCTGTGAAGTCTGAATATGTGTAGCTTTGACACGTCTGATTCTTTACGCCGACTCTGATAGAAAGTGTATTAGGCCCTGTCCTTTACGCATAGCGAATAGTCCATAGAACGCTGTTAAGCATTTTGAACATTTTAGAACTGTCCTGTTGCTAGGACTGAGGGACCGCGTAGAATTCTGAACTGTTGCTTCTCTGATGAACAGAACTTTTGTTCAGACTTTGTCTTCAAAAATGATCTCTCGAAACTCCCTTGGAATAGGGTCGAGGATTTGGCTGTCAAACTGAGTTGCCATCTTTATAGACGAGATGTTCAGACTGGAGTCTGGATGAACCTCCAATTTTGGACCCGAGAAGAGTAATTTCTCAATGTTTGAACTCTGTATGCTTCGGGTACTTGGGATACTTTGGGGTCAAGAACGAGTATCTTCTGTGTGAACTCTTTGCAATTGACCGCTTTGGGCACTGTTCGGATATGCGGAAAGTCGTGGAGCATGAAATCATCAGTCTGTAGCCTCTGGGCATAAAACACCATCGAGCGTGAAATCGTAGACTTGTGGTTCCTGAGCATGAAGTCGTAGGTTCGTAGCCTCTCGAGCATAAAAGCTACTGAGCACAAAGGCATCCGGGCGTAAAACCTTAGACTTATAGCTGTCGAACGTAAAGCCGTAGATTCGAAGCTGTCGAGGGTAGAAAGCTCCTTTAGCGTAGAACTGTAGATCTATTGCTTCTGAAAAGAAAATTTCTCCGAGCATGAAGTTTACGGATCTGTTGCTTCTGAGCGTAAACTGAGCGCCACCGAGCGTGAGATCATCGATTTGGTATCTGCTGAGCGTAAAGTCGTAGGTTTGTCGCCTCTCGAGCATAAAAGCTACCGAGCACAAAGGCATCCAGGCGTAAAACCATAGACTTATAGCTTGCGAGCGTAAAACCGTAGATCTGTTGCTGTCTAGCATAGAAAGCTCCTTTAGCGTAGGAACCGCTGAACTGCCTTGCACGAAAAACTTTTCGAAATTGCTGACTGTCCGTTTTTTTCGAGAGTAGTGGGCAGACGTAGCACCCAATCATAACCAACTATTAATTGCGAGATTTGGTTAGGGTCTCGAGGAGTCCGTCCGAGGATTCGAGGAGTCGACCCGAACTCTATATATATCCCAAGCTTTTGAGAGAAACTTTTTATCTGTCTTCTACGAAAGAGGGCTTTCGACTGTTCGAGTTTTTCTTCGTTCCTTCTCCGAGCACTTTGAGTCTTCAGAAATGGCGCCAAAACAAACCCCCTCCACTAAGGGAAAGAGTATAGGTTCTTCTTCTCATTCTTCTGCCCCAGCGAGAGAGTCTTCGGTCGGGCAAGGTGAACTTCACTCTGAGCGAAGTATCCCGCCGACGAGCAGTGCACCCGGTCTTAGAGGAAGAGCCTTTGGGATGACAAAAATGACGAAAAATCCTTCGCACACGTTGAACGTGGCCGCGCTAGGTCGTCTTCTGTGCTGATAGCCTCTTTGAGGAAGATGATGCACGGAGACGTTTTCATCTTTTACGCCCACATTTCTAATGTGCTAGCGTAAAAACTCCATATTTTCGTAGTTTTGAGCGTAAAAGCTCTGGCTACCGAAAATTGGTGTATATCGTAAAATTTGAGTTTTACGCTTGTGGAGGGGACTTCCAGCGTAAAATGACCAAATTTGTACAATCTTGGCGTAAAGCACAGACTGTCGTTTCTTTGGTCTGTATGTTTGTGCAAGTTTTGCAATGACATATTTTCCTTGCACCTAGTTAATTTGGGTGAGTCTCCACTGGCCGAGGTGATGGGTTCCGCTGCCGGGATGCTGCACTCGAACTATCTGGAGGATCTGTCCCACGTGGCATTTCCCGTCTCCGGACCCCAGTATCCTGAGGGAAGGGAGTTTTTGATATCGGCACAGGGCGAGCGGAAGCTGCTGAACATGATCAACGGAGAGCCCCTGACATATGTAGACGGGGAGCAGTACATAAAGCCGGTTTTCCTCTTTGGGGACATGATTGACAAACAGTTCCAGACGAAGCCCAAGAGGGAACCCTAGGTTTTCCCTGCCGGGAATTTGGTCTTGTATCTGCCAACGATGCCGAGGGATTATCCCATCTCGGCTTTCTTCCATGCGACGCATCCCAGGAGGATGTCGTGGACGCTGACTCCTGATCTTCACGGCAAACCGGGGAAGATCTTTCATCTGAAAGGAGCTGACCAGGGGTCGTTTGTCAGCCGCACTTCCAGCGTTGTGACGTTGTTCAGGGGACTGTGCCCGGGCAGTGTCCCGAGTGAAGACAGCTCAGTGATCTAGCCGGTCCAATTGCCGACCTTCTGCAACGACCTTATGGGACGAGGGGGGTATATCCCAAGGAGAATCCTCGGTGCAATGGGTGGATCACCCCAACAAACCTCCGATGGACTTGCCTAGTTGACTGGGCCTTGAAGCACTTTCGGAGAGAGCTGGAGGGCATTGGACTATATGCCGCTGTAAGTGCGACGAGTATTGGGTTGCCTCCCAACCCTAACTTGTTTCTGGCACTGATGGAGCGATACATTTCGCTCACCGGGACTTTCGCCACTCCACTGGGGGAGTTGGGATTGGCCCTCCATGAGATGGTAGTTGTCTCGAGACTGCCGATGGGGGATACCCCATATGAAGAGTATGTTCCCACCAACCGGGAGTTGGGGGACTTGGACTCTCGGGTGGCGGAAGTATATCAGGAGCTGATGTGTCAATACTTCGCGTGCACCACTTTTTATAACGAGCCTTCTGATTTGGCTCACACCACCAAGTGGATGTCCTACCTCTTCTTCCACCGAGCCAGGGCTGTTAAGTCGGAGAAAGCCTCGGGGGGCAAGAATGAGCCCGTGAACTGTTTGGGCGTGCTCAGTGCCCAGGTCATCGAGGATCTTATGGAAGATGCTAAGGCTCCAGATCAGATTCTCGTTGAGGGGGTAGGAAAGTATCCTGAAGGCACTAAGGCCTACAGTTACTTGAGGCACTGTCGCAGGCCTCTGTCTAAGGAAGCCCAGCAGGCCGGTTTCCTCTCCATATGGCTGCGTCGAGTAGTAGTGCCCGGTACTGCATCCGCAGACCGCATCCACCGGAATATCCTATGGCCTGCAGTACGTCTGGTGTTCGAGGCAAGACTGGGCTTGCTTCCTGCCATGGTGTACCATATACAGGCTGGCCTGAGAGCCATGACTGATGGGTTGCTCGTCGATGAAGCTCGACATGAGAGTTTTCCCAGGGTGGAATTACCATACCTGTACTTGATGGGACGGTTAATTCTCCACAATCCCCGGGTGATGTCTCCTGGCTCTGGTAGCAGCTCGGGGGGTGTATTCTTGCTGAACTACAAGGATTCTCCCTGGAATGTGAACACAACTTTGGACTGTCGGCTAGTATTGAACCTCAGTCACGGCTGGAAGCTCCTCTGTACTGCCCCTCCTGTACATCGCAATCAATCAGGGATGCGGCTTGAGGATTCAGGTAGAAAGAAGACCGATCTTTCTCCGGAAGCTTTTAACTGGTTGGTCTGCATTAGACCCTCCCATCTGCTGTACAAGAGCGAAGATCATTGCTTTTTCGAGCCCTACTTGTCTAGTCAGTTTACCAGGCAGTTCGATTACGATCAGTTGCACGTGGGCAATTCCGTCACCAGCTTCAGGTCCAGGGGCGGACTCATTAATGGAGCCAAAGGGTGGTGATATTTTATCATGGGTTGCACGGGAGCATTCTTTATCGTGCCGGTCGTTACACTCTCTACGGAGCTGCGCATCCTCCATTCGTATGCCCAGTTCTATGTGGCGATCAATACCTTCCATCGCGATTTTGACATGCGTGGAAGCTTTAGGGTGCCTTCTCCCAAGCCTGGGGGAAGAGTTGAAGTCCCCTCGGTTTCTTCTGACGAGGGTGAGGAGTCTGGCACTCCGGATGAGCCTCTGGTGTCGGTGCCGAGGTGTGAAGTGCCTCCGCCTGCGGGGGCTTTGGTAGTCTCTTTTGGGAAGCGACGGGCTTCTGCTCCGAAGGAAGCTTCTCTTCGTAAGAGGAGGAAGGAGACGGTTGCTCGTCCTCTCCGCGTTCTTAGTATTGAGGCTCCTGGGAGTGAGCCTGCATCTCCCCATATCAGGGATGATTCTTTGGCTGGAGGTTCCTCGCCTTTTAGAGAGGAAATATCTTCGGGGGCCAGCTCGCCCGGAGTGGTTTTGTTGTCTCAAGAGGAGGACGAACCCGTCATCGTGACCTCGCCTCTTGCGAGTATGCCGATGACTTCGACCGTTGTCGTCGCACCTTCTTCGGTCGCACCACCCGTCGAGGCGGCGGCTGTGGCCACCTCATCTGCAATTATTGTTGGAGGGGGACTTGCCAATATCGCGGCCCTCCCGGCGTTCAATCGGATCTAGTTGCGCTAACTGAGCAATATACCAGCCTCTTTTACACCGGTTTGAAAACGATGATATCAATGGTGTTGGCGAAGAATCTAGACTTCGAGCGCCTGAAAAAGACTTCTCAGTTTTCGATCTGGGCTGTCAGGTAGTTCGGCGATCCTGGGGTAGCTGACGCCCTGGAGGCGGTGGTTAATGGTTTAGAGCAACCTATTAACGACTACTTACAGCTGACTCGGGGAAGCTTTGATGCTGAGGTCCAGGCCAGATACGACCTCATGACTGCGCGGCTTACTACACAATTGGAAAGCCTAGACAACTCCATCAAAACACATAAGCTGGAGATGGATAAAGGAAAAGCTGTCGTGGAAGAGGCTCTGGCTTTTGAGACGAAGTGCCGATCCGAGCATGAAGGGAACGTAGCGAGGGCCCGTAAGCTGAAGGAAAAACTTGCTCTGGCAGAGGAGTGGACTTCTCAGTCGTTGGCAGGTCTAGATGTAGTGACTGGTCGACTGAGCGCAGCACGACGGGATTTGGAGCGTGCAGAAGCTGCCCGTGCGGGCTCTCTTCGGGCAAGGGCTGAGCTGTCCTTTATGAGCACCCCCGAGGCATGGCTGGAGCGGGCTCGCGCCGATGCCTTGGTTTCCAGGAATGAGAAGATAGCTGCACTGGAGCGGCTGATTCGCGATCTGACCGCTCCCCCATCATTATGTATCCTTTCTCTTTTTGCTTCCCCAGATATAATTCTACTCTCTTTTGGGAATAAATTAAAGCGACTCTTTTCTGACTTTTGTGGACCCATCATTTCGTAATGTAAATGATAGTTTTTAGGCGAGAGTGATATCAGAGGTAGTATGGACATAATAGACTCTCGATAAACTTTTTAGCAGGATATATCTATTCAGAGGTCATACAGACATGATAGGATATGACCCAACTAGTTTCGTTTTGGGAGTAGTTTTGTCAGAATTGAGATCCTCGCTATATTCCACTCGAGCAGGAGAGATTAAGCATAGTACCTTTTCAGGAATTTGCCGTTGATAGGAGCCATTAACAGGTCTCCATTAGGCTGGGCTAACCTGTAGGCGCCGTTTGAGAACGTTGTCTCAATCACATAAGGGCCTTCCCACTTGGGCTGGAATTTGCCTTTACTTCTGTGAGTAAGAATCATCGGCCTTCTTACGGCTAAAACTAGTTCACCGACTTTGAACACCCTTTCCTTTACTTTATGATTGAAAGCTCTGGAAATGCGTGCTTGGTAGAGCGCGATGCGCTGTTGAGCTTGGAGGCGTTTCTCGTCTAATCCCTCTAGCTCTTGGAGCCTTAACAGGTCATTCTTTTCTCGAGTCAGCTCATTAGTCACGGCTATCCTGAGTGACGGGATCTGGATTTCAATGGGGAGAACTGCTTCGCTCCCGTAGACCAGCGAGAATGGGGTACAATCTGTCGGTGTTCGTACCGTTGTGCGGTATGCCTAGAGACATTCGCCCAGCTTCTCATTCCAATCTCTCTTGTTTGAAGAGACAAACTTCTTCAAGAGTTTGATAATGGTTTTGTTGAAAGCTTCCGCCAAACCATTAGCAGCTGGATAATATGCCGTAGAGGCAATATTGTGTATCCGATTTTTATCGCAAAATCGATGAAACGCTTGGCTGATAAACTGAGGCCCATTATCGTGAATTATCCTCCTGGGTACCCCAAAGCGATAAATGACGTGATGCTTGATGAAGCTGATCACATTAGACGCCTTCACCTCAGCAAGAGGGATCGCCTCTGCCCATTCGGAGAAGTAATCCGTGATGGCCAGTATGAACTGGTGACCCCTGGAAGAAGACGGGTGAATAGGACCGATGATATCCATACCCTATGCTTCGAAAGGCCAGGATGCGACCGTAGGATGTAGATGTTCAGACGGTTGATGTATGAAGTCTGTATGAACCTGACAGGCTCTACAATGTCTTGCATACCGTATTGCATCTGCGATCATAGTAGGCCAGTAATAGTCCACTCTCCTGATGCGATCCTGTAGCTTAGGACCGGGTTGATGCGCTCCGCATACGCCGTCGTGAGCTTCACGGATAATCTGCTGTGCTTCGTCGTTAGAGAGACATCTCAATAGCAGTCCGTCGTAGGTCCGGCGATATATGTATTGTGAAGATGCATCGAAGTAGAAGCGTAATGATCATCTTTTGACGGATACTGCTTCTTTGGGGTCCTCCGGCAAGATTCTGTATGCCACGAAATCTATGAAGGGACTTTTCCAATCTCTCGTAGGAGGATCGGTGTTTACAGCGTAGCTGCATTCTATGTGACAGTTGTTCTTCATACAATATAGATCTCTGTTAAGAAGGATTACCGAATCCTGCCTTCTTATAGGAGTAGCTAAATCCGCAGCTAGACTGGCTAGGGCATCAGCGTCCAGATTCTGAGATCGAGGTACATGCTCTAGGAAGAACCCCTTGAATGTCATGGCTATCTCGACCGTTGCTTGGTGATAGGGGATGAGGTCTGGATTCCGGACTTCATATATTCCCCTGACTTGATTGACGATAAGCAGAGAATCACCGAAAGCTTCCAGGGACTCGACCCCCAGCTCCTTAGCGACTTGGAGCCCAATTAGTAGAGCGTTGTACTCTGCCACATTGTTGGAGCAGGGCTCACTAAGAGAATATGCTCGGTAGATGACGAGCTGATCCGGGGTGACCAGGACGACTCCTACTCCTGAAACTATATTTCCCTTGGGACCAGTTCTGGAGGCACCATCGAATAATAGTTGCCATGCGTCACCTTCCTTTGCAGAGTTACATTCTACAACTTCATCAGGGATGTCTTCGTATAGTTTGGAGGTCTCCGGGATCGGATGAGCAGCTAGGAAGTCGGCCAATGCTTGGCCTTTGATGGACTTCTGTGGGACGTATACCATTTCATATGGCGTTAACAGCATCGCCCAAGTCGCGGGTCGGGAATTAAGAGCAGTTGGCTTGCTCATCAATACTCGGAGAGGGTTGATCCTGGAGATGATATGAATAGTCTGGCCGGTGACATAGTGCCGCGTCTTCTGGATAGCGAACATCAGAGCCAAGCATTCTTTCTCCACTGGGTTGTACCGGTGTTCGGCTCCGACCATCATCCTGCTGAGGTAGTAGATAGCCTGTTCATGACCCATATCGTTCTTCTGTACGAGAAGAGCTCCTAGCAAATGATCCATCGCTCGAACGTACAGCAAGAATGGTCTTCCCATGACGGGAGGCACCAGAACTGGCGGACTGGTAAGGTAGCGCTTGATATCTCTGAACGCTTGCTGACAGGTTTTGTCCCATACGAAGGATATACCTTTCTTCATGAGATGAGAAAAGGGCTGACATCTCCCCGAGAGGTTGGATATAAATCGCCGGATATAAGCCAGACGTCCTTGAAATCCCCTGAGTTCCCTCAGATTACCGGGCGGTCGCATTTCTACGATTGCCTGGACTTTGTCAGGGTCCACTTGGATGCCTTTGGCGGTAATGACAAATCCCAGGAATTTGCCACTAGATACACCCAGAAAGGACTTCGTAGGGTTCATCTTGAGTTGATGTTGGTGCATTAACTCGAATACCGTCCTCAAGTCTTGAATGTGATCATCTTTGAGGCGGCACTTGACGGCTATGTCGTCTACGTAACATTCTACTGTTTTGCATAAATGCTCATGGAATATGTTACTCATAGCCCGTTGGTATATAGCCCCGGCGTTCTTCAATCCGAAGGGCATGACCGTATAGAAATATACCCCCAATGTTGTCCGGAAGGTAGTGTGCTTCTCGTCTTCAGGATGCATCTTGATCTGATTGTATCCTGAGAACCCGTCCATGAAAGACATGCGTTCAAAGCCGCAGGTGTTGTCGATCATGATGTCCGAGATGGGAAGAGGGAATTCATCCTTGGGGCAGGCCGCATTCAGATCTCTGTAATCGATGCAGATACGTACCTTCCCATTTTTTTTCATGACTGGGACAACGTTGGCGACCCAGTCGGGATGTTGTTCTTCCCGGATGAAACCGCAGGCTATCAACTTCTTGACTTCAGCTTCGATGGCGTCCATCATATCTGGGCGGAACCGGCGTTGGTGCTGCTTCACTGGCTTCGAATTGGTTAATATATTGAGTTTATGAGTAGCTACCTTCGGGTCTAGGCCTGGCATGTCCTCATAATCCCACGCAAAGACGTCGATATATTCCTTTATCAGCTGTATAACTTCTTCCCTTTCAGCTGGGGGAAGATTATTGCTGATGAATATCGGCTTTGGCGAAAGTTCACCCCCAACATCGATTTGGATAACTTTGTCTTTGGTGGGAGGTTCTCTTTGCTCGAAGCAGAATTCCCACTGCGTATCCATTTGTTGAGCCCAAGAGTCATTCTCGAATGGCTCAGAATCCTGTTCATCTGCTTCTGAGGGATCTGTCACCACCATATTTACTGATAGTGTTTGTTCGAGAGCAACAGGTGAGTCAGAGGGCGACGAGCTATTCCGGGAAGAGGGAAAGATGTCCTCATCTAACTTGGAAGTCGTAAGGGAGGCGGCATACCCTAACCCGAAACAAGTTTGTCGATAGCGGGGGGTCGCCGCGCGGCGGCGTTCGTCTGCCTCTTCCGTAGTTGAGGCCTGGCTTCCGCTTCAAGTCGTAGCCCATGTTTTGCATGATCTTCAGCGCTTGCGGGCTGTATCGGTGAACTTGCATTTTCCCAGTATCGTCATCGAAAGGATCTTCCTGGACAGTCGGTTGATTGCGCATGCGGACGAAGAATATTGGACGCTGACTGCTGCAGGTAGGCGGGACAATGAAGATAGAATCCTCATGTGGTCCATATGTCGTGACGACGTTGGATGATGACGCTACTTCCCAGACATACGGACGGTAGGAGTTTATAGCTTCCAAGAATTTTTTGTGCTATGGGTTCTACCTCATCACGGGGAGTGGATTCCTGTTTTGGAATTTGAGCATCAATATACTGGAAAAGAGGATGTCTATTATGATCTGGAACTCCGTTCCTGGTTGCATTTACATCAGTCGACTGCCTGTTGCGCCGAAGGTTGATGACCAAGGGTGGAGGCTTCTGGTTCAAAGTGATCACTAGAGGATCACTCCCTTTTCCTGACCTGGTCTTGTTCAGGTGGATAGCCATAGGCTCCAAGGCTTTTGGACGAGTGGTTCGTCCTTTTACTCTGATTGACAGCGGTAGTGTGGCAGAGGGTTCTTCTGGCTCCCGGTGGGATTCCTTCTCTGCCTCGCCTGACACTTCCTCCGTGTGGTCTTGGGGTAGGCCTTCCCTGAATGGGTCACAGTAAATACCTCGTCTTCGTCTGATGCCGGAGAAGTCGCGACCATGTGGCATGGTCTGCATTTGGAGCTCCTTTTGGATGTAGGCTTAGTAGCCTTAGTCTCTTCCTTGAGCTCTGACACCAAATTTGGGTGAACCCACATAATCTCGCCTTGCCGGGTAGTTAGGGGTACCAGGTCGTGATTTTGACCCCTAGCTGGGGGGAGATTGACGATGTTCATCGTTGTCCGGGAGATAGGTGCAACACCATCTGGGACCTCTTGGGGAGGCAGATTGCCAAACTGCAGAGAGATCATGTTGGCCGTGACCGTCTTCTCGGTATTGTGCAGAGTGATGGCCTTAGCATCGATTAAACCCTGGATCTTCCTTTTCAGTATGTAACAAGCCTTTGTCGGGTGGTGTACATATCTGTGGAAGATGCAGTATTTGGGGTCGTTGGTATTGCCGACTTCCTGGGGTCGCCTCAGCTCTGGAAGGGTGATCTTGCCACTTTTGACGAGATACTCGAATATACTTGGGATATCGTCGTCGTCGAAAGAGTAGACTTCGACGGGCCTGGAAGTCCCGGGTCTCGCTTGCGTGGTTGCCGCAATCTTTGGTCTGGACGTATTGATCGCCAGGGCTTCTTTCCCTTTGGGACCACGAGGATGGTCGCTGCTAGGAGATGACCTCTTGCCTCTGTCAGAGGCGGAGATCATGATGCCATTATCGCGCGCCTTACGACTGTTGTCTTCGGCGGCTACTGCTGAGATGATGAACGAGGGCCAATCATGGAACTGATAAGGTCCTGTGAACACCGAGACCACGGGAAGGAGGTTCTTCCTGCAAATATCTACCAATGCAGAGTCTGGAACTCCTGGCGGCATCTGTAAGGTGGCCTGACAAAAACGTTTGATGAAGATGCGAACGTCCTCATTTTCCTTCTGCTTGACTTCGATGAGAGAGGACATAGACATGTCCTTTCCTCCCTCGTAGAATCGCGTGAAGAATAAAGCTCTGAAGTCCTCGAAGGAAGTAATACAGTTGTCCGCCAAGCTATGGTACCACTGATAGGCTACTCCTGAGAGACAGCCTTTGAACACCCGAGTGAGGAGGGCGTCGTTCCCTTGTAGCAACACCGTCATTATACTGAAATAGTTCATGTACTGACTTGGTAATGTTTTTCCCTCGAACAGAGCCATAGTCTGAGGTTTGTACTTCGGAGGGAAAGGGACCTCCTCCCAGATAGCTGGGTAAGGCTGGTTGATTCCCAGTTTCTTGAGCTGATCTTTGTGCTTCAAGGCGTCGAACTGGGCTTTCAACTCCCGTAATGCCTGCATCGGATCTTCAGTCGGAAGCGAGACTACGGTGTAGTGCGGAGTTGGTTGTATCGTAACTCCAGCGGGAGGTAAGGCATTCTCTGAGTGAGGAAGCGGAGGAACTGCTGACTCTTGATCTAGAGCAGGCGCTTGGCTCGGGTTGGATGGTGGTAAGTCCACCCCCACACGTATCTGAGTTGGCGGGACCGATGCTTGATCCATGGCAGTTGCGTGCTGAGTTAGCATCATCTGGTGCTTGTTCTCCATCATGGATTGCATTTGTTTCAGAGATGTCTCCAGTATAGTGATGCGTTGTTCCGCGTTCCCTGACGGCGAAGCTTCCTCGCGTTCATCTTCAACGGCATAAACTCCCATCTCCCTGGGTGTCATTGAAGGATTAGTATAGATCGCGGTAGAAGTTGACTCTACACTTTCTGCCTCTGATTCGGGGGCTTGGCGACCCCCAGCGTCGGAATCAGAAGAGGACGAAGCTGGTTGTCGTGACCTTGCACGAGTGTTTTGGAATACCCCGGCTTCGGCGTCTCTGAGGAGCTCACTGAACCTCTTTCGGCTTGGAGGCCTGGAGGGATGACGTCTTGAGCTCGACCCTCCTCTACGTATGTGTGAAGCCATGTTCACAGATGCATACGCGGGTTCCTCTTCCTAGAAAGATAGAGAGTAGCTCAACCGGTCGAAAACCGATCGTTTTGCTTTGGACCAGCAGCAATTAATCACAACCTTATGACTATTACAATAGTGCTCGCTAGGAGGCGTAATAGACATGTTGGAAGGTCCCCTCTCTTTACGCTTCTGGATTAGATATTTGCGCAGGTCAGGAGGAGTTGCAGCAGAAGAAGACGAAGGCTTGTTTCTTCTGTTCCCATCAGTGGGCATGCGAAGGCTGGGCACCATGGTTTTCCCTGTGCTACCTGTATACAACAGGTTGGTCATCTGGGTGGCGAATAATCCCCTGGGAGGGTGTCTTTCCGCAACCTGAGCTTGTTTTACGCCGAGGGACTTTGCCTGGCATAACTCGGAGATTCGCTCAGACTGGCGTAAAGCTGGAGAGGCCCTCAGTCGGCCATCGACTTCTCGCGTAATCCGGTGGGTAGGCAGATTATTCCCTTGCTGGCGTAAAGGCCGAGAAGTCGAGTACTCTGGCGCTTGCTTTCCCTTGCGGAGATCACAGCACTCATCTGGTTCACCGTAGAGGTCAGATGTTGTCTTGCGCGTGGAGCGTGATTTGTACTTCCAATTTGGCGTTGAGGCACCATTAGAAGTTGTCTGTACCGCGCGTAGCGGGAGACTAATTTCTACGTGTAGAGCGCAGGGGATGCTTCTGGATTAGCGCTGAGACTTTGCCGGAAGTTTCGTCTGTACCGCGCGTAGCGGAAGACTGATTTCTGCGCGTAGAGCGCAGTGGATACTTCTGGGTTAGTGCTGAGGCTTTGCCCAAAGTTTCGTCTGTACCGCGCGTAGCGGGAGACTGATTTCTACGCGTAAAGCGCAGTGGATACTTCTGGGTTAGCGCTGAGGCTTTGCCCGAAGTTTCGTCTGTACCGCGCGTAGCGGGAGACTGAATTTTACGTGCGGGGCACGGAGGGAGCGATGCTACCACCTCATTGGTCGGAGAGATCGGAGAGTCCACAGGAATGGCGAAGGATCTCTTGGGCATCCATACCTTGCGCAGCTTCCTATTGTCTTGGACGGAGAGAGGGTGAGAGCTACCCCCGGTTCGAAGCATGTCTTCGTAGGCAGACTGGTCGAAATGGACGACTAGTGTCTTCTTCACGGTTCCTACAGATACCGCATCGTGTTGAGCAATTACTTTCTCGTCAGAAGAGAAAGACGTCCCCAGCAGAGTTGCCATCTTATTTGTGGTATTAAACGAAACAATAAAAGTGTATTTCAATGACGGGGTTTATACGAAACTCGTGCCCTTTGGTTTACAAACAAACTTGTACAATTTAATCCTATACGAGGATGTGGGAGTACAATTTATTTAATCTGGGTATGAATTGCTATAGGTGTCTGATCTACAGTCGATCACTTTAGCCCTTGGACCACACGATGATGAAGCAGTGCCATGGAAGACAGGAAGCAGCTTCGAAGGTTGCAAAAGAGGGTGGATGCACGATGCCAAGGTCGTCGATCCCTACTCCTTGCCTGAGCTCCGGATTCTTCTCTCTCTTTCTCTCTCTCTCTTGACCTCTGGTTCGATCTTTCTTGGAAGTTCGACCTGTTCGATCTTTTAGTTTGAAGTTTTTCGACCTTGTTCGATCCTTCTTTTTAAGTTTCGACCTTGTTCCCCATTGATAGGGGTCTCTATTTATAGAGTTTTGGTGACAGTGACCACTCCGTCGGCGTAGAAACCGAGGAGTGGACAGTAAAACACCCTTTTACACAATGGTTAAAATAACCAATGCCTGCGTATAGATGATCTTTTGAGTGAGCATGTGACGCGTGTCCAACTAAGGGGACAAAATGCGTATATCTGCTGCGAAGATCACGGTGTAGAAGCCACGTAGGTAGGTATCCCTCGTGTAGAAGAGGTTGGCGTAGAAGCCAAATGACTATCACCCTGGCGTAGAAGCCAAATAGGCATAGAAGCCGAGTAGGCGTAGAAGTCGAATGGGCATAGAAGCGGAGTAGGCGTAGAAGCCGAATGGTCGTAGAGACTGAGTGGGCATTTGAAGCCGAATGGTCGTAGAGGCCGAGTGGGCGTTGAAGCCGAGTGGTCGTAGAGACCGAGTGGGCATTGAAGCCGAATGGTCGTAGAGACTGAGTGGGCGTTGAAGCCGAATGGGCGTTGAAGCCGAATGGTCGTAGAGACTGAGTGGGCGTATAAGCCGAATAGGCGTAGAAGCCGCGTGAGCACAGATCCTGAATGGGTGTAGAAGCCGCTGCGTACCGTGCCAGAGTGCTGATGTGGACGTCTTAGCCGGAATTACGGCTTTTGAAGATATAATCAAATCTCTTGCAGAGATTTGCCACCATCTTATGCATTAAATGTGGAGGCGTGTTTTGAAGGTCTACAGCCCTTTGGTGCACCCGTCGCAGAGACGTGCCTCAAGAGAAACTGTCACTGCTCTGTGCAATTAGACGTGGAGACGTGCCTCGAGTCCCGTACGAAGTGCAGCTTTTGACGTGGCAGGCGGTTTGTCTACTGCGGAGCGTAAAACAGCTCATATTTGCCTGTGTAAAACAAGACAGCGTATTCCCTTGTACGCGAAAGAGCAGTTTACGCTGAGGGAACGTCAGCAAACGACGGTTTGGTGATATTTTAACCAAATCCTCTGCATTAAATGCAGAGATCCGCCATCATACTGTGGGACGCGTCCCGAGTGGTCTGCCATCGTTTCCAGCCGTCGTCTGGGTAGCCGTGCAGCACTTTTTGTCAGGAGTCAGAGGTCAGGTTCACTGCGTGACTTGACAGGTTCATTTCGGGTAAGACGAAGTGTTCCTCGTACGCTTTAACGCTGCTTTGAGAGCGGTTGAGTTTTACGCCATGGAGGCGATGAAGAACCCTGTTTACGCTGAAGCGGCCTGGACGTACTGCACTTTATGTGGATGGTCCTTTGAGCTTATACTTCACGCTGTGTTTAGTGGAAAAGAGCTTTGTTGTACGCTTGATGGCTCTGAAGGCCTCTGTTTACGCTGCTCTGCATCAATATGCTGCGTAACTCCTCCCGTCGTATTTTTCATGCTTCTACAACAGCGTAAAATATAAGCTGAAAAGACCATCCGCGTAAGGCTACGTCCAAGCCGGTTCAGCGTAAACAAGGTGCTTCATCGCCTCCTGGGCATAAAACCCCTCCTCTTTCAACGCAACATTGAAGTGTACGAGAGACGCTTCGTATTCTCCAAAGTGAACCTGTCAGATCCTGCAATGAACCTGTCAGATCCTGCAATGAACCTGTCAGACCCTGCAATAAACCTGAACTTCTGACAAAGGGGATACTGCACGGCTACCGAGACGACGGCTATAATGATGGCACAGCACTGCAACCCAGGCTGTCATTTACCGCCATCTCCTTTGCGTAAACTACTTTTACGTGCACAAAGGGATACGGTGCCTTGTTTTACACAGGCAGACATGAGCTGTTTACGCTCCGCAGTAGACAAACCGCCTGCCACATCAAAAGCTGCACTTCATACGGGGCTCGAGGCACGTCTCTACGTCTAATGCGCAGAGCGGTGACAGTTTCTCGAGGCACGTCCCTACGTCTAATGCACAGAGCGGTGACAGTTTTCAAGGTACGTCTCTGCGACTGATGCACAGAAGGCCTGCAGGCCTTCAAAAACACGCCTCTGTATTTAATGCGCAAGATGGTGGCAAATCTCTGAATTTAATGCAAGAGATTTGATTATATCTTCAAAAGCCGTAATTCCGGCTAAGACGTCCACATCAGCACTCTGGCACGGTACGCAGCAGCTTATACGCCCATTCAGCTTCTGTGCTCACTTGGCTTCTATGCCCATTTCAGCTTCTGTGCTCATTCGGCTTCTATGCCCACCCGGCCTCTATGACCACTCGGCTTCTACGCCTATTCGGCTTCTATGCCTACTTGGCTTCTACGCCATGGTGACAGACATTGGCTTCTACGCCCACCTCTTCTACACGAGTGATACCTACCTACGTGGCTTCTACGCCGTGATCTTCGTAGCGATTATACGCGTTTTGTCCCTTAGTTGGACCCGCGTCACACGCTCATTCAAAGGATCATCTATACGCAGGCATTCATTATTTTAACCGTTGTATAAAAGGGTGCTGTACTTTCCATTACTTGGTTTCTACACCGACGGAGTAGTCACTGTCACCAAAACTCTATAAATAGAGACCTCTATTAACAGAGGACAGGTCGAAAAACTTCGAAATAGAAGATCGAACAGGTCAAAAAACTTCGAAATAGAAGATCGAACAGGTCTAAAAACTTCAAAATTGAAGATCGAACAAGGTCGACAAAATTGAAAGAGAGAGAGAGAGAGAGAAGAATCCGGAGCTCAGGCGAAGAGTAGGGATCGACGACTTTGGCATCGTGCATCCACCCTCTTTTGCAACCTTCGAAGCTGCTTCTTATCTTCTACGACACTTCTTAATCATCGTGTGGTCCAAGGGCTAAAGTGATCGACTGCAGATCAAACACCTATAGTAATATTTACCCAGATTAAATAAATTGTACTCACATATCCTCGTATAGGATCAAATTGTACAAGTTTGTTTGTAAACCAAAGAGAGTGGGTTTCGTGTAAACCTCGTATTATATACATTTCGTTCTTTCGTTTAATACCACAAACAGTTGGTAATGGTGTTCCGACGGGGAGGCGACAGTCCGGGGGTGAAGTGGGGGAGGTCCGGTGAGTCGGGGGCGGTTCAGTCCGGCAGGGGTGATCGGGGATGGTAGATATTCGGCTAGGGTTGAGCAAAGAGGATGAAGGTGTTAGGGTTTCAATAGTAATAGGAAGAGTTGTTTATATAGGAGAGTTTATGGCCTGGGGCCTCGGGCCATGGGCTTGTCTGGGCTCCTTGGGGTGGAGTCTGGACCTCAGATGGGTATACAGGGCTTGGTTAGGAGTTGTTTTGGGGTGATCTGGGCCTCAATTTAATTTAGGTTACAACCAATCAGGCAATAGGGAGAAAGTTTGGTTTAATGAAATAATACCTGGCGTTTTCAACGACTGTGGTGCAACTAAATTTAAGCATCATAGTGGGAATCTAACAGTTACACAAAGTGCAGGTGGGTAGTCTGGCTTGTTTAGGTGATGATTACTTAAATGGTTTTGGGGTACCTACTAGTATAGTGCTCCAAATGTCAAGGCGAACTTAAGGTGTATTAAGTTAAAATATTGCTGCACATTAAATCTAATTACATTCAATTAAACCCTAGTCTCATAATTTAATCCAAATAGCTCTGATTTGGTCGAGGGGGTTTACAACCTACCCTCCTTAGAGAATTTCGTCCTCGAAATTAAAACATACGCATGGTACAAACTATTGACTGAAATTAAAATGCTAATGCATACCTATTCCTTCGAATAGGTGGGGATAGAGCTGTCTAATGTCCTCCTCGCGTTCCCAAGTTGACTCGTCTGGTGCATGATGTCTCCATGTGACGCAAACTAAGGGAATAGTCTGTCCTCGTAGTACTTTCTCACTCTTGTCCAGAATCTCAACAGGCTCCTCTTGGTATGATAGGCTCGGGCCGACTGTGATCTCTGAGTGGTCAAGTACATAACTCGGATTCGGTATATACCTCCTCAGCTGAGATACAAGGAAGATGTTATGGACTCCTTCCAAAGTCTGCGGCAAGGCTAACCTGTAAGCAACCTCTCCGACGCGTACTAATAAGTCGAATGGTCCGATGTACCTCGGACTCAGCTTCCCTCTGCCTCCGAATCTGATAGTCCCTCGAGTAGGCGAGATCTTTAGAAATACGTTATCTCCAACTTGAAACTCTAAGGGTCAACGATGCGCATTCGCCCAATGCTTCTGTCTGTCTTGTGCTGCTCGAAGGTGCCCTTGGATCTTCTTCACCTTTTCTACTGTGCGAACAACCAACTCTAGTCCGAGAATCTATCGCTCGCCTATATCACTCCACCATACTGGAGAACGACATTTCCTTCCATACAATGCTTCATAGGGAGCCATTTGGATGCTCGCTTTATAGCTGTTATTGTAGGAAAACTCGACCAGATGCAAATAGTCCTTCCATGATCCTACGAAGTCAAGCATGCACGCTCTTAACATATCTTCCAATGTCTGAATGGTGCGCTCGGACTGTCCATCTGTTTGTGGGTGATACGATGTGCTAAACTTCAGGCGAGTACTAAGACTCTCCTGCATACTCCGCCAAAAATAAGACGTAAACCTCGTATCCCTGTCAGACACGATGCTAATTGGCACTCCATGCAGGCGCATAATCTCTCTCATGTACATATCGAGTTGGAGAGTATTGGTCTGTTTGTCGCTGTGAGTGCCACCAGTGTTGGGTTACCTCCTAACCCTAACCTGTTTCTGGCACTGATGGAGTGATACATTTCGCTTACCGGGACTTTCGCCACTCCACAGGGGAAGTTAGGATTGGCCCTGCATGAGATGGCAGAGATCTCAAGACTGCCAATGGGGGATACTCCATATGAAGAGTATGTTCCCACGAACCGGGAGCTGGGGGATTCAGGACCTCGGGTAGTGGAAGTGTATCAGGAGTTGATGTGCCACTACCTCGCTTGCACTGCTTTGTACGGTGAGCCTTCCGATTTGGCTCACACTAGTAAGTGGACGTCCTATCTCTTCTTTCACCGGCCCAGGATTGCTAAACCGGAGAAGGTATTGGAGGGCAAGGATCTGCCTATGAATCCCCTGAGTGTGCTTAATGCTCAGGTAGTTGACGATCTCATGGTGGATGCTGGCGCTCCAGACCGGCTTCTGGACAAAGGGACGGGAAAGTATCCTGAAGGCACTAAGGCCTATAGTTATTTGAGGCGCTGCCTCAAGCCTCTGTCCAGGGAAGCTCAACTGGCCGGCTTCCTCTGCATATGGCTGCGCCGAGTAGTGGTACCTGGCATCGCATCTGCGGACCGTATTCACCGCAACACGCTATGGCCTACAATGCGTTTGGTGTTTGGGCCAAGACTGGGCTTGCTCTCTGCCATGGTGTGCCGCATACAAGCTGGCCCGAGGGCCATGACTGACGGGCTACTCGTCGATGAAATTCGACGTGAAAGCTTCCCCAGGGTAGAAATACCAAACCTGTACTTGATGGGATGGTTAATTCTCCATAACCCCCGGGTGATGTCTCCCGGTTCCGACAGTAGTACGGGGGGTAGTTTCTTGTTGAACTACCAGAAGTCTTCCTGGAATGTGAACACAGTTATAGACTGTCGGCGAGCGCTGGGCTTCAGTCACAGTTGGAAGCTCTTCTGCACAGTCCCTCTCATACACCACAATCAATCGGGGATTAGGCTCGAGGACTCGGGTAGAGAGAGGACCATTCTTTCTTCTGAAGCTTTTAATTGGTTGGTCTGTATCAGACTACCCCATCTGCTATACAGAAGCGAAGATTATTGCTTCTTGGAACCCTACTTGCCCAGCCGATTTGCCAGGCAGTTCGGGTATGATCAGTTGTATATGGGCAACGCCGTCACCAACTTCAGGTCCAGAGGTGGACTCATTGATGGAGCGAGGGGATGGCGATATTTTATCATGGGCTGCACCGGGGCAATTTTTATTGTGCCGGTCGTCACACCCTCCACGGAGCTGCGTATCCTGCATTCGTATGCCCAGTTCTATGTGGCAACGAACACCTTCCCTCGCGATTTTGATATGCATGGAAGTTTTAGGGTGCCCTCTTCCAAGCCTGGGGGAAGAGTCGAAGTCCCCTCGGTTTCTTCTGACGAGGGTGAAGAATCCGTTACTCCGGATGAGCCTCTGGTGTCGGTACCTAGAGGTGAAGTACCTCCGCCTGCAGGGGCTTTGGTAGTTTCTGGGAAGCGGAGAGCTCCTACTCCCAAGGAGGCTTCCCCTTGTAAGAGGAAGAAGAAGATGGTAAACCGTCCTCTCCGGATTCCTGGTATTGAATTTCCTGGACTTGAGCTTGCATCTCCCCGTGTTGGGGATGATCCTTTGATTGAAGGTTCCTCGCCTTTTAGAGAGGGACCTTCTACAGTTCAGGCTGGTGGTGCCGGAGGATCTCAGCTGGATGCTGCCGTCGCTGCTACTGCTTCAGGTAGTGGAACGGGGTCGCCTTCGGGGCTGAGTCTAATAAAGTTCCGTGTACCTTTAGCCAGATCAGCATCTAGAGGGACTCCTGCCCCGCGCCTGCGAGTGCACCTAGCGAGATTCGAGCTGATGAACCTCGGTTTGAATTTGAGGAGGACCTGGAAGACTATTTGCCAGTGTCAGTTCGCAGACCCCTTTCTCCAGGTATGACAGCTTGCCCCTTCTTTAGGAAAATTAATATTATGTTGATATTAACTTCCTTCTGTCTTCTTTTCAGGGGAAGACCTCTTCGGAGAGGGTGATGTAGACGCGCCCTTCGGCTCTGTGTCAGGTCCTAGTGGTTACACGGAGGTACCCGATTTTGAGGAGGAGACATCTTCGGGTGTTGGTTCGCCTGTCGAGGAGACTCCGATATCTCAAGAGGAGGAAGAGCTTGTCATTGTGACAGCGCCTCTTTTGAGCATGCCGGTTGTTTCGTCCGATGTCGGCGGAGACGCTTTCGTCGCACCTCCTGTTGAGGCGACGGCCATGGTTACGTCGTTTGTGGTTACTCCTGGTGGGGAAGTCGCCACCATTGCGGATACTCCCCGCGTTCATGCGGACCTAGTTGCGCTGACCGAACAGTACACCGGCATCTTTTACTCCACTCTGAGAATGCTAATGTCAATGGTGTTGGCGAAGAAGCTGGACTTTGCGCAGCTGAAGAGGTCCTCTCGGTTCTCTATAAAGGCGATCCGGGAATTCGGCGACCCTGGGGTAGCTGATGCGCTGGAGGCAATGGTTAATGGTTTGGAGCAACCGATTAACGAATACTTGCAGCTGGCTCAAGGCAACGTTGAAGCTCTAATTCAGGCCAGATACGATTCCTTGACTGCGCATCTTGCTAAACAGATGGAGCCTCTGAATAAGTCCATCGTGGCTCAGCTGCAGGAGATGGAACTTGAACACATCCAGTTGGGGTATATCGTCCCCGAGTTGACCCAGTGCGAAGCCGAGTATAAGGAAGAGGCAGCGAAGGTCCGCATTTTGAAGGATGAGCTCACTCGAGCAGAGGCGAAGGCTCTCTCTTTGTTGGCGGCCCGGGACGTGTTGAAGGAACGACGGGCGAATGTTTAGCTGAATCTGACGCGTGTGGGCGTCATCCATGCTAATTCCGTGCAGGCTCGGTCTGAGTTAGTTGCTCTGAACGATGATGCAGCCAGGTTGGCGCGAGCTCGTGCCGACGTTTGGAACTCTCGGGATGAGAGGATGGCCGTACTGGTGCAGCAGCTGCGCGATCTGACCGCTCCCCCTAAGTGATGTACTTTTGCTTTTGCTTTTTCAAATGTACTCTTGCTCTTTTTTGGGAATAATAAAAAGGCTTTTCATATGACTTTGTGGACCCATCATTTCAAAATGTAAATGACAGGTTTGGTTGAAAGTGATATCAGAGGTAATATGGACGTGATATACTCTCGGTAAACTTTAGTAGGGCATATCTATGATAGGATATGCTTGGACTAAAGTTTCTTTTTGGATGTAGTTTGTCAAAATGAGATCGCCTTATTCCACTTGAGCAGAGGAGTTTAAGCATAGTACCTTTTCAGGAATTTGCCATTGATAGGAGCCATTATGAGGTCTCCGTTGGGCTGGGCTAACCTGTAAGCGCCGTTTGAGAACGGCGTCTTGATCACGTAAGGGCCTTCCCATTTGGGCTGGAATTTGCCTTTACTCCTGTGAGTAAGAATCATCGGCCTTCTTACGGCTAGGACTAGCTCGCCGATTTTAAACTCTCTTTCCTTTACTTTTTGATTAAAAGCTCTGGAAATGCGTGCTTGGTAGAGCGCTATGCGCTGTTGAGCTTGGAGGCATTTCTCGTCTAATACTTCTAGCTCTTGAAGCCTTAACAGGTCATTCTTTTCTTGAGTCAACTTATTAGTCACGGCTATCCTGAGTGACGGAATTTGAATTTTGATGGGAAGAAGTGCTTCACTCCCGTAGACCAATGAGAATGGTGTGCAACCTGTTGGTGTTCGGACCGTTGTGCGGTATGCCCAGAGACATTCTCCCAGCTTCTCGTTCCAATCTCTTTTGCTCGAAGAGACAAACTTCTTCAAGAGCTTGATAATGGTTTTGTTGAAGGCTTCCGCCAAACCATTAGCAGCCGGATAATACGCCGTAGAGGCGATATTTTGTATCCGATTTTTACCGCAAAATCGATAAAATGCCTGGCTGATGAACTGAGGTCCATTATCGTGGATTATCCTTCGGGAAATCCCAAAGCGATAAATGACGTGATGCTTGATGAAGCTGATCACATTAGATGTCTTTACCTCAGCCAGAGGGATCGCCTCTGCCCATTTGGAGAAGTAATCCGTGATAGCCAGTATGAATTGGTGACCTCTGGAAGAAGACGGGTGAATAGGACCAATGATATCCATACCCCATGCTTCGAAAGGCCAGGACGCAACCGTAGGATGTAGATCACTACCAGAATAAGTCAAATTAGCGACGCCTAAAAATGTCGCTAAATAACCAAAAAACGTCGCTAAATTCGTTTAGCGACGTAATTAGCGACGTTATAAAGTTGTCGGAAAAAATCAAGTCGCAAAAAAAAAAACGTCGCTAAACGTCGCTATACCGACATTTTTTAGCGACTGTAATGTGTCGTAAATTTTTGCGACGTTTAGCGACGCCGCGTCACTATTTAGCGACGTTATGTAAAGTCGCTAAACGTCGCTAATTAGCGACTTATATAGCGACGTTACACCGACGTCTTTAATGACCTGGCAATACTGCCGTGGCAGCAGTTGGCGACGTCATTAGCGACGTCATTAGCGACGTCATTAGCGACGACCTGGCAATACTGCCATGTCAGCATTTGGCGACGTATAGCGACGTAATTAGCGACGTCATTAGCGACGTATGTAGCGACGTGTGGCAGCATCGCTAATTAGCGACGCATTTAGCGACTTCAATTAACGTCGCTAAACATCGCTAAACGTCGCTAAATACGTCGCTAATTTTAAAAAAATTTAAAAAAAATATAATCCAGATTGGTGATTCCCTGCAGTTCTAGTCCTCCTCCTCCTCCTCCTCCTCCTCCATCTCCTCTTCTTGACACCACAAGAACCACCCTTCTTCGACTCCTCCTCCATCTCTACTATATAATCTAATTAAATCCACTATATAATCCAATTAAATATATTGCAAACAAGAAGCATTGTTGAAGTATCAATCCAATTAAATTAACTAAAAAATTAAATACCACAAGAAACATCAGACATCATGCCTATTGTTGAAGTATCAATAATTCATAATATACAATCGCATCATAAATAATAATAAAAATAACTATACTACTGTGGATCTGCAGGAGGCTGACCACCGGCGCGCTTGAAGGATAAGAACTCCTCATACTCGTCCCGTGGAATCGACACCGATGTCGATGGATAAGGCAGTGACGTCGGTGGAGGCCGTGCCCGCTCCAAGTCTGCGAGTCGCTGGTTGTAAGAATCCAGGGTAGATAACAGCCTCGTACTGCTATCACCCATTGAATCCTGCATCTTCGTCAGCTTGTCGCCCATCGATAGCTGTGACGCCTGCAGCTCCATGATGTTGCGGTCATTGGAGGCTCTAATATCATTTGTCAGGTCCCGTAGCTCCGTCATGCTGCGGTCGAGCATATCCAATCGTGCGATGAGCATCGGATCGTCCGCCTGCGGCTGGGACCGGGGCTGCTCCTCCATACTTCGCAGCAAGTCGTCACGGAGAGACGCAATCTGACGGTTAACGGCCTCCTGGACTCGGGCCGACGACTGCGAGGGCTGCGACTGCGAGGGGTGTGTGGAATACGCAGCTGTCTGGGAGGCCCTAGATGACTGCGTCGCAACCAGGGCGCCATAGGAGCCCGTACCGTAGTACGTACCCCTCTGGAGACCACCAGCTGCGGTCACCCACAGGTCGTCCGCCGACGGAGATGGAGCGGGCTACGACGAAGTACCAGCCTCTCCAGGTGTAGGTGCACTAGCAGTCGCCCGCTCACGCAGCCTAAGATACTCGGCCTAGAAACGGTTTGAAAACTCGATAATTGCCTAAGTTATATTAAAATAAACACAAAGTAAAGTAATACTTACGTAGGTCTGTGAGGCCCTCTCATCAATGAGATTTCCGTCCTTGCGATGGGTGGCCAAGAAGACGGTCACCATGTTTGCATCCTCACCCCTCTGTACCTGTTAAAAATATATTATTTATTACTAAACTTAAATATTTTTTCCAATTACCATTTTATGGTACTTGTATTAAAATAATATATTTTAAAAGAAAAAACATACCAAATGACGGAAATGTTCCGTCATCGGAATCGAGCCACCACACCACTTGGCAGCATTCTGCCTAGCCGCCTTGGCCTTCTTAGACCTTTCCTTGTAGCTCGGATCGTCGAATCTAGCCCTCATCGCAGTCCACTGCTCAGGCGTGATCCAACCTTGGATCGGTTTTCCAGCACGATCACGAGCCTTCTGGTCATCCAGAGCATCTCGGATAAGCTTGGCGGCAACTGTAGGAAAGAGCCGCTCGATCAACTCGGCCCGGTGCGGAGGATAAAAATACGTTTGCTACAATAAATAATTCATTAAGTTAGCAGCACGAATAAGTTATATAATATGCATAAATTAGAGGATTTATTTAATATACTTTACCTGGAAGTGCGCAAACCAGAACGCCTTCCTCTCCTCCGGAGCCTCAGAGTAGTTGATCCAAGGGCCACCGCAGTTGTTCCTCAGAAATTGGCCCAGGCGTCTCTGAACCGACGATGGACGATATCTATACAGAGATAATAATTTAGATTACTGAGCCGGTCAATATACGATGAATAAAGAGAAACACAAATATATACTAAACCATCTAATTGACTTACTTTGTACCGTCGGCCCAAATCTCTTTCCTCGTCTCCTCCGGAGGTGCACATGGAGGATCTTGCTGATGTTGGGACAACGTGGGCACGACCTCCTCGACATGCTCATCTGTCCCCATGGTTCAGTCAGCAGAAGGAACGCTGGACGAGGGTGTACTATCACGCCAGGAACTACTCGTCCCAACAGTCGGAGATGTGACTGATCGATATACTGGAGTACTGGGTGATGATGATCCGGAACCAACAGTAGGCAGTACCGGAGTGGCACTCGGTCTACCTCGGGACCTGCCGAATCCTCCGCGTCGTCCTGTCATATCTGATAACAACATATGATGAATATAGAGAAACACAAATATATACTATATTCTACAGTCGAAATGTGATACATATCTCAAAGCATTATACAGTCAAAATATAATACATATATTCGTTAATGGGTACATCTACTTTGTCAATTTTCCAACATTGATCTATATTCTACAGTCATAATATAGTTACATTCTACATGCAATATTTTTTAATTTCAATCATCTTCAGAAAATTCATCTTGTTCGCCTTCGTCGTCCTGCTCTTCCTCTTCCTCGTCTTCACTTTCATCTACTTTGTCGTCCTCTTCGGATAATTCTACATCTTCTACATTATTACTCGTGTAATGAGTAACTTCCGTTGAGTCCACATCTACAATATTTGTTACAAGAGGTAGATCGTCCTCCTGATAAGCTATTTCGTCAATGTCAAAGGTATTTCGAGCTTTAGTCTTGCATACTGCCCACCAATCCGACCTCGCTGTCCCCCGTCTAGGATAAGTTGTGAAGTACACGAGCTGAGCCTGACTTGATAGGACAAATGGTTCGTAGTCTTGATATCTACGCTTGTAGTTTATATCCACAAGGCCATGCTTGTCAATTTTCCAACCTTGATCTTGAATCGGATCGAACCATTCACACCTGAATAGCACGATATTAGCAGGTTCTGTGCCAAAATTATATGTCAACTCCACAATCTCTCGTAAGATGCCAAAAAAATTATTGCCCGGATTGACGTCTTTGTAGTTTAAAGATTTGATACACAAACCACTGTTTTTCGTGGAATCAAGATCCAGAAAGCTGTCTCTGATAGGAGCATTTGTTGACTTGAACCTGAACCCATTCACACAGAAACTTAGCCATATTTTTACGGCAGTAATTGGTCCCTTGGCTAGAGTCCTAATAGATTCATTCTCGGGTGATATTAGACGATCGACCTAAATACCAAAGTAGCGATAGTAAGTTATTTGTTTTGCAAGTGCAGAAATAAAAAGTAATTACCAAGTATCTTACATATGTGCTCAACCAAGAAGGAAAATGGCATCTCATATCTTGTTCGACTTCTTCGTCTGTTATGTAGGGTCTAACTGACCTCAACTCATCATTATATGTGCTGAAAAATAATGAAGCAACTGCTGATTAGTAGCATAATAGTATCTTATACTATTATATTGAGATGATGTAAACGTGGACGTATTAATTACTTACCCCTCTAGCTTCTCCACTTTATCCTCGTCGCAATTGAGTAATATATACAATTGAGCAGCCCTTAGCTCAGCGTCATTCAAATATCTCTTCTTCATTTTTCCAGAAGGCTTTTCGGATGCATTGAATACTTTGAGTATTGCATCATTAGATTCCTGATATGCGTCATCATTTCTGGGAGCTTTCGTCCTATTAGTAGCAACATGCGGTTTGAAATACGTCGAGCAAAAGTTTGTAATCTCCTCGAGAACATAAGCTTCACAAATAGATCCTTCAACCCGTGCCTTATTTTTCACCTTTCTCTTTAGGTGATTCAGATGACGCTCGAAGGGGTACATCCACCGATAACCGACAGGACCACCAACACGTGCTTCATAGGAAAGATGAATTGGCAAATGCTCCATTGAGTCGAAGAATCCTGGAGGAAACACCTTCTCGAGCTTATATAGTGTTACCGCAATGTCTCTCTCTTGCTTTTCTAGACGATCGACGAGCAACTTAGTACAACAAAGATCTCTGAAGAATATGCTCAGCTCTGTCAATGGGTCCCAAACGACCTGCGATAAGAATTCCCGAAATGTAATCGGAATTAACCTCTCCATGAATACGTGACAATCGTGGCTCTTTATACCTACTAGTTTGTTCTCCTTGAGGTCGACGCATCTTCTCAAGTTTGACACGTACCCGTCTGGAAACTTTAGACCCTGAATCCACCTACAAAGTCTACCTTTATCCTCTTTATCCAGTGAGAAAACCGACTTTGGTTGCTTTAACTTTCCATTCCCCTCCTCTATCAAATGCAATGCAGGACGTCTACATGTCTTCTAAGTCCAACCTGCCTTCGGATTATCTTTCGTCTTCCCCTTTACATCCATTACAGTATTAATTATGTTATCAAACACATTCTTCTCGATATGCATGACATCAAGGTTATGTCTGATCAGATTGGTGCTCCAATATGGCAGATCCCAGAATATACTCCTCTTCGTCCAGTTATGGGTGCGACCAAATCCGTCACACTTGTACCCCTTAGCAGGCTCTTCGATAGCACTTGGTAAATCTTTTACCTCTTCCCATATCGTGCATCCGGGCCACCTTGGCGGTGGATTGGCCTTCTCCATAACTCCCGCACTAAAAGCATTCCGATTTCTCCGGTACGGATGATCCTTCGACAAAAATTGTCGATGACAATCGAAGAAGCACGGTTTGCCTCCGTGTTTCAAACGGAAAGCCTGAGAATGGTCCATGCAATACGGACATGAGAGACGACCATGGGTGCTCCATCCCGATAACATTCCATAGGCCGGAAAGTCGTTGATGGTCCACATAAGTGCTGCCCTCATCTGAAAATTTTGCTTCCTAGAAACATCGTACGTGTTGGCACCTACTTCCCACAGCTGATTCAACTCATCTATCAAAGGCTGTAAATACACATCGATGTTCCTCTTCTGTCACGACCCGCACCCGGTATAGGGGCACGAGAGCGTGGGTACGTCCAGCCTACGCCGCAGCATCGGCGGTAGAACGCTGTCTAGGTCAAGTACTATCTAAACAATCTCACACTAGTATCCAACTCCATAAGGAGACACGGATAACACTATAAAAATGAACAACATACTCAATCACCACTACAGCACGATAAGAATTTAAAGAAATAACAGAATACGACACAAGTCTAATGACAAAATAATCATACCTGCAAACAGTAACAACCAATCCCCAAGTGTGTCGGAAACCAGTCTACTAAGGTCACAGTCTGGAAAAATATTTTTCAGTCAGGAAGGAGCAAAGTACATCTCTAAATAGCAGTTCTATATAAATGGCATAAACTATGTAGCAGTTCTAGATGGAAATATACCAGATGCATGTATAGGTACGAGAAATGTACAATGAAAGAAATACTGGAAATACTGTAAGTAAATGCAGGAAAAGAAACAATATGTCAATGAGCAAGAAACCTATGACTAAGTGTGTGAGTACTAGCTTTAACATGTGATCGGCTTGGGAACTTGATCAGGCTGGTTACATGTGATTAGCTATGATTCATGGAAGGTTAGGCTAACCGTTGGTTAGCTATGATGCATGTAGAGGTCAGGCTAATCACACGTAACAGCTATGAAGCATGGAGACGGTCAGGCCGCACCTGACGTGAGATGTGGGGTGAGCTATGATGCATGAAAAGTTGGGTATGATCACATATCTACACTAAAATACTCCCCACCCCCGACTGGTATAGTAGATCCAATCATGGTACGCTATGGCACGGGATTTCCTAGGGAGGTAGCAAATCTCCCCGGGTCTCAGTGTCTGTACATGCACAAGATATCAAGGAAACAAGTCTTGTACAAGCTACACCATGAATAAGGAATAACATCTCATGACGAGATCCGTGTATACCAATCCGTGTAACCAACGTGTCAAGAACATGGATATTTACACTAGATACAGTGAACATAGGAGATATCATAAATTAGAAACTAATCAGAGAATGTACTCGCCTTTGGTCCTTAGCTGGTGAATACCGAGGTCCTGTTCCAGAGTGTCGCCTGGAGGAACCAACAGTCCTAATGACATATCAAAATAATACTTGTATCAGATGCTACGCTAACACACAAATCCATGAAGTCAGAGGCTCTGCCAGATATGGCACTGGTCAATCTAGGGTCATCTGGTAGGGATATATAAATATACATATATCTATTTTTAACTACATTAATACTTACAATATATATATATACACCAATATAAATACATATACAATATATATATGTACCAAAATACTAATTATATTAAATTATACTATGTATACAAGTACACATATATATAAACCAAAATACCAAAATAAATAAATATATATATATATATATATATATATATATATATATACATACCAAATTAGCACTTATATCAAAATAAATATACATATATTTATTTACATATACCAAATTAACAATTACCAACATATACTGAAAATACAGATATACATATATACCAATTTGAAATATATTAAGTATATACAAAATATATACATATACATATACCAATATTACATATTAATATTTATTTAATACGTACACACAAAATATATATTGAATACATATATATATAAGTTGAGAAATACGCGATATATATATATAAGTATATATATACATATACACGTATATATATATAAATCATATATATACACTAATAAAAATATGCTATATACATACATTAACATACATTTATTAATTTTATACTATATGAAAATAACCAATATTCATGCATATACATATATATCTACACATTAACTAACATATACTAATACATATACAAAATATATATATACTATACATATATATTTATACCAAAATAATAACTATACTATATACATGTATAGTAATATACACACACACAGATATACGTACATGTATTTTCATAATTATATATTTATACACATTAATTAATTAACTATTCTACATATACATATATTATGTATATACCCATACGTATATACGTATGTATATATATACATATATATATATATATATATATATATATATATATATATATATATATATATATATATATATATATAAGAAGAAGGAAGGGGAGAGAAGAGAATTGCTTACAGTGGCTGCCGGCCGGAGGGGGAGCAGGCCGGCGGGGGATGGCCGCACTGGTGGTGGTGGTACTGCTGCAGTGGCCGGTGGAGATGGAGGGAGCCGGACTGTGCTCAGCGGGGGAGGACTCGTGAGGGGGCCGCCGGAGGATGATCGTGCGGGGAGAGATGGACAGCAGGGAGGAGGAGCAGCGGAGCGGGGAGGAGGTTATGATGGTGGTGGTGGTGTTAGATGTAAGTGGTGGTGGTAGATGGTGGTGGTGATAGATGGTGAAGGTGGTGGTGATAGGAGGATGCAGCCGGAGTTCCAGGGTCGGGCAGGCCGGAGCAATGGCCTGGATGAAAGGGAGAGCAGCGGGAAGGTCGGGGAGAAGCCAGCGGGCCGCCGGGGTGATTGGCCGCCGGGCACAGAGGGAGTCAGGGGAACAGTAGGTGCGGGGTCGGGATGGTTGAGCAGCGGAGCGCCGGCGCCGGAGAGCAGAGGTGAGGGCTGCAGGGAACTCGGCCGCCGGGCTGAGCAGCGGCCGCTGGAGAGGTGTACACAGGGAGTCGGGATGAACAGGATGGGTTGGGGGCCGCCGGGTGAACAGTAAGGAGGATGATGAATAGTGTTCCCCCCTTTCTAATTTAAATTTCAATTAAAAAGAAGAGGAAGAAGAAGAAGAAAAGAGAAGAAGAAAGGAAGAAGGAGAAAAAGAATGGAAGAAGAATTTGGTTTCCTACGTTGGAGAGGATGGAGGCTTGTTTTGGGATTAGGGTTTTTCTAGGGAAGGGTGTTGATGGGACTTTAAATAGGGTGATGTATGTGGGAAATCAATGGTGAGGATGCACCCATAGAATGAGTGGTCCAGATTGGTCATGAATAAATTTTCATGTGGAATGAGGGTGAGAGGCTAATTAAATATTATTAGGGCTCCCTCATTGGTTTAAACAAATGGATGTTGACACAAAAATGCAAATTTGCAAATTAGCCCCCTTAAATTTGGGTATTTGCACAAACACATAAAATGACAAAAATTTGGCGGGCAATTCGGTGTCCGGTGTTTTGTAGGGTCAGGGGGCGCTGTATGATCAGTATGGGCTCAAAAAGCAGGGCACTGGAATTAAATTGGGATTTTTAGAATCAGTTAAAATAGTATCCTCAATTTAATTAGAAATAAATGCAAGTTGTGTTCTAAAATTAATTAGGAGTACCTGGGGCCAAAATCAGGTCAGGTCATCAATACCAATAATGAAGTAGACGCAGAACAGAATATTACCCTAATTTGGGTCGCACAAAAAATAGGTCAAGATTGCCTCCAATTTCAATTGGAACGCACAACGATAAAAATAGGAATTTATTAAATAACGTCCGGGACGATTTTTGCGCGGCTAGAAATAATGCACAGAGAGCATAATTATGAGTTGCAAAAATAGCAGAATGGAAGGCGGGCATGTCTAGGGCAAGATTGTGAAATTTGTTGGAAGACAAAAGTCAGGATAGCGCTCCAAATATCGAAGCAAAGGCAATGCGCAATAATTAAATAAAATACGATAATTAATTACAATCTCCAATAAATAATTTATAAATAAAAACAATTAATTACAGAATTCCATAATTCGGACAGGTGTTCGTCTACTGGCTTCTAGGTCAAGTCTGCTAGCTCAAATAAATGAACACTGTATATAATTATATATTTAATTACACATCACACATGTTTATTTAAATTAAATATACTATCATGCAATTACTTAATTGCAACTACCATAATATTAAATATTATAAAAAGTCAAAAATACCCCTGTTTTCGGAATGTGGTAGTGACAAGTCTACCCTCCTTAAAAGAATTTCGTCCTCGAAATTTAAAATCTTCATAGTAGTGTTTAATCATACACATTATTATTTTTTCCCTCAAAGTTTAAATTCATCAACCACGAAATCAGTTAATAATCCACAATGTCCTTTCACAATTTTCAAAATTCTAAAATTATTGTCTTCCGGAAAAATCCTCGAATTAAAAATCAAAGTCCATTTTTATCAAAAAATTTCCCAAAATTTTTAGTTAATAATCCAATACTCGGAATTTAATATCCACTCCTCAAATTTGATTTTAATTAATGCACATATATAAAAATGTAATCTCGTCCAAAAGTTTGAATTCAAACATTAGTCTATCAATAATTTATAACTCGATTTCCTCTTCCTCAAAATACTCAACAATGCGATACTTATGGATTCTCTAATTGCAACATCCCATATAAAGTTCTAAAATTCATAACTTGCAATTAAATAAACATATTGATAAATCTCCCAAAATTTCCAAATTTTTATAACCAATTTAATCATGTCATAATCTTCCTGGAATTAATAAATCATCCGTTATGCCATGTTAATTTTCTTAACCCTCTATTTAAATCGATATTCATCCTCGAATTTTAATCACCTTGTCTCTCTTGTCAAGTCATAACTCCTTCATGAATCTTCGTCATGGTTAAACCCCAATAATCATGGTCTAAGAAAATCTTTACTACAATCCTACAACATGCAACCTAAGGGAATGTGTACGGTCATGGTGTCTTTTGTCATGGTATTGCAGTCTCTGTATCAGGGGTACTACTAACTACATTATAACAAGAATCATGCATACAAGCTACGGTACTAAGGTATCAGTCAATTACTCAAATAGATAGGAACAGGATGAAGGAAGAACAGAACCTGCTAACACATTACCTGTAGTATCTCCTATATCTAACATACACTTAACTCTAGCATATTCACTAACTAATTCCTTTTCCTGTACATTGGTACCCATATCAACTAGTCATTTACCCACAAGATCCATGAATATATCCATGTTGCACACACATGTCTATTAACACCTAAATCGGATGCCAAGAATCTCTAATATAACCATGATTCAATAATGCATCTAAGTTTGATACCTCTATCTCTTCAGTACCACACTCTCTGTCAGTTCTCGTTCCTACTACAATTGTCCATACTATCTGTTCTCATCGCTCCAGTGCACACCAAGTGTAACACCATACTAAGTACTGTTCTTTCCAATACAACTTTAGATGGACACCCAAGTTAGTCTGCGGTGCCATCTCAATCCTGCTCAAGTTATCAGATCCTTACACATGTATATCATCTACTCATATACTAATATATTTCGCATCCATCATGAATTTAATCTTCAAAATAATCGTCAAGGTTTAACTTCTCGATCAACAAAATAAATTGCATATACCTCCTCAAAGTCAGATACTCAACATTGAAATAAATTTAATCACTTCTAAAATCCTTGTAGCCTTAACCATGTTTATTGAATTCATATTTGAAATCCTCAAAAATTAAATGACAAAATATCAACTCCTCAATTATTCTAAAAATACAATCTTATTTCCACCTTTTAATTTATAACTCCACAATGTACATATCAATGCTCACGGTCTCTGATACTCAAGGTGCACTCAATGCATCTAGTGTCTATAATTGTGTACTAAAATTGTACTGCCTGAATCACTTGTACTATTACCTCCAATGATCAAAGTTATCATCAACTATGTTTTCTTTCATGATTTCAATTCATGTCAACTGGTATACCATCTAATTATCATCACACCGAGTGCTTACTGTTACTAGCACCATTTTCAATAATCCTTGATATAGAATCATTGGCACTCTTGGTATTACATTACTAGCTTCATTAATGAATCATCTCATCAAGCTCATTAGAACTCATGTTTACCTGTACCTTCTATAATACTCATGTTTCTTTACTCTCATGGGCAGGCATATTGTTCTATATCTCGATTGATGTATAAGCATATCTCTTAATCCTTTTACAGCCTGTTAAACTAATTTGTGATACACTTCACAACTTTCATTACTAATCCTGATATTTCTCTACTTATGACATCTCATTAAACCCTTTATGCATATACATTTCTTTACCTTTAACATTTCCGATATCAATCATCAAATTGAACATCATGCTCCATAAATCCTTAACACAATTCCTGGATACTTAATCGTTTACATAGATCACTCAATTACATAATCATGATTATCCAGGACGGGTAATTGGCTCTGATACTAACTCTGAGAACTATCACTGATACTCTATACTCTCCTTAACTCTCGGTCTCTAATGACACTTCTCCTAGAATCATTGTTACAAGGTACTATGCTAAGGGCTAACTCTAGATTAAATCCTACTGCTCACATGTCCAACTAGGAAATACTTACAAACTCACAAGTCACACTCAGTCAATACTAATACTCAAGACACAGACATAATTACAAGTCACTAATTATCATACTTAACAAGGAACCCTCAAGGAATAGAAGCTCAAAAGGAATTGGATTGAGGACAGAAGGTATCTTTACTGCTAGTAAAGAAAAGAAGCGATGGAACAAGGTCCTGGAATAACAGAAATAGATAAGTCTTGAGATGATATTTTAAGAACCAATTTAAGATACAACCTGATAATCATACACGTCTATCCGAAATCATGACACTCAGAATCCTCGCCACGCTAGTAAGCATAGACGCGATAAACGACAGGTTCCGTAACTAAGGTATGCAACTCCATAATCACGTCATCTAGAATCTTCGCCACGCCAACCGGTATGGCTGCGAGAGACTCTAAATCTCATAACTAAAATATGTACATCCAAGTTAGGTTCCTACGTTCTCGTCACGACAGCTAATATGGCTGCGATAAACTCTAGGCTCCATAACCAAAGTAGACGTTTTACCTTTCTCACTGTCCTCATCAATATGTCATCAGATGATACCATAAATTATAGTCCGTAAAATTCATCTCAATATGAAATCAACTCAACAACGATACCAAGAATTAAAGTTAACAACTGGTCAACAAGAATCAAACTCAATATCAACGAGTGAGGACGGACGGAAACAAGGGCGAAGGGATTAAATTGGAAATTATAATAAGATTCTCATGGGGTCATCCCAGGAAATCTTTCAAATAAATTGTGATTGAGTATCCTCTCTCATCCTAGTATCCTATGTCCTAGATCCTATCGCAGGCACGCAGTAGTGTAACAAAGATGCCACACTACCACGACATCGCACAACTCACGAAGTCAGACCTGCATGGGCCACCACTAAAAACGTGTCACGACCCGCACCCGGTATAGGGGCACGAGAGCGTGGGTACGTCCAGCCTACGCCGCAGCATCGGCGGTAGAACGCTGTCTAGGTCAAGTACTATCTAAACAATCTCACACTAGTATCCAACTCCATAAGGAGACACGGATAACACTATAAAAATGAACAACATACTCAATCACCACTACAGCACGATAAGAATTTGAAGAAATAACAGAATACGACACAAGTCTAATGACAAAATAATCATACCTGCAAACAGTAACAACCAATCCCCAAGTGTGTCGGAAACCAGTCTACTAAGGTCACAGTCTGGAAAAATATTTTCCAGTCAGGAAGGAGCAAAGTACATCTCTAAATAACAGTTCTATATAAATGACATAAACTATGTAGCAGTTCTAGATGGAAATATACCAGATGCATGTATAGGTACGAGAAATGTACAATGAAAGAAATACTGGAAATACTATAAGTAAATGCAGCAAAAGAAACAATATGTCAATGAGCAAGAAACCTATGACTAAGTGTGTGAGTACTAGCTTTAACATGTGATCGGCTTTGGAACTTGATCAGGCTGGTTACATGTGATTAGCTATGATTCATGGAAGGTCAGGCTAACCGTTGGTTAGCTATGATGCATGTAGAGGTCAGGCTAATCACACGTAACAGCTATGAAGCATGGAGATGGTCAGGCCGCACCCGACGTGAGATGTGGGGTGAGCTATGATGCATAAAAAGTTGGGTATGATCACATATCTACACTAAAACACTCCCCACCCCCGACTGGTATAGTAGATCCAATCATGGTACGCTATGGCACGGGATTCCCTAGGGAGGTAGCAAATCTCCCCGGGTCTCAGTGTCTGTACATGCACAAGATATCAAGGAAACAAGTCTTGTACAAGCTACACCATGAATAAGGAATAATATCTCATGACGAGATCCGTGTATACTAATCCGTGTAACCAACGTGTCAAGAACATGGATATTTATACTAGATACAGTGAACATAGGAGATATCATAAATTAGAAACTAATCAGAGAATGTACTCGCCTTTGGTCCTTAGCTGGTGAATACCGAGGTCCTGTTCCAGAGTGTCGCCTGGAGGAACCAACAGTCCTAATGACATATCAAAATAATACTTGTATCAGATGCTACGCTAACACACAAATCCATGAAGTCAGAGGCTCTGCCAGATATGGCACTGGTCAATCTAGGGTCATCTGGTAGGGATATATAAATATACATATATCTATTTTTAACTACATTAATACTTACAATATATATATATACACCAATATAAATACATATGCAATATATATATGTACCAAAATACTAATTATATTAAATTATACTATGTATACAAGTACACATATATATAAACCAAAATACCAAAACAAATATATATATATATATATATATATATATATATATATATATATATATATATATATATATATATACATACCAAATTAGCACTTATATCAAAATAAATATACATATATTTATTTACATATACCAAATTAACAATTACCAACATATACTGAAAATACAGATATACATATATACCAATTTGAAATATATTAAGTATATACAAAATATATACATATACATATACCAATATTACATATTAATATTTATTTAATACGTACACACAAAATATATATTGAATACATATATATATAAGTTGAGAAATACGCGATATATATATATAAGTATATATATACATATACACGTATATATATATAAATCATATATATACACTAATAAAAATATGCTATATACATACATTAACATACATTTATTAATTTTATACTATATGAAAATAACCAATATTCATGCATATACATATATATCTACACATTAACTAACATATACTAATACATATACAAAATATATATATACTATACATATATATTTATACCAAAATAATAACTATACTATATACATGTATATTAATATACACACACACAGATATACGTACATGTATTTTCATAATTATATATTTATACACATTAATTAATTAACTATTCTACATATACATATATTATGTATATACCCATACGTATATACGTATGTATATATATACATATATATATATATATATATATATATATATATATATATATATATATAAAGAAGGAAGGGGAGAGAAGAGAATTGCTTACAGTGGCTGCCGGCCGGAGGGGGAGCAGGCCGGCGAGGGATGGCCGCACTGGTGGTGGTGGTACTGCTGCAGTGGCCGGTGGAGATGGAGGGAGCCGGACTGTGCTCAGCGGGGGAGGACTCGTGAGGGGGCCGCCGGAGGATGATCGTGCGGGGGGAGATGGACAGCAGGGAGGAGGAGCAGCGGAGCGGGGAGGAGGTTATGATGGTAGTGGTGGTGTTAGATGTAAGTGGTGGTGGTAGATGGTGGTGGTGATAGATGGTGAAGGTGGTGGTGATAGGAGGATGCAGCCGGAGTTCCAGGGTCGGGCAGGCCGGAGCAATGGCCGGGATGAAAGGGAGAGCAGCGGGAAGGTCGAGGAGAAGCTAGCGGGCCGCCGGGGTGATTGGCCGCCGGGCACAGAGGGAGTCGTGGGAACAGTAGGTGCGGGGTCGGGATGGTTGAGCAGCGGAGCGCCGGCGCCGGAGTGCAGAGGTGAGGGCTGCAGGGAACTCGGCCGCCGGGCTGAGCAGCGGCCGCTGGAGAGGTGTACACAGGGAGTCGGGATGAACAGGATGGGTTGGGGGCCGCCGGGTGAACAGTAAGGAGGATGATGAATAGTGTTCCCCCCTTTCTAATTTAAATTTCAATTAAAAAGAAGAGGAAGAAGAAGAAGAAAAGAGAAGAAGAAAGGAAGAAGGAGAAAAAGAATGGAAGAAGAATTTGGTTTCCTACGTAGGAGAGGATGGAGGCTTGTTTTGGGATTAGGGTTTTTCTAGGGAAGGGTGTTGATGGGACTTTAAATAGGGTGATGTATGTGGGAAATCAAGGGTGAGTATGCACCCATAGAATGAGTGGTCCAGATTGGTCATGAATAAATTTTCATGTGGAATGAGGGTGAGAGGCTAATTAAATATTATTAGGGCTCCCTCATTGGTTTAAACAAATGGATGTTGACACAAAAATACAAATTTGCAAATTAGCCCCCTTAAATTTGGGTATTTGCACAAACACATGAAATAACGAAAATTTGGCGTGCGATTCGGTATCCGGTGTTTTGTAGGGTCAGGGGGCGATGTATGATCGGTATGGGCTCAAAAAGCAGGGCACTGGAATTAAATTGGGATTTTTAGAATCAGTTAAAATAGTATCCTCAATTTAATTAGAAATAAATGCAAGTTGTGTTCTAAAATTAATTAGGAGTACCTGGGGCCAAAATCAGGTCAGGTCATCAATACCAATAATGAAGTAGACGCAGAACAGAATATTACCCTAATTTGGGTCGCACGAAAAATAGGTCAAGATTGCCTCCAATTTCAATTGGAACGCACAACGATAAAAATAGGAATTTATTAAATAACGTCCACGACGATTTTTGCGCGGCTAGAAATAATGCACAGAGAGCATAATTATGAGTTGCAAAAATAGTAGAATGGAAGGCGGGCATGTCTAGGGCAAGATTGTGAAATTTGTTGGAAGACAAAAGTCAGGATAGCGCTCCAAATATCGAAGCAAAGGCAATGCGCAATAATTAAATAAAATACGGTAATTAATTACAATCTCCAATAAATAATTTATAAATAAAAACAATTAATTATAGAATTCCATAATTCGGACAGGTGTTCGTCTACTGGCTTCTAGGTCAAGTCTGCTAGCTCAAATAAATGAACACTGTATATAATTATATATTTAATTACACATCACACATGTTTATTTAAATTAAATATACTATCATGCAATTACTTAATTGCAACTACCATAATATTAAATATTATAAAAAGTCAAAAATACTCCTGTTTTCGGAATGTGGTAGTGACATCTTCGGATTGTTCGGACCCGGGATAATAACGGTTAGGAACATATACGGAGTCTTCATGCACATCCAAGGCGGTAGATTGTACGGAGTGACGATCACAGGCCAACACGAATACTGGGAGCCCGAAAGTCCGAATAGGGTAAAACCGTCAGAGCAGAGCCCCAATCTGACATTACGCGCTTCCTCGGCAAAATGTGGATACTCTCGATCAAAGTGCTTCCATGCTTCTCCATCGGATGGATGATCCAATACTCCTTCGATCTGTTTTCGCCTGTGCCAACTCATGTTTTCTGCAGTCTCCTTAACCATAAACAACCGCTGCAACCGCGGCGTCAAAGGCAAGTAGTGCATCGAATCGGTAGGCTTCCTTGCACCGATAGACTTTCCTCTAACAGTGGCCTTATAGCGATCAGCACCACAGAATCTGCACGCATCTTCATCCTTGTCGTCTTTGTAGTACAATATGCACCCGTTGCGACATGCATCGATTTTCTCGTATCCCATCCAAAGCGATCTCACCATCCTCTTAGATCGATAGAAGTCTTTAGGCAACTTTGCACCCTCGAGCAAGATCTCTATAATCAAATCGAGCAGTCGATTATAGCATTCTTGCGACATGTTAAAATCGGACTTGATGCTCAATAATCTTGTAACCACCTCCAACGGTGAATGATCCTCACAACCAGGATATAGTGGAGTCCTTGCATTCTCAAACAACTCCATAAACTTTGCAGCATCGGCATTCGGTGCCTCCTCAGCTGCATCATAATTTTTCGGATTGAAACTAGGTCCCGCCGTATCATAATTGTCAGGATTGAAACTAGGCCCCGCCGCATCATAAACCATGTTCACCAACCCGTCGTCGTAAGCATCGTGGTCTTGGACATCCATATACGGCTCCACATAGGGCTCCGACTCCGATGCTAGAGATACAAGTTCTCCGTGCGCGGTCCACTGATAGTAATTCGGCGTAAAGCCCTTCGAGTATAAATGATATGTAACTTCCACTTCTGGATGATATTTCCTGTTGCGACATCTCACACACGGACACTTAATTTTGGTACCGTCCATGTACTGAGGGAACGCCTTGGCGAACTGCAGGAACTGCTGTACACCCTCAATGAATTCATCCCGCACACCGCACATGTCATCAGGATGACGGTTGTACATCCACGAACGATGACGTAGATAGTAATTCATATCCATTTCTAGAAACTTCTGCAAAATTGACACACACCCAAGTACCCAAATAATATCTTAATACCACTTTACTACTAGCTTAACACACACCCAAGTACGAGTTCAAACCATACGAGTTTAAACCATACGAGTTATGGGAAATGCAGTAAGTATATATATATATATATATATAACATTACCCAAATAATATCTTAATACCACTTTACTACTAGCTTAACACACACCCAAGTACGAGTTCAAACCAATCTTCCTTCAGATGTTGGTGTTATATCTGACACTTGCCCTCATGTCCTTCAAATCATACGAGTTCAAACCATACGAGTTATGTCAATGTCACACAACCTTATGCGTAAACTTACACATTTTGATCTTTTGTCTATCTATATATATACCCATGTTCAGTACCTCCAAGACCTCAAATCAAGTTTATCGATAAAAACTTACACATTTAGCTTCCTAATTAAGACTTAATTAGACTTGAGAGAAAAAAAACAAAATGGCTGCTCAGTACTTAGCAGTATCGATCAGTATATTCTATAAAAAAACAAAACTACCAACCGATCGATATATTGCAAACAATACATATATATTGTATTGCTAATTAGTTTGGGTTGAATAAGCAAACTTCGATGTTCTATATATTGTAATAAAAAGTATCGATCAGTATGTCAAAAACCCTAACCCTAACCCTAACCAGGTCAAAAACCTTAACCCTAACCTTAACCCTAGGTCACGTGTGTGTGTCGTGTAAGTGTGTGTGTCGTGTCTGTGTCAGTGTTTGTAACGTATGTGTCGTGTCAGTGCCATGTGTGTCCTGTGAGAGAGAGAGAGAGAGAGAGGGTTTACCTAGAGGAGGAGGAGGGGGGAGGACGCGGCCGGAGGGGGGTCGCCGGGAGGGAGGAGGGGGCGCCGGAGGTCGGAGGGGAGCCGGAGAGATCGTGACGTTTGGGAGAGGGAGAGGGAAAGGAAGAGATCGAAAGAAATGGGGGGAAGCTGCCCTAATTAAAAAAAATTTAGCGACATTTTAGCGACGTAACTAATGACGTCGCTAACTTAGTGACGTCTGTGACGTCGCTAATTACGTCGCTAAATATCCAAAATACATACGTCGCTAAATACGTCGCTAAATGACGCTAAATGAAACATTTTAGCGATGTTTAGCGACCTAAATTGAATTTATAGCGACTAATCTTTTAAAACCTGAATAAAAGTCGCTAAACGTCGCTAAATGTCGCCAATTAGCGACGTCTAGCGACGGGTTTAAATAGAGTCGCTAAATTAGCGACGTTTAATCTGTCGTCGCTAAAAAACGTCGCTAAACCCGCTTATTCTAGTAGTGGATGTTCGGACGGTTGATGTATGAAGTCCGTATGAACCTGACAGGCTCTGCACTGTCGGGCATACTTGATTGCATCCGCGATCATAGTGGGCCAGTAATAGCCTATTCTCCTGATGCGATCCTGCAGCTTAGGACCGGGTTCATGCGCTCCGCATACGCCGTCGTGAGCTTCACGGATAATCTGCTGTGCTTCGTCATTGGAGAGATATCTCAATAGCAGTCCGTCGTAGGTCCGACGATATAGGCATAACACCGTCCGGTACTTCTTGGGGAGGCAGATTGCCAAATTGCAGAGAGATCATGTTAGCCGTGACCGTCTTCTCGCTATTGCGCAGAGTGATGGCCTTAGCATCGATCAGCTCCTGGATCTTCCTTTTCAGTATGTAACACGCCTTTGTCGGGTGGTGTACGTATCTGTGGAAGATGCAGTATTTTGGGGTTGTTGGCACTGCCGACTTCACTGGGCCGCCTCTCCTCTGGAAGGGTGATTTTGCCACTTTTGACGAGATACTCGAATATACTTGGAATATCGTCGTCGTCGAAAGAGTATACTTCGACGGGTCTGGAAGTACCAGGTTTTGTCTGCGTGGTTGCCGCAGTCTTTTGTCTGGATGTGTTGATCGTCAGAGCTTCTTTTTCTTTGGAACTGTGAGGATGGTCGCCGTTGGGTGATGACCTTTTGCCTCTGTCGGAGGTAGAGATCATGATGCCATTGTCGCGCGCCTTGTGACTGTTATCCTCGGCGGCTACCGCTGAGATGATGAACGAGGGCCAATCATGGAACTAATATGGTCCAGTGAACACCGAGATCACGGGAAGAAGGTTCTTCCTGCAAATATCCACCAATGCGGAGTCTGGAACCCCAGGAGGCATCTATAAAGTGGCTTGACGAAAACGTTCGACGAAGGTGCGAACGTCCTCTTTTTCCCTCTGCTTGACTTCGATGAGAGAGGACATAGACATGTCCATTCCTCCCTCGTAGAATTGTGTAAAGAATAAAGCTTTGAAGTCTTCGAAGGACGCAATGCAGTTGTCCGCCAGGCTGCGATACCACTGGTAAGCGACTCCTGAGAGACAGCCTTTGAACACCCGAGTGAGAAGAGCATCATTCCCTTGTAGCAACACCGTCATCATACTGAAATAGTTCATGTACTGACTTGGTGATGTTTTTCCCTCGAACAGAGCCATAGTCTGAGGTTTATATCTCGGAGGGAAAGGGACCTCTTCCCAGATAGCTGGGTAAGGCTGGTTGATTCCCAATTTCTTGAGCTGATCTTTGTGCTTCAAGGTGTCGAATTGGGCTTTCAACTCCCGTACTGCTTGCATCGGATTTTCAGTCGGTAGTGAGACCACGGATTGGTGCGGAGTCGGTTGTATCGTGACTCCCGCAGGAGGTAATACATTCTCCGAGTGGGAAAGTGGAGGACCAGCTGACTCTTGATCTAGAGCAGGTTCTTGGACCGTGTTGGATGGTGGTAAGTCTACCCCCATACGTATCTGCGCTGGCGGGACCGATGTTTGAGCCATAGCAGCCGCCTGTTGAGTTAGCATCATTTGGTGCATGTCCTCCATCATGCATTGCATTTGTTTCAGAGATGTCTCTAGTGTGGTAATGCGTTGCTCAGCGTTCCCTGACGGCGTAGCTTCCTCATGTTCATCTCCAATGGCATACACTCCCATCTTCCTGGGCGTCATCGAAGGATGCGTATAGGTCGCTGCAAAAGTTGACTCTATACTCTCAGTATTTGATTCGGGAGACTGGCGACTCCCAGCATTGGAATCAGAGGAGTACGAAGTCAGTTGTCGTGACCTCGAACGAGTGTTCTGGAACACCCCAGCTTCAGTGTCCCTGAGGAGCATGTTGAATCTCCTTCGGCTCGGAGTTCTAGAGGATGGACGTCTTGAGCCTGAGCTTCCTCCAGGTATATGTGAAGCCATGTTCACAGATGCATGCGTGGGCACTTCTTCTAGGAAAGATGCAGAGTAGCTCAGCCGGTCAAAAATTGGCCGTTTTGCTTTAGAACAGCAGCAATTAATTACCATCCTGTGACTATCACAACAGTGCTCACTAGGAGGCGTAATAGCCATGCTGGAAGATCCCCTCTCCTTGTGTTTCTGGATTAGATACTTGCGCAGGTCAGGAGAAGTTGCAGAAGAAGAAGATGATGGCTTGTTCCTCCTGTTCCCATTGGTGGGCATGCAGACGATGGGGACCATAGTCTTTCCTGTGCCACCCGTATACAACGGATTGGCCATCTGGGTGGCGAATAATCCCCGAGGAGGGCGTCTTTCCGCAACTGGAGCCTTCTTTACGCTTAGGGACTTCGCCTGGCGTAATTTGGAGCTTCGCTCTGGTTGGCGTAAGGCTGAGGATGTCTTCAGGTGGCCATCAGCTTCTCGCGTAATTCGGAGGGCGGGCAGATTGTTCCCTTGCTGGCGTAAATGCCGAGAAGTTAAGTAGCTCGCCGCTTGCTTTCCCTTGCGAAGATCACAGGGATCATCTGGTTCTCCGTAGAGGTCAGATGTTGTCTTACGCGCGGAGCATGTTTTGTACTTTCGATTTGGCACTGAGGCATCATCAGAAGTTTTGTCTATTCCGCCAGGGACGGGAGACTGAATTTCACGCGCAGAGCGCGGAGTATACTTCTGGTTTAGCGCTGAGGCATTGCCAGAAGTTTTGTCGGTCCTATCAGAGACAGGCGACTGAATTTTACGCGCAGGGCGCGGTTTATACTTCTGGTTTAGCACTGAGGCATTGCCAGAAGTTTTTTCGGTCCTATCAGAGACAGGCGACTGAATTTTACGCACAAGGCACGGAGGGAGCAATGCTACAACCTCATTGGTCGAAGAGATCGGAGAGGTCGAAGAATCCACAGGAATGGTAGAGGATGTCTTGGGCACCCAGACTTTGCACAGCTTCCTGTTGCTTTGGTCGGAGAGAGAGTGAGAGCTACCCCTGGTTCGGAGCATGTCTTCATAGGCAGACTGGTCGAACTGAACGACCAGTGTCTTCTTCACGGATCCCATGGATACCGTATCGTGTTGAGCAATCGCTTCCTCATCAGAAGAGAAAGATGTCCCCAGCAGAGTCGCCATCTTATTTCGGATAGAAAAGATTATATATCGATAAACGTGGAAGAAAGCGGACGGGTCCTTTATTACGAAAGAAAACCCTTTCCTTCTTTTTGTTTACAAACAAGCTTGTACAACATTAATCCTACACGAGGATGTGGGAGTACAATTTATTTAATCTGGGTAAATGTTGCTATAGGTGTCTGATCTGTAGCCGATCACTTTAGCCCTTGGACCACACGATGGCGAAGAAGTGCCGTGGAAGACGGAGAACAGCTCCGAAGGTTGCAAAGGAGGATGGATGTACAATGCCAAAGTCGTTGATCCCCACTCTTTGCCTTAGCTCTGGATTCTCCTCTCTCAAGGATTCTGCGACCTCTCTTCAATCTCTGATTTTTTGACCCTGGATCTGATATTGGTTTCCTTGACCAATTTTCGACCTTGTTCGATCTTCGATTTTGTCGACCCTGTTCGATCTTCAATTTCGAAGTTTTTCGAACTTTTCGAAGTTCGACCATTTCCTCTGTTGATAGAGATCTCTATTTATAGAGTTTTAGTGACAGTGACCACACAATCGATGTAAAAATCGAGTAGTGGAAAGTACAATCCCCTTTTACACAACGGTTAAAATAACCAATGCCTGCGTATAGATGATCTTTTGAATGAGCGTGTGATGCGGGTCCAACTAAGGGACAAAACGCGTATAATCACTACGGAGATCACGGCGTAGAAGCCACGTAGGTAGGTATCCCTCGTGTAGAAGAGCTTGGCGTAGAAGCCAAATGTCTGTCACCATGGCATAAAAGCCAAATAGTTATCAAATTGGCATAGAAGCCGAACAGGCGTAGAAGCCAAGTGGGCATGGAAGCCGAATAGGCGTAGAAGCCGAGTGGTCGTAGAGGCCGAGCAGTCACAGAAGCTGAATGGGCGTAGAAGCTGCTGCGTAACGTGCCAGAGTGGTCATAGAGGCCGAGCAGTCACAGAAGCTGAATGGGCGTAGAAGCCACTGCGTAACGTGCCAGAGTGGTCATAGAGGCCGAGCAGTCACAGAAGCTGAATGGACGTAGAAGCCGCTGCGTAACGTGCCAGAGTGGTCATAGAGGCCGAGCAGTCACAGAAGCTGAATGGGCGTAGAAGCCGCTGCGTAACGTGCCAGAGTGGTCATAGAGGCCGAGCAGTCACAGAAGGTGAATGGGCGTAGAAGCCGCTGCGTAACGTGCCAGAGTGGTCATAGAGGCCGAGCAGTCACAGAAGCTGAATGGCCGTAGAAGCCGCTGCGTAACGTGCCAGAGTGGTCATAGAGGCCGAGCAGTCACAGAAGCTGAATGGGCGTAGAAGCCGCTGCGTAACGTGCCAGAGTGGTCATAGAGGCCGAGCAGTCACAGAAGCTGAATGGGCATAGAAGCCGCTGCGTAACGTGCCAGAGTGGTCATAGAGGCCGAGCAGTCACAGAAGCTGAATGGGCGTAGAATCCGCTGCGTAACATTCCAGAGTGGTCATAGAGGCCGAGCAGTCACAGAAGCTGAATGGGCGTAGAATCCGCTGCGTAACATGCCAGAGTGGTCATAGAGGCCGAGCAGGCGTAGAAGCCGAGGTGATGTGGACGTCTTAGCCAAAATTACGGCTTTGGAGATATAATCAAATCTCTTACATTAAATGCAGAGATCTGCCCTCATCCAGCGCATTAAATACAGAGGCGTGTTTTCGACGGTCTGTTACCCTTCTGTGCATCGAACGCAGAGGCGTGCCTTGGGTATCTGTCAATATTCGGCACATTAATTGCAGAGACGTGCCTTGAGAGCCTGTCACCGCTCTGTGCATAAAATGCAGGGACGTGCAGCTTTTGACGTGGCAGGCGGTTTGTCTTCCGCGGAGCGTAAGGAGCTCTTATCTGCCTGTGTAAAACTAGGTAGCGCATTCCTCTGTATACGTAAAAGCGGTTTACGCAAAGAAAGTGGTGGTAAATAACAGCCTGGGTTGCAGTGTCACGCCATCATTATAGTCGTCGCCTGGGTAGTCGAGCAGTATCCCTTTGTCAGAAGTCCAGACGTCAGGTTCATTGCAGGATCTGACAGGTTCATCGCAGGCTTTGACAGGTTCACTTTGGAGAACACGAAGCTTCCCTCGTACACTTTAATGTTGTGCATAAAGGCGATGAAGCATCCTGTTTATGCTGAAGCGGCTTGGACATACTGCCTTACGCGGATGGTCCTTTGAGCTTATATCTCACACTGTGTTTATCGAAAAAAGCACTGTTGTATGCTTGGTGGCTCTGAAGGCCTCTGTTTACGCTGCTTTGCATCAATATGCTGCGTAGAGTTTTCCAGCATATTTTTTATGCTTCTACACCACTATGAATACATGTAAAAGTGTCAGGTCTTGGGAGATAACAGGATATCATCCAATGAGGTAAGTCTGCTAACGACTAAGTTAATGTATACTAATCATCGACGTATTCTTCGATTGCACCGAGACAATCTCGGACGCGCACAGTTGTATAAAGCAAGACAACAAGTATCCATACAATATTTGCATAATTTAAATTAGACAGTAAAATATAGCAAGGTATCTTGCCTGAGTCTTCAAGAGGTGAATGCCAAAAGCCTGCTCTTGTAGCGTCTCCTGACTGATCCAAAGACCCTAGACATACAACTGGTCACTAATTTAGACCAAAGCTTTATTAATTAATATCAATAAATTTCAATTTCCATACATTCATTTCTAACTAGTTTAAACTTTAGAGATACGGTTTCATGTGCGACACGATGACATGAAGGAGAACTATAGGACACACGAGTGAAGGGTTAAATGAACGAGTACCTGATCGGCCGAGCGAGGGGGTCCGCTCGCTGGTCGACTGTCTCCAACGACATGGGTGACTCCGGTCGACGTGGACGGATCCGGCCTGCTATGTACAGCAGTGGCGAGGGTTGCAGTCACGGATACAGCGACTGGGCGCGGCGGCAGCAGCTGGGCCGGCGTCGGGGTGATGGTCCAGTCGCGGGGGGGTTGGTCGGGGTCGGCCTCGCGGTTGGTTCGACGGCGCTGGAGGGTGGTGGGGAGAAGTCGGGATCGGGACAGCGGCTCAGGTGGCGTCAGGCGACGTTAGGCGGCGTCAGGCGGAGTCAGGCAGCGTCAGGCAGAGTAGGGGCAGTGGTTTCGGCAGTCGGGGAGGGTTCAATCCGGCAGGGGTGGTCGGGGATGGATGGATTGCTGATATCGGCTGGTTGGTAATGGTGTTCCGGCAGAGAGGCGGCGGTCCGAGGGTGAAGTGGGGGAGGTCCGGTGAGTCGGGGGCGGTTCAGTCCGGCAGGGGTGATCGGGGATAGTAGGGATTCGGCTAGGGTTGAGCAAAGAGGGTGAAGGTGTTAGGGTTTCAATAGTAATATGAAGAGTTGTTTATATATGAGAGTTTATGTCCTGGGGCCTCGGGCCTTGGGCTTGTCTGGGCTCATTGGGGTGGGGTCTGGTCCTCAGATGGGTATACAGGGCTTGGTTAGGACTTGTTTTGGGGTGATCTGGGCCTCAATTTAATTTAGGTTACAACCAATCAGGCAATAGGAAGAAAGTTTGGTTTAATGAAATAATACCTGGCATTTTCAACGACTATGGTGCAACTAGATTTAAGCATCATAGTGGGAATCTAACAGTTACACAAAGTACAGGTGGGTAGTCTGGCTTGTTTAGGTGATGAGTACTTAAATGGTTTGGGGGTACCTACTAGTACAGTGCTCCAAACGTCAAGGCAAACTTAAGGTGTATTAAGTTACAATATTGCTGCACTTTAAATCTAATTACATTCAATTAAACCCTAGTCTCATAATTTAATCCAAATAGCTCTGATTTGGTCGAGGGGGTTTACAGTTGACACATGATCGATATTTGTTGGAGGACTTGGAGAGCTTGGGCATTGATGTGATAGTTCCTGGTTTTGCTATGCAGTTGAGGGGGTTGTAGATACACTCTACATTGATGGACAGGATCAAGGCAGCCCAGTATATGGATGTCTCTCTTAGGAGCATCAGAGCTCAGGTGAGAGCAGGATTGGAGGATGATTTTACCATTGATGAGGATGGTTCTTTGCGGTATGGTGTTAGATTGTGGGTGCCTAGTGGAGAGCTGCATGAGGAGGTATTGAACGAAGCACATCGTTCTCAGTATTCCATACGTCCAGGTGCCAACAAGATGTATCAGGATATGCGAGCGAGTGTGTGGTGGTATGTCATGAAGATAGAAATGGCACAGTTTGTATCCAGATGCTTAGTGTGCCAGCAGGTGAAAGCCGAGAGGCAGAGGCCAGGAGGTTTACTTCAGCCATTACCCATTCCAGAGTGAAAGTAGGAGCACATTACTATGGATTTTATGTACGGACTTTCACGATCTCTAGGAGAAAAAGACGTAATTTGGGTCATCGTTGACAGGTTGACCAAGTCGGCCCACTTTTTGCCTTTCAAGGTGGGTTTGTCTACGGATAAGCTGGCAGAGATGTATGTACGGCAGATCATCAGGATACATGGAGTTCCCGTCAGCATAGTCTCAGATCGGGATAGTCGTTTCATTTCTCATTTTTGGAGGAGTTTACACCCAGCTCAAGTTCAGTACTGCATATCATCCCAAGACAGATGGTCAGTCAGAGACGACTATTAAGACTCTCGAGGATATGCTGTACTTGTGTACTAAATTTTAGGGCTTCTTAGGAGGACCATCTCCATTTGGTAGAGTTTGCTTACAACAACAGCTACCAGGCTAGTATAGAGATGTCACCATTTGAGGCTCTGTACGGTCGGAGATGTCGTACTCCTTTGTCATGGGACGATATTGGAGAGGGAGTTTTTCTAGGGCCAGAGATTGTTGTGGATGCAGTGGAGAAGGTTAAGATGATCAGAGACAGACTTCGAGTGGCGCAGGACAGACAACGGCATTGGGCCGATAGCCACCGGAGACCTTTGGAGTTTGAGGTATAGTTTTAGATTTTGTTTTATGCTTGATATTAGTTGTTGGTTATAGTTTAAGTTCTTCAGGTTGTATTTTGTTCTAGTTTGGTGGTTTGGTGTTTCTGAAGATTTCTCCGACAAGAGGCATGATTTATTTCGATGGAGGAGGGAAGCTTAGTCTGCGATTCATCGGACCTTTCACCATTCTAGAGAGGGTCGGTGTAGTTGCTTACAGACTAGACTTACCACCTGTATTAGAGGGAGTGCATAACGTGTTTCACGTGTCACAGTTGAGACGGTACGTGGCAGATCATAGTCATATGTTGGATCACTCGAAGATAGAGGTGGGACCTACTCTTAGCTATCCAGAGCAGCCAGTTGAGATTCTGGATCAGAGAGAGAAGGTGCTGAGGAACCAGACTATTCCTTTAATATGCGTCACATGGAGGCATCATTCTTCGGGCGAGTCTACCTGGGAGAGAGAGGATAAAATACGAGAGCGTTACCCGTATTTGTTTGTACCTTGAGGTATGTTCTTTCCTAGTTATGTTCTGTTCTTTTGCTTTGTTCTGTTATTTTCGGTGGGTAGTTTTCATCTTTGAATTTCAAGGACGAAATTATTTTAAGGAGGGTAGACTTGTCACTACCATATTTTCTAGGAAAGGATATTTTGGTAATTTCATAATTATTTAAATATTATGCATGTTGAATAATTATTTATTGTACTATTTAATTATTTTAGATGTTAGTTTATTGTTTTAGACTTGTGTTAGTGGACCTAACTAGTTTAGTTTAGACTCATCGACCAATATTTGCAATTAGTTAGAATTGAGCCCAATTAGAAGCACATTCATTAGGAGGATGATTAGTTTAATTAAAACAATTAGACTAAAATATTTCCTCCTTAATTATTTCTTTATGAGAGGCCCTAAGGGGTATAATACATATTACATAGTGACTTGGGGAGGGGGTCAAGTGGCCGGTCTACACAAAGAGGGGGGGGAGTTTCTCTCTCCTCTTTTAATTTTAAATCTAGATCTAGAATTTTCCTCAACCAAATTCTTTCATTCCCACATCAATTCTCTACCAAATTTCTTTCCAATTCCTTCCCAAATTACCATCGGAGACTAGTAGAGCAAGGATCTAGAAGGAGGAAGCAAGGATCTACAAAGAGGAGCAAGGATCTAAGTTGAAGGCCAATTTCATCAAATTTGGAGGTTGTATTGGGAATCCATCTCCCAATAGGTACAATTCAGTTTTCTCTCTTTAATTAGGTTCTAAATATAAGATTTAACCATGAGAAACCATCCCATATGCATAGGCTACCTAGGAATTATAATTTTGTTCATAGGAGGCCTATTGAGAAAGTTATGCTACTTTTTATGTCAATTTTAGGGAAATTCCGAGATTGACACTTGTTGTATTTGTCAATTGCTCATAGAAATCAAATTTACATGGGTTTGTTTGTTTCTGGCTAGTATCGTGTCCACAATTGGATACGTGTAGGTCGTATCCCAATAATTTGGTGATATTTGTGGATTTGGGGATTTTTTCTTCGACACGGGGCTTAGTGCATGTCATATTTAACACGGACATGTAGATGTATATTTTACTCTTCGTATTGCTTATAAATTGTAATTTAGACTTGCTCGTGTCCTTCGGGATACATTTGGTTGTGACTCGTAGCGCAAGCGTATCATAGATCTAGTGTGATACGGGTGTAATGCACTCCACGTGTTTGTTGTGTTGCATTTCTAGATCCAATTTCCTTTGTTCTTAGTTACTTGTAATAGATGTATTCATATGTATATATTTATATATATTGTTATGTATATATATATGTAGTTATAGGTACTAGTGTATCAAGTATCTATATGCATATGTATCTATATATATATGTAGATATACATCTATATATATATATATATATAACTATTTGGATAGTTATGCTATATGTATACATATATGTTGTATATATGTATTTATGTGTGTGATGCTACTATATCTATATGTATGTATGAGAGGGAGTGATATATCTACCTATGTGTATATGTATGGGACACTATATCTATAAGTACATGTATGTAGGTACATATATATGTATGTGTATGATTATATATATATATATATATATATATATATATATATATATATATATATACACTCATCAATATATATATATATATATATATATATATATATATACATATATATGTGTGTGTGTGTGTGTGTGTTTAGTTTTGTGTATATATATACATATTGTATGAGGCTATGTGTGTGCAAGAGGGGGGGCATCTCGGACAGGAAAATGCAACAATAGCAACTGGATGCGACAACATAGCAAGGCACTGCACAGTGGAAACAAGTCCCCACAACAAGCAAATACAGCAGCAGCAGATCGGGCATTGCAGAATGCTCTGTGGCAGAACTAGTAGTAGCAGCAGCAACACCAGTGTAACCGAGCAGCAGCAGCTATGCAGAGCTACGAACAGTAGTAGTACCAGTGCAGAGCCTCGAGGCAGCAACTGAAGAGTAACCGAGCAGCAGTAGTAGGTTTCAGTGGCAGCGAGGTTAGGCAGAGGTTTAGATGTTCAGTTAGTTAGTTAGTTAGTTAGTTAGTTAACTAATAGTAGTTATTGTTAGTAGTATCTAGTTAGTTAGTATCTATTTAGTTATACCTCTTATAGATATCTCTAAGTTATATATATATGTCTATGTATTAGTGGTATGGATAGTTAATATGGCAAGGTAGTTAGTATTTAAATTCATATTAGTAAATACTAATAGTTGATATAAGTACATACTAGTAGTTTATATTGGATTGATATATATACCTATTAGTATATAGTTAGATTGGGTAGCTACTATATACTAGTGTGGCATTACCTTGAGATACCAAGGTAAATGCCAAGGTATTGGCTGATACTCAAGGTATTGAGTTTGAGTATCAAGATGGAGGTTTAGTAGTGCGATACCGCATTGGTTCAAAGCCAAGGTATCCATTTAGTATTTGTAATTAGGATTAATATATATATTATTGCTTGTGTATGCATATATGCTATTTCCATATCTCTTGTTTGCGTATCTTGCGATACGGTAACTTAGTATCCTAGATTTAGCTTGTATGGCCTAAATTTTTGGTGTATGAACCCAATGTCATATAGATAGACTCACACAACCTAGAAATAGGTAGTTTGACTTAGAGTTGACCTAATTTGACTGTCTTGACTTAGAAATGACTATTTGACCTAGATGTTGACTAGTTTAACTTATTTTTATTCTGAAACCTTGTAATGATGTTATATTCCCTATTTAGGTCTTCGAGGCACCGTATCGGACATCTGTGATACTATGCACCAGGTTTCAGGTGAGTACATTCTCTGATAGTTTCTTATTTATGACATCCTCTATGTTTATTGTATCTAGTGTAGATATTCTTGATTTCTTGACACGATGGTTACACGGATTGGTATATCAGAATCTTGTCGTGAGATGTTATTCCTTGGTATATATGGTGTACCTTGTGCAAGCCTTAATCCATTGTTCTTCTTGTACATATACACACACTGATTCTCGGGGAGACTTGCTACCTTCCTAGAGAATCCCGTGCCATAACGTACCATGGTTGGATCTACTATACCAGTCGGGGTTGGGAAATATGTAGTGTAGATATGTGATCATACCCTCCTTGTATCAAGTTTTGTTCATTGTATAGTGTTAATCATACACCACACGTATGATTAGCCAGGCCATTTATCTTGTATCAAGTTCCCAAGCCGATCATATGTTAAAGCTGGTACTTACTCACTTAGTCATTTAGTATTCTTGTTTATTGCTATATTATTCATTCTTGTATTTATTTCCAGTATTTTCTTTATTGTATATATCTTGTATCTATTGTTGCATCTTGTATATTCATATCTATTTACTGTTACATAGTTTATATTATTGATTAGAACTGCTGTTAGAGATATACTCTGCTCCTTTCAACTGCGATACATGAAACACGTTGTGCACTCTCTCCAATGCAGGTGGTAAATCTAGTCTATAAGCAACTGCACCGACCCTCTCTAGAATAGTGAAAGGTCCGATGAATCACGGACGAAGCTTTCCGCCTCCACCGAAGCGAATCGTGCCTCATGTCGGAGAAATCTTCAGAAACACCAAACTACCCACCTAGAATAAAACACAACCTTAAGAACTTAATCTATAACAAGCAACCCATAGCAAGCACAAATGAAATTTAAACTATACCTCGTACTCCAAAGGTCTCCGGTGGCTATCGGCCCAATGCCGCTGTCTGTCCTGTGCCACACAAAGTCTGTCTCTGATCAACTGAACCTTCTCCGTTGCATCCACAACCATCTCTGGCCCAAGCAAAACTCTCTCTCCAATATTGTCCCATGACAAGGGAGTACGACACCTCCGACCGTACAGAGCTTCAAAAGGTGACATCTCTATACTAGCCTTGTAACTGTTGTTATAAGCAAACTCTACCAAATGAAGATGGTCCTCCCAAGAACCCCTAAAATATAATACACAAGTGTACAATATATCCTCGAGAGTCTGAATAGTCCTCTCTGACTGTCCATATGTCTGGGGATGATATGCAGTACTGAACTTAAGCTGAGTGCCCAAATTCTCCTGCAAACTCTTCAGAAATGAGAAGTAAAACAACTATCCCGATCCGAGACTATGCTGAAGGGAACTCCATGTATCCTAATGATTTGCCTCACATACATCTCTGCCAGCTTCTTCGTAGACAAACCTACCTTGAAAGGCAAAAAGTGGGCTGACTTGGTCAACCTATCAACGATGACCCAAATCGCATCTTTTCCTCCAGGAGATCGTGGAAGTCCGGACACAAAATCTATAGTAATGTGCTTCCACTTCCACTCTGGAATGGGTAATGGCTGAAGTAAACCTCCTGGCCTCTGCCTCTCGGCTTTCATTTGCTGGCACACTAAGTATCTGGATACAAACTATGCTACTTCCCTCATCATGCCATACCACCACACACACTCTCTCATATCCTGATACATCTTGTTGGCACCTGGATGTATGGAATACTGAGAGCGATACGCTTTCTACAATACCTCCTCACGCAGCTCCCCACTAGGCACACACAATCTAACTCCATGCCTCAAAGATCCATACTCAGCAATGGTGAATTTATCCTCCAATCCTGTTCTCACCTGAGCTCTGATGCTCCTCAGAGATACATCCTCATACTATGCTGCCTTGATCCTGTCCATCAAATATGAGTGTATCTGTAATCCCCATATCTGCATAGCACTACCAGGAACTATCACCTCAATGCCCAAGCTATCCAAGTCCTTCAATAAATATTGATCCTGCGTCAAGAACATAGCTACCTGATACCTACTCAAAGCATCGACAACTACATTAGCTTTCCGTGGGATGATACTGTAAAAATATATCAAAATGCTTCATCAGTTCTAACCACCGACGCTGTCTCAAGTTCAACTCCTTCTGCGTGAAAATGTACTTTAAGCTCTTGTGGTCTGTGAAGATCTTCATACGCTCTCCGTACAAATATTGTTTTCACAACTTCAAGGCAAAGATGACTGCTACCAACTCCAAATCATGGGTAGGATAGTTCTTTTCATGAGGTCGCAATTGCCTGGATGCATAGGCAATCACTTTCCCATTCTGCTGAAGTACACAACCCAAACCTTTCCCCAATGCATCACTATAAATAGTGAAACCTCCAGACCATGATAGCAACATCAAAATAGGAGCAGACGTCAATCTCTTCTTCAACTCCTCAAAAGCAATATGGCAATCCTCCGTCCAAACAAACTCTGCATCCTTCCTGGTGAGTCTGGTCATCGGCTCGGCAATCCTCGAAAAATCTTGCACAAACTTCCTGTAGTAGCCTGCCAATCCCAAGAAACTCCTGATCTCTGCTACCTAACTAGGGGTCTTCCAAGATTCCATTGCTGTGATGTTCTTCGGATCCACTGAAATACCATCACCAGTCACAACATGCCCCAAGAACTCCACTTTGTCCAGGAAGAACTCACACTTAGACAGCCTCCCATATAACTTCTCCTTCCTCAGCACATCCAACACAATCTTTAAATGCTCCTCATGCTCCTCCGGTGTCTTCGAGTATAAGAGTATGTCGTCGATGAACACCACCACGAACTTGTTAAGGTACTGATGGAACACCTTGTTCATCAAGTTCATAAATACCGCCGGTGCATTAGTCAAACCAAACGGCATCACCATAAACTCTTACTGACCATATCGAGTTCTAAAAGCAGTCTTCGGTATGTCCTCCGGCTTCACCTTCACCAGATGGTAGCCTGATCTCAAATCTATCTTAGAAAACACCTTGGCACCACTCAACTGATCGAACAGATCATCAATCCATGGCAAAGGGTACTTATTCTTGATAGTGAGATTATTCAAAGCCCTATAATTAATGCACATGTGCACCGATCCATCCTTCTTCGGTACAAACAATACTGGGGCTCCCCACGATGAAGAACTCGACCTGATAAACCTCATATCCTGCAATTCGTCCACCTGCTTCTTCAGCTCGACCAGCTCGTTGTTGTTTACTCTATAGACATATTGCGAAATTGGTTCTGCACCTGGCACCAAGTCTATAAAGAATTCAATATCTCGATCTAGCGACAACCCTGACAATTCCTCAGGAAACACATCCAAGAATTCTGCTATGAACGGATGCGACAACTCCTTGTCTTCCACCATAGCTCCACAAATAATGCCTTCTCCCTGCTCCATAGCTCCTCTAGCAAACTCGAACTCTGGCTCTCTTGGCGGACCAAACAAAACTCTACCTCTTCTACAATCTAACTAGCACGGTGCCTACTCAAACAATCTATCCCGAGTATAATATTGTAGATCGGAAGTGGCATTACAAGTAGACACGCACTCAACTCCTGGCCTCCTAGAATAACTCTCCGATCCTTGCAAATATCATTAACCAGGATAATGCCTCCCCCGGTCATGATCTTGCAAGTTCTAAGAAAAGGCTCAGCTTCCAAACCATGCTTCAGAGCAAAAGAAACATATACAAAACTATAGAAAGTACCACTATCAAACAAATCTAATGTTGGAATGGAATAAAAAAGAATAGAACCTGCGATGACATCTCTGGTAGGTTCGTCCTCCTCGACGGTCATAGCAAACGCTCGTCCCTGACATGCACCTCCCTGCTGCTGATGCTGGACATAACGCTGCTGCTGTGTCGGAAGCGGTCCCCTCGGTTGTATTGCAGATGGTCTCATCTGTGCCCTCGGAGCTGAAGCTACTCCCTGAACTGCACGACAAGGATTGGAAGGACACTCCCTCAGCTGATGCCCTTCAGTACCATAATACAAACAAACTCCCAACCTCTTCCTGCAAACTTCCCAGATGTGACTGGGCTTCTTATAGAAATGGCAGGAAGATTGCTATAACTGTCTCTACTGCTGTGGTGCCTGGTGAAAAGGTGCCCTAGCTGGAGTCTGGTGCTGCTGCGGCTGCTGAAAAGGCCTGGACTAGAAATAAGGACATTTTGTAGATACTGTACTACTGTTGGACCCCAGAAAAGAATTATGGTCTCTTTTGGGCTTCAAACCCAACTCCCGCTCAACCTTGCATTCCTCCGCAAGTATCTCCGAGTATGTCTCATAAAAAGACGGAATGAGGATCTTCACTTCCCAGTTTAGACCCGTACGGAAACGAATAGCCCGAACCTCCCACTCTCTCACCAAATACTCTGTAAATTGGCTCAACATGTTGAACTCCGCAACGTACTCCTCCACAGACATGCTCCCCTGAATGAGACTCTCAAACTGCCTCCCCAAGTCTAGCATGTCTGCCCGAGCGAAAAACTTCTTCTTGAAGAGGTCCTTGAATACCTCCTAAGATTGTCCTGCGTCAAAAAGAATCGGCTTATTCCTGAACCAAGTACGAGCGACATCGAACAGTTGAAGTCCTACTGCCTCAACCTTCAGATCCTCAGAAAGACGGGACACCCTCATAAGACGCTCAATGTCCTCGAGCCAATCATCAGCATAGACGATGCCCTCCATCCCCTTGAAGACCCTAGGCTTCAGTTTCTTGAAGTCATGAATGTTGCCTGGCCGATGCTGAGTAACCTGAGGAACATCCTACTACTGGACCGGAACTCCTCTATCGACTACGGAACGAGCAAGATGGTGAGCACTCTCGATGCCCTACCGTAAAACGTCGGTCTGCCTTTGATGTGCCTCTGACTGAGCCCTCTGTGCATCGAGCATCTCATGAAATAGTGTAAACATCTGCGTCGCCTCTGCTGGTACAGGAGGTGGAGGTGAAAGCCCCTCAAATACAGCTGGCACAGTACTCTGATTATGTGGTAGACCTCTGAAAGCAGCTAACACTCCAATCACCGGAGAAGTGACTGGTACAAGCCCTCGGGATGTCGCAGACCTCTCAGAAACTGCTCTCCCCTGCTACGATCTAGTCTTAAGATGCATCCTGAGATAAAGCGAAAGAAAGAATCAATATGGCACTTGATATAAGACACTGAAGGAAAGGACAGATCAATATCAAAGGAGAATAGTTGAATGAATCAAAAGAATTTTCCTAGGTATGATTGAGTATTCTCAGCCTATATCTTATATCCTATATCCTAAATCACGCTCGCAGTAGTACAACTAAGTCGTCGCACTACCACGACATCGCACAACTTGCGAAGCCTGACCTGCATGGGCTACCAATAAAAATGTATCACGACCCGCATCCGGTGTAAGGGTACAAGTCAAAAATAACGCTCAGCCTACGCTACAGAATCGACGGTAGAACGATGTCTGGGTAATCTATCTATCAATATAATGAACCACCAACAATAACAATATACTTAATCACGAATCTAAGATAAAACGAGCACGAATATGATAAATAATAGAATAGTCACATACAACTCATGAGTCAAAAATAATACATCAATGAGTCTAAAGAAGTACTAACAAATAAGCTGGAGACAAATCTAGTACAAAAGAATACTAAGAAACTACAAAACTCGGGTCATCTGTCTCAGTTGGGATAAGTCCCTCCTGAACCAGGGTCTCAAACTCTAAACCCACAACATCCTGAGGTCCATAATGTGTAGGGTACCAGTCCTCAGTATCATCTGGGAAAAATATATCCAGTCAGGAAAGGAGTAGAGTATATCTCTAATAGCAGTTCTAATCAATGATAAAAACTGTAACAGTAAATAGATGTGAATATACAAGATACAAAATAAATACAAGAGATACACAATAAGGAAATACTGGAATAAATACAAGAATGAACAATATGGCAATGAATAAGAATACTAATGTCTAAGTGAGTGAGTACTAGCTTTAATATGTGATCGACTTGGGAACTTGCACAAGAGTATAATGGCCTGGCTGATCATACGTGCAGTGTATGATCAATACTCACAAGGAACAAGACATGCACAAGGAGGATATGATCACATATCTACACTAAAATACTCCCCACCCCCGACTGTATAATAGATCCAACCATGGTATGCTATGGCACAGGATTCTCTAGGAAGGTAGCAAATCTTCCCGAGAATCAGTGTCTGTACATGCACAAGATAATCAATGAGACAAGACTTGCACAAGTACACCATATACAAGGAATAATATCTCATGACGAGATTCGGATATACCAATCTGTGTAACCATCGTGTCAAGAAACATGGATATCTACACTAGATACAATGAACATAGAGGATATCATAAACGAGAAACTATCAGAGAATGTACTAGCCTGAAGTCCAATGAATATCTCACAGATGTCTGATAGGGTGCCTCGAAGATCTAGATATGGAATGCAACATCAATACAAGGTTCTAGAAAGCAAATAAGTTAAACTAGTCAATTTCTAGGTCAACAAGTCAACTCTAAGTCAAAAGTCAAACTATGGTCAACTAGAAGGTCAACTATGGTCAACTATGGTCAACTGCCTAATTCTAGATTGCAAAAGTCTAATACAAGGATATTGGGTTCAAATACTAAAGTCTAGGTCAAAAAACCCATATATTAAATACTAGGATACCGTATCTCCGGATACATAAATCCAAAAAGAAAATATCACATACAAATGCCAAAACAATATTATTAAATAAAATCTTAATGACAAACATTAATTAGGTACCTTGGTTTTGAACCAACTTGGTATCACAACATAAACCCATAATCTTGATACCGCAAACCCAATACTTTGGGTATCCCCAATACCTTGGTACTTACCTTGGTATCTCAAGGTAATACCCAAATACTTGTTATACTAACTACCCGTAAGTATATATATATGCTACACTAATTATTATACATATATTATAATGCAATTAGCAAATTAGGACTATATTTACTTATATATTAAATACCAAATATATATATATATATATATATATATATATATATCTAATAATAGGAAATCTGCCAAACTGTCACCAAAGACCGATGTTGACTGTCGCTGAAATCTCTGATACTCTGATACGCTGCCGATTTAGCGATGGTTCTGCTGCTGTCGCTAAACTGTTGTCGATGCTGCTGTTGTTCTGTTGGGACGCTGCTGCTGTCGCCTTTGCTGCTGCTGCTTGCTACAGCTGCTGCTGCTGTGCTGTTGCGACGCTGCTGCTGTCGCCTTTGCTGCTGTCGCTAAAACATTTGTGTGTGTATATATATATATATATATATATATATATATATATATATATACACACACAATAATATAATTATATTTACATCTATAATTACTAATATATGTAATTACTACATATGAACAATACATACACCCATACATATATATAGTAAAATTTATATAATTACACCTATATGCATATGTATATATAACCATAGGATAATATGCATACATGTATTATATAAGTATATACTTATAATATAATAGCTTATATATATATACATATACATAATTCATAACCTCAACATATATATACTATAATATTTATACACATGCCCTACATTATTAAAGAGATCCTACATATGTAGAATAATAGCTACATGCAATATACATATATAGACACATAGATCTAAGACACAAGAAACATAATTATATATATATCCACACACCATACACATATACACACAACAACCACATATGTATATACTATAACTAGTAGATCTTACATATGTAAAATATTGACTCCACAATTATATAACACATATATATAGTAGATATATAGATCTAATACATAAATATATATAACAACAATATATATATATATATATATACACACAATCCAAGAATAAGAACACAAGAAAATAGATCTATCTATAAATTGCACAAACACATGGAACGTATCACTCCGTATCCCACTAGATCTAGGATACGCTTGCGATACGAGTCCACCACACATCCAAACGTACCCCGAAGGACATGAACAAGTCATATATATTATTTATGAACAATACGAAGAGTAAAATATAAATCTACGTGCCCGTGTCAAAATGTGACATGCTTAAAGTCCCGTGTCGGAGGAAAAACCCCCAAATCAACACGTATCACCAAATGGTTGGGATACGACCTACACGTACCCAATTATGGACATAACACTAGCCCCAAACACACAAGTACATGCCAAATTGATCAATAGAACCAATTGATACACATAACAAATGTCAATATCGGAATTCTCCCAAAATTGACACAAAAAGTACCATAACTTTCACAATAGGCCTCCTATGAACACAAAACCAATTCTTATGGGTATCCTATGCATATGGGTTAATATCTCATGGTTAAATCTCAGATTTAGAACCTAATTTAAGGGGGAAAAAACTGAATTGTACCTATTAGGAGATGGATTCCCAATGAAACCTCCAAATGTGATAAAGTTCGCCTCCAACTTGTAGATCCTTGCTCCTCTTTATAGATCCTTGCTTCCTTCTTCTAGATCCTTGCTCCACTAGTCTCCAATGGTGATTTGGAAAGGAATTGAGATAAAATTTGGTAGGGAAATGAAGTGGGAATGAAGGAATTTTGTTGAGGAAAATTCTAGATCTAGTTTTGAAATGAAAAGAGGAGAGAGAAATCAATTCCCCCCTCTTTAATAGGTCGGCCCCCTTTCCCCTTCCTCAAGCTACTATGTAATGTACAATATACCCCTTGGGACCTCTAATGAAGAAATAATTAAGGAGGGAAGCCTCTAGTCTAATGGTTTAATTAATTTAATGACAGATTCTGTCATTAAATACAGTGGGCGGAATTTGAACAGCAGTGGCGACGGTCATTTTGTGACAGTTGTTACCTATCACCAATTAAGTGACAGTGGTGCTTTTACACAGCAGATTGGCGACGGAGTTTTCAGTGACAGTTCGAACTGTCACTGAAAGCCTGTTTATTAAAAAATCAATGTTTTCCACCCAGTTTTTCAGTGACAGTTAGGCAGTTTTAGTTTATATTTTATATATTATATTTATATATATATATATATATATATTTATTTATTTATTGTGAGATATAATATTAGTATTGTTATATTCTTAATTGTATAATATATTGGTTTATATATATTATATTATGTATAAGGGTAAATACTATATCTATGTATCTTGAGCATTACTTTGTGTGGGTACCAAGTTGGTTCAAAACCATGGTTCCTAATTGTTATAATTTAATATTCTATATTATTATACATTATTATTAATATATATGTATTGTGAGGTTTACCTTGGATTCACGTATCCGAAGATACGGTATCCAAATATTTTAGATTGTGGTTCCTATGACTTAGATTTTAGTATTTTTATCCAAGATTTTGGTGCTAGACTTGTGCAACCTAGAAATAGATAGTTGACCTTGGGTTGACCATAGTTGACTTTAGTTGACTTTAGAGTTGACCATGGTTGACTTTTGACCAAGAAGTTGACTAGTTTAACTTGTTCTCTTTTCGGGACCTTGTATTGATGTTGTATTCCATATCTAGGTCTTCGAGGCACCGAGTCAGACATCTGTGAAACTGTTTATTGGACTTCAGGCGAGTACATTCTCTGATAGTTTGTCATTTATGATATCCTCTATGTTCGCTGTATCTAGTGTAGATATCCATATTCTTTGACACTATAGTTACACGGATTGGTATATCCGGATCTCGTCATGAGATATTATTCCTTGGTATATGGTGTATATGGTACAAGTATTTTTTTATTGGTTATCTTGTACATGTACAGACACCGATTTTTGGGAAGAGTCGCTCTCTTCTTGGGGAATCTCGTGCCATAGCATATCGTGGATGGATCTATTATACCAGTCGGGGGTAGGGAGTATTAGTATAGATATGTGATCAATATCCCTATTGAATAAAGTACAGATTACTGAATAGTGTTGATCATGCACCGCACGTATGATTAGCCAGGCCGTATTGCATCTTGCCCAAGCCGATCACATGTTAAGCTAGTACTCACACACTTAGTCATTAGTATTATTGTTTCATTGGCATTTGTTCATTATTGTATTTATTTCCAGTATTTCCTTATTGTATATATATCTCTTATATCTATTGTGCATCTTGTTTATCCACAGCTATTTACTGTTACATAGTTTTTATCATTAATTAGAACTGCTGTTAGAGATGTACTCTACTCCTTTCCTGACTGGATATATTTTTCCAGATGATACTGAGGAGTGGTACCCTACCTTTTATGGACCCCAGGATGTTGTTGGTTTAGATTCTGAGACCCTGGCTCAAGAGGGACTTATCCCAACTGAGACAGTTGACCCTGGAGTTGTAGCCTCGTAGTATTCTTTGTACTGGATTTGTCTCCAGCTTATTTCTGTATTTCTTCAGACTCATTGATGTATTTTAGACTCATGACTTGTATTGTGACTATTCTATTCCTATCTGATTCGTGCTCATTTCAATATTAGTTCTGTGATTGAGTATACTATCATTATAGTGGTTTATTATATTGTTAGATAGATTATCTAGACAGCGTTCTACCGCCGATTCTGCGGCATAGGCTGGACGTTGTTTCCGACTAGTACCCTTACACCGGGTGCGGGTCATGACAGAACTGGTGCATGAACTGGTGTCTAAAACTGCTATTGATGATGTTGGAACGTCCACTGCTGGATATAGGAATGCTTGGCCGGTCCCTCACTGCTACCGGCACTACCCAAAACATCTTTGCCTCTCTTGGTGTAACGCTCCAGTCCCAAAATACATAGAACTAGGAATACGTAACATGCTAGCTACACATTCGACTAGACTCTGGTCCAACTCGAATAGATATAAGCTGTATTATAAGTCACTATTTAGATAATCCAGTAAATTTAAATATCTATGCCTCAATCCACAATGAATAGAATACAACAAGAATGAGCTACATGTGCTAAAGTTGGCCGCCCAGTAACACACAAGCTCGAATAGACTCGAGAAAGAAATATGAGTCTATAAAAATTAGGCTACATCAGCAGATGAATATATAATATAAATAAATAGCATAACTCTAGTAGAAATGATATAAGTACCTAGTATCAAAGCCCACACGGAAAAGCAACCCAAATCAGCAACTCCAAGCAGGCTCCACAACGGTCTATGCTGCAAAACTGGCAAGGGACCAGGTCCTTAGAGGGACGTAACAAGGTACAAAAATAACATGCTAAAGTAAAACAGTATAATGCCAAATACTCAAGAGTAAAATACTGTAACCATCTAAGTGATATGCACATGAGAACATCACTCGTACTCAAGCTAAAACCACTACAGGCTCTGTGTCGGGGAGCCCATAGCAGCAAGTAATATCTTGTAGGGCCAATAAATGTGCCAAAGATCTGGGACAGAGTCTAAGGCACCTCCAGTAACATAGTATGTATATATATATATATATATATATATATATAAACATAATCAGCCTGTAGTATGGTGTGTCTCTCCCCACCCAATGTAACCTCACGTCTCATATCCATAACACGCAAAATTTGGACCTCTAGCTAGTACAATGAGTCATAATGATATATGTATATAATATGCAAGTCTCATATCACGAGTCCTATAATCCTATACAGAATCACCATGAATACCTCAAGAAGGATTCTGTCATATGAAATAGTGTCAAGTGTCCTACGGTCTGACGTGCAAGGATACAAGCACGTGAAATGGGATCGTGGTACTAACTCTCTAAGTGATGTTAATCGACTCCACGTACGGCATCGACACTCGAATCTTGTTCGGATGCTAAGCAACGTCTCACAGTCCAAGGGTAAACACACACATCAACCATATCAAATAACTAAATAAGATAATTAAGGCAAGGAACTGTGATACATCATGGCAAGGAACACTTGCCTGCTGTCTGTGGCTTCGATGATGTTTGTCCAATGTCCTCTGTTGGAAGAGTAGCAGATCTAAGATGTGCTATTAAATATATTCTAATCAATAATCATACATGCTAACTACTCTAGGATAACACGAAAGATCGTTGCACAACCTCAACTTTCAATTGATGTTCTTGTCCAACAATCCAATAGTTACGTAGCATTGAACAACGTGCCAAGATACACATGCCATGTCACTCTCAAAATATGTTGGGAGGGTATCTTATATCGTCATACCACACATAGTTATAGTAACTTATATGTGTTTGGCTATACGTAGTCCTATATGTACGTAGGAACGTATCGATATCGCAAAACTTGCACCATTGCTATCATATTCATCTAACAAGCATGAAAACTCTTAATCATATATTTTAACATCAATTATTACTTAATTAATCATAATTACTATTCTGAAATTATTTCTAAATAATAAAAAAACCAAACATCGGCATTGCATGTCATTATTTGCTTCGGATGACAACTAGTCATTCTAACCAACTTCGGCACGTAGCCTTGACATACAACCTCCATGTTGGCATCAAAATATGAGTAAATAATAAATTAATTAATTAAATATTCTGGAATTAATATAAATTATTTTTTGAAATTTCTTTACTTCAGTAAAATATAACAACTATTAAAGAACTATAACTAGTCTTGATGCGACGTGTCCGTGTCAAGGTTGTTCATTTGTATGGGGTAGTTTTTATACATAAAAATATAGATCTAATGCATAAAACTAATTCTAAACATCATCTATAATTAATATAAATTTACACAAGGTTTTATTCATGAAAAAAATAGGAAAAGAAACAAAGTTGGAAAACTTACGCGACTGCGATTGCGGCGGGGACCTTTTTCGCGACTACGGCCAAACGGAGTACCAAACTAACTCCAAACCTCACAAAATTGATGAGTCTCTTGAAGACTTCAATTATGATGTAAATATAGGACTTTTAGGATTTATTTTGTACTGTGGAGGGGTTTGAACTGCTGCTGCAACCAGCAGCCAATATTTGGCCAAAAAAAGGGTTCGGTTGGGGTTTTTGTGGAGTTGTGGCCTGTGGAAAAGGAGAGAAGAATAGGAAAAGAAGTAGAAGAGGGGGATATGATGAGACAGGAGTTTTTTCTTCATGAGATAGAGAAAAAGGGGGGCTGAACCTAATAATTAGGTTTAACTATTGAAGAGTTGATAAATATATATAGTTTAAATAGGTGGGTGGTTAGGATTGATTTAATATTTAAAAATATGTGGGAAGTATTTTTTTTAGTCTTAATATGGTAAGGGCATAAAATTTAAATTAGTGGATTGTCACAAAAATATTCACTTAGGATTTGGTTTGATCCAAAGATAGAAATATGCAACAAACTAGGTGTTTCCTAATTTGGAAATATGGGATTTAAATCTTTAATTGATTTTTTAAGATTTTGTGGATATATTTTATATGTGGGATGTGTTGTGTTTTAAAAAAATGTATAGGGATTGTTTGTTAGGATTGAGATTTGGTTGGGTAGGATCTTGGGTAGTTAGGTAGTTAGGCCAACTATGATGCCACCTATGGCACTTTCTATAAATAGAAATTCTACAAATATAAATAAATAAATTTAAATATTATATATATATATATATATATATATATATATATATATATATGCCTACATGTGTTTGGATTTGGTTTGGGTCAAGTCCTAGTCAAAATGAAGCATTTTTACGGTAACCGTGGTTCTAGATGTTTGTCAATATTTTTGAAGCATGTGAAAGATCAAAAAAATACAGCATCCATGTCCCAAATATATTAGTTACAATCAAGATTAGTAATATAAATTTTTTTTGGAAGAAAAAATATTGTGCATTGCTCAAAATATCCAAGCCAAGGCACAGTGTCATATATAAAAAAAGAATTTTATAAATTAATACTTTAAAATATTAAATAAAATTTAAAAATTTAAAAAGTACCAAATTATCCCTATTCCAAAATGAGGGGGCTTATACTTGGCCCTAAGTTCAAAGTCATCCTCTGCTGTTTGGGCCTCTGTCATGATCTTCTCAAATGTCATGGTACGACGCCCAGTAGTGAGTTATTTGATCTCTCTAATCAAGCCCTTCCTGATATTTCTAGCTTGCACCACTGGGTTCTCTACCATATACTCCACGAATGACCTTAGATGAAAAAACAACACGGCATACTCATCCACGGACATGCTCCCCTGTACTAGATCCTCGATCTAACTTTCCAAGGCACTCAAAGCCACATCGGGAAAGAACTTCTCCTTGAAGAGCTCCTTGAAGGCTTCATAAGTCAGCTCTAGTCTAGCAAGCCTCGGTTCAATACGGTACCAGGTGAGAGCAATGTCAAACAACGGGCTGCCTGCTGCCTTAATCTGCAAACTCTCTAGAATCTTGGTTAACCACAATATCCTCTCAATGTCCTCAATCCAATAACTGCATATAGTATCCCCTCCGTACCTTAGAACTCCCGAGGCCTCATTCTCTTGAAGTCTACTATGGTACTCGGTCTCGGTTGTTGCTGATACGGAGAAACCTGATGTTTGTGGTATTAAACGAAAGAATGAAATTGTATTTCAATGACGGAGTTTATGCGAAACCCGCGCCCTTCTGTTTACAAACAAACTTGTACAATGTAATCCTATACGAGGATGTGAGAGTACAATTTATTTAATCTGGGTATAAATTGCTATAGGTGTCTGATCTGCGGTCGATCACTTTAGCCCTTGGACTACACGATGTTGAAGAAGCGCCGTGGAAGACAGGTAGTAGCTTTGAAGGTTGCAGAAGAGGTTGGACGCACGAGGCAAAAGTCGTCGGTCCCTGCTCTTTGCCTGGTCTCCGGGCTCTCTCTCTCTCTCTCTCTCTCTCTCTCTCTCTCTCTCTCTCTCCTTGGACGATAATTCTCCTCCCGGACGATAACTCTCTCTCCTGGACGATAATTCTCCTCTTTCTCCTTTTTCGTCCTTTCTTCCCCATTGATAGGGGTCTCTATTTATAGAGTTTTTGGTGACAGTGACCACTCCGTCGGTGTAAAAACCGAGGAGTGGGAAGTACAACACCCTTTTACACAACGGTTAAAGCAACCAATGCCTGCGTATGGATGATCTTTTGAATGAGCGTATGACGCGGGTCCAACTAAGGGGACACAACGCGTACTATTGCTACGAAGATCACGGCATAAAAGCCACGCAGGTAGGTATCCCGTGTGTAAAAAAGGTTGGCGTAGAAGCCAAATGACTGTCACCCCGGCGCAGAGGCCGGATAGGCATAGAAGCCGAATAGGCGCAGAAGCCGGACAGGCGTTGAAGCCGGGGAGGCGTTGAAGCCGGAGAGGCGTTGAAGCCGGGGAGGCGTTGAAGCCGGAGAGGCGTTGAAGCCGGAGGGGCACAGGTTTTGAACGGGCGTAGAAGCCGCTGCGTACCGTGCCCGAGTGCTGATGTGGACGTCTTAGCCGGAATTACGGCTTTCGAAGATGTAATCAAATCTTCTACAGAGATTTGCCATCATCCCATGCATTAAATGCGAAGACGTGTTTCGAAGGTCTGCAGCCCTTCTGTGCATCCGTCGCGGAGACGTGCCTCGACTGAACCTGTCACCGCCCTGTGCAATTAGACGTAGAGACGTGCCTCGAGCCCCGTACGATGTGCAGCTTTTGACGTGGCAGGCGGTTTGTCCACTGCGGAGCGTAAACCGGCTCATGTCTGCCTGTGTAAAACAAGGCAGCGTATCCCTCTATACGCAAAAGAGCGATTTATGCTGAGGGGACGTCAGTAAACGACGGTTCGGTGGTATCTTAACCCAATCTTCTGCATTAAATGTAGAGATCCGCCATCATACTGTGGTGTGCGTCCCGAGGGGTCTGTGCTCGTTTCCAGCCGTCGTCTGGGTAGCCGTGCAGCACTTTTTGTCAGGAGTCAGAGGCCAGGTTCACTGCGTGACTTGACAGGTTCATTTCGGGGAAGATGAAGCGTTCCTCGTACGCTTTTAACGCTGCTTTGAGAGCGGCTGAGTTTTACGCCATGAAGGCGATGGGGGGGTCCCGTCTACGCCGGAGCGACTTTGGACGTGCTGCACCCTATGCGGATGGTCCCTTTTGAGCTTTTACGCCTGATGGCTCTGAAGGCCCTTTGTTTGCGATGCTCTGCATCAATATGCTGCGTAGCTCTTGCCAGCGTATTTTTCATGCTTCTACAAGACCCTCTTCAAAGCTTTTAAATTCCTTGGAATTTGAAACGCTTTGAATGAAGCATGAATGGCCCCTCGTGACTCGAAACATTTCTGAATGGAGCGTTGAAACGGTCGGTGCGGCCTTTATGACGGATTTATTGGGAACCGCTGTGATCACTTTTGCCTATAAAAAGGCGGGGGGGGTTAACCTGTTTCCCCATATTCCCATCACCATGCTAAGATGATCGCCGGAGTTCGTCGGGTCGATCTGAGGAAGAAGGAGATCATGTTCTTCCAGCATGTTGGGAGCCGAAAAAGACGGCGTCTTCGAGCAAGTGTCCACTGCAGCGATGGATCATGGAAGGATATCTTAGCCTCCCTTGCTCGGGATAATCAGCAACTTTGTATGGCGTTGCACCAGGAGAGAGGAAGGGTCGTGTTAGACCATACAGCTTGCAGACTGTTTATTTCTTCCTGAGACCCCTGCGGACGAGATCAGACAAACCGTAATCTGTCGTCCTGATTGGGTTGGGTTTAAGGAAACCCCAACTGGATCGGCCATGGCGAATGGAGGATCTTCTTGTTCATGACTGTGGTGGTCATGAACAGCCATGGAAGAAGAGGAAGATCTGAGCGCGATCTTCAGACGACGAGGGGGTCTTTTGTAGACGGAGTTTCCCTCATATGTAATCATGAGAAGTAGAGAAAAACCCCTGTAGATAGGATTTCCCTCATATGTAATCATGATTTTAATCTTCAATAAAGTCGTCTTTTCTTCATATGATCACTTGCCATACGTTGCTGTGAAGTCTGAATGTGTGCATCTTCGACACGTCTGATTCTTTACACCAACTCTGATAAGAAGAGTATTAGGCCCTGTCCTTTCCAGCGAATAATGCATAGAGCGCTGTTTTAGCATTTTGAATATTTTTAGAATTTGTCTTTTTGCTAGGACTGAGGGTCGGCGTAGAGCTCTGAACCGCTACTTCTGATGAGCAGAACCTGTTCAGTCTTCGTCTTCAAGAATGATCTCTCAGAACTCCCTTGAAACAGGGTCGAGGATTCTGGCTGAGCTTTGTCATCTTGACAGACGAGATGTTCAGACTGGAGTCTGGACGAACCTCCAATTTTGGACCCGAAAAGAGTAATTTCTCAATGTTTGAACTCTGTATATTTCGGGTACTTGGGGGTCAAGAACGAGTATCTTCTGTGTGAACTCTTTGCACTTGACCGGGTCGGGGACTGTTTTGGATAAGCGGAAAGTCGTGGAGCGCGAAATCCTCAGTCTGCAGCGTCTGGGCGTAAAACACCGTCGAGCGTGAAGTCGTAGACTTGTGGTTCCTGAGCGTGAAGTCGTAGGTTTGTCGCCTCTCGAGCATAAAAGCTACCGAGCACAAAGGCATCCGGGCGAGAAAAACCATAGACTTATAGCTGTTTGAACGTAAAGCCGTAGAATCGTTGCTGTTGAGTGTAGAAAGCTCCTTTAGCGTAGGACTTGTGGATCTGTAGCTCCTGAAAAGAGAATTTCTTCGAGCGTGAAGTTCTGCGGATCTATTGCTTCTGAGCGTAAACTGAGCACCACCGAGCGTGAGATCATCGATTTGGTATCTGCTGAGCGTAAAGCCGTAGGTTTGTCGCCTCTCGAACGTAAAAGCTACCGAGCACAAAGGCATCCGGGCGAGAAAAAACCATAGACTTGCAGCTTGCGAGCGTAAAATCGTAGATCTGTTGCTGTCGAGCGTAGAAGGCTACTTTAGCGTAGAACTGCTGAACTGTCTTGCGTGAAGAATTTTTCGAATTCGCTGACTGTCCGTCTTTCGAGGGTAGTGGGCTGACGTAGCACCCAATCATAACCGACTATTAATGCGAGACTTGGTTAGGGTCTCGAGGAGTCCGTCCGAGGATTCGAGGAGTCGATCCGAGGATTTGAAGAGTCGATTTGGACTCTATATATATCCCAAGCTTTTGGAGAGAGAAACTTTTCATCCGTCCTCTGCGAACGAGAGTTCTTGACTATTCAAGCTTTTCTTCGTTCCTTCTCCGAGCACTTCGAGTCTTCAGGAATGGAGACGAAACAAACCTCCTCCGTTAAGGAAAAGAGCATCGGTTCTCCTCCTTCTGCTGTCCCAGCGAGGGAGTCTTTGGTCGGGCAGGGTGAACTTCCTTCTGAGCGAAGTATCCTGTCGACGAGCAGCGCACCTGGTCTGAGAGGTAGAGCCTTTAGGATGACAAGAATAACGAAAAATCCTTCGCACACGTTGAACGTGACCGCGCTAGGTCATCTTCTGTGCTGATAGCCTCTTCTGAGGAAGATGATGCACGGAGGCATTTTCATCTTTTACGCCCACATTTCTCATGTGCCAGCGTAGAAGCTCCACATTTTCGTAGTTCCGAGCGTAAAAGCTCTGGCTACCGAAAACTGGCGTATGTCGTAAAATAAGCATTTTACGTTTGTGGAGGGGACTCCCGGCGTATAATAACCATATTCGTACAATCCTGGCGTAGAGCACAGATTGTCGTTTCTTTGGTTTTGTACGTTTGTGCAAGATTTTTGACATACTTTCTTTGCACTTTTGCAGTTAACTTGGGTGAGTCTCCGCTGACCGAGGTGATGGGTTCCTCCGCCGGGATGCTGTACTCGAACTACCTGGAGGACTTGTCCCACGTGGCATTTCCCCTTTCCGGACCCCAGTATCCTGAGGGAAGGGGATTTCTGCTGTCGGCTCAGGGCGAGCGGGCATTACTGAGTATGATCAACGGGGAGCCTTTGACGTATGTAGACGGAGAGCGGTACATAAAGCCGGCTTTCCTCTTTGGGGATATGATCGACAAACGGTCTCAGACGAAGCCCAAAAGAGAACCTTGGGTCTTTGCTGCCGGGAGTTCGGTTCTGTATCTGCCGACGATGCCGAGGGATTATCCCATCTCGGCTTTCTTCCACGCCACTCATCCTAGGAAGATGTCGTGGATGCTGACTCCCGATCTTCACGGCAAGCCGGGGAAGATCTTTCATCAGAAAGGAGCTGACCAGGGATCGTTCGTCAGTCGTCCTTCCGGCCCTGTGGCGCTGTTCAGGGGACTGTACCCGGGTAGTGTCCCAAGCGAAGATAGCTCAGTGATCCAGCCGGTCCAATTGGCAACTTTCTGCAACAACTTCATGGGACGAGGTGGGGTATATCACAAGGAGAATCCTCGGTGTAATGGGTGGATCACCCCAGCAAACCTCCGATGGACTAGCCTAGTTAACTGGGCCTTGAAGCGCTTTCGGCAAGAGCTAGAGGTCATTGGGCTGTATGCCGCCGTGAGTGCGACGAGCGTCGGGTTGCCTCCCAACCCTAACTTGTTCTTGGCACTGATGGAGCGATACGTTTCGCTCACCGGGACCTTCGCCACTCCGCTAGGGGAGTTGGGATTGGCCCTTCATGAGATGGCAGTTGTCTCGCAGCTGTCGATGGGGGATACCCCATACGAAGAGTATGTTCCCACCAACCGGGAGTTGGGGGATTTGGACCCTCGGGTGGCGGATGTTTATCAGGAGTTGATGTGCCAATACCTCGCCTGCACCGCTTTTTACAACGAGCCTTCTGGTTTGGCCCACACCACCAAGTGGATGTCCTACCTCTTCTTCCACCGAGCTAGGGCCGCCAAGTCGGAGAAAGTCTCAGGGGGCAAGAATGAGCCCGTGAACTGTTTGGGCGTGCTTAGTGCCCAGGTCGTGGAGGGCCTTATGGAGGAGGCCAAAGCTCCGGATCAGATCCTTGTTGAGGGGGTAGGAAAGTACCCCGAAGGTACTATGGCCCGTAGTTACTTGAGGCGCTGTCGCAGGCCTCTATCTAAGGAAGCCCAGCTGGCCGGTTTTCTCTCGTTATGGCTGCGTCGAGTAGCAGTGCCTGGTACTGTGTTCGCGGACCGCATTCACCGGAACATCTTGTGGCCGGCAGTGCGCCTGGTGTTCGGGGCGAGACTGGGCTTGCTTCCTGCCATGGTGTGCCGTATACAGGCTGGCTTGAGAGCTCTGACCGATGGGTTGCTTGCTGACGAAGCTCGGCGTGAGAGTTTTCCCAGGGTGGAATTACCATACCTGTATCTGATGGGCTGGTTAATTCTTCACAATCCCCGGGTGATGTCTCCTGGTTCTGGTAGCAGCTCAGGGGGGAATTTCTTGTTGAACTATAAGGATTCTCCCTGGAATGTGGACACCGTTCTAGATTGTCGGCTAGCATTGAACCTCAGCCATGGCTAGAAATTCCTCTGCACAACCCCTCCCGTTCATCAGAATCAATCAGGGATGAGGCTCGAGGATTCAGGTAGGGAGAAGACTGATCTTTCTCCGAAAGCCTTCAATTGCCTGGTCTGCATTAGACCCTCCCATCTCCTGTATAGGAGTGAAGATTACTGCTTCTTTGAGCCCTACTTGCCTAGTCGGTTCGCCAGGCAATTTGGGTATGATCAGCTGCACGTGGGCAATGCCGTCACCAGCTTCAGGTCCAGAGGCGGGCTCATTGATGGAGCCAGAGGATGGCGGTATTTCATCATGGGTTGCACGGGAGTCGCCTTCGTCGTGCCGGTCGTCACCACTTCCACGGAGCTGCGCATCCTTCATTCCTATGCCCAGTTCTACGTGGCGATCAACACCTTCCATCGCGACTTTGACATACGCGGAAGTCTCAGGGTGCCCTCTTCTCAAGCCGGGGGGAGAGTTAAAGTTCCTTCGGTTTCTCCTGATGAGGGTGAGGAGTTTGATACTCCGGATGAACCCCTGGAGTCGATGCCGGGGTGTGAGGTGCCTCTGCCTGCGGAGGCTTTAGTAGTTCCTCAGAAGCGAAGGGCGCCCGCTCCCAAGGAGGCTTCTGTTCGTAAGAGGAGGAAGGAGATAGTTGCTCGTCCTTTCCGCATTCTTGGTTTTGAGGCTCCCGGAAGTGGGCCTACATCTCCCCATGTCGGGGATGAGTCTTTGGCTGGAGGTTCCTCGCCTTTTAGAGAGGGACCTTCCCCAGTTCCGGTTGGCGGCGTCGGAGGATCTTCGCTAGGGGTCGCTGCTGTGGCTACTGCACCGGACAGTGGGACGATATCGCCTGTGTGGCCATGGCAGATGAGAGGATCTTTTCCTGGACCCGCGACGGAAAAAGCTTCCGCTGCGTCAACGAGCGTGCCTAGTGAGATTCCAGTTGACGAACCTCGACTGCGTCTTGGTGGAGGCTTGGAGGAACTTCGGGCGATGTCGGTTGGTCCACCTCCTTCCCCAGGTATGATAGTTCGTATTGCGTCTTTAAAGCGAGGTTTAGCTGCCTCGGCTGCAGATGCACCATATATACCGTTGGCCCCGGGTAAATGTCGTTTTCATGTCTCCTTTTGGAAAGGTTACCGTTGTACTGATGCCGACTTTCGGGTCCTTTCTTCTCAGGGGATGGCGCCCACGGGGAGTATAGCGTTGAAGCGCCTTCTGGCTCCGCTCCGGCCCTTGGCGGCGATACGGAGGCACCTGATCTTGAGGAGGAAACACCTTCGGGGCTAGCTCGCCCGGAGTGGTTTCGTCATCTCGAGAGGGGGACGAGCCCGTCATCGTGACCTTGCCTTCTGCGAGTATGCCGATAGCTTCGACTGTCGTTGTTGCGCCTCCCTTGGTCGCACCAACCGTCGAGGCGGCAGCTGTGGCTACCTCGTCTGCAATCGTCCCTGGCGGGGGACTCGCTGATATCGCGGTCTCTCCTGGCGTTCAGTCGGGTCTAGTTACGCTGACTGAGCAACATACCAGCCTCTTTTACACCGGTTTGGGAGCGATGATATCAATGGTGTTGGCGAAGAGCCTGGATTTCGAGCGCCTGAAGAGAACCGCCCAGTTCTCGATCGGGGTTGTCAGGGAGTTCGGCGATTCCGGGGGAGCCGATGCCCTGGAGGCGATGGTTAATGGTTTAGAGCAACCCATTAACGAGTACTTGCGGTTGGCTCAGGGCAGTCTTGACGCTGAGGCCCAGACCAGATACGGCTTTATGACTGCGCATCTTGCCAAACGGATGGAAGACCTGAAGGAACTCCTTCGAACTCGCCAGCTGGAGGCGATTCAGAGGAAAGCCGCCGTGGATGAGATCCTCGCCCTCCAGACAACGTGCCAATCCGAGCACGAAGGGAATGTAGCGAGGATTCACAGGTTGAGGGAGAAACTCGCTCAGGCAGAAGAGTGGGCTTCCCAGTCGTTGGCAGGCTTGGATGTGGTGGCCGGTCGACTAAGCACAGCGCGGCGGGATCTGGATCGCGCGGAAGGTGCCTGTGCGGGCGTTGGTCGGACGATAGCCGAACTGTCCCATTCGAGTGACAACGAGGCACTGCTGGAGTGGGCCCGTGCTAATGCCTTGGCTATCAGGGACGAGAGGATGGCTGCGCTAGCGCGGCAGATTCGTGACATGACTGCTCCGCCGCAATGATGTACTCTTTTTGCCCTTTTGCTTTCCCAGATATAATTTTGCTCTTTCTTGGGAATAAAAAGAGACCTTTTTCCTGACTTTGTGGACCCATCATTTCGGAATGTAAATGACAGGTTAGGGCGAGAGTGGTATCAGAGGTAGTATGGACGTGATAGACTCTCGGTAAACTTCAGCAGGGCACATCTATTCATAGGTCATATGGACATGATAGAACGTGCTGTGGCCAAGGTTTGCAGGTAAGGCACTATCAGAGGTGATATAGACATGATAGGGTCTACTAGAGATTACAGCTCAGAGGTAATATGGACATAGCTGTTTTATGGTCCTATTACTTTTTGCGCACCTAGGTGCAAGTAATAGGTTTGAGGACAAGCCCTGCTAGAGGTAATATGGACGTAGCAGATTTTGTGGACTCAACACCACTGGCGTACTTAGATTAAGTACGGGTGTTAAGTTGAAGTGACGATCGATATCAGAGGTAATATGGACGTGATAATCGATGGTCAGAATCTTGGAAAGCCTGTTCAGAGGTGATATGGACATGGCAGATTCTCCAAGGAAATACAGTTCAGAGGTAATATGGACATGACTGATTTGTGGACCTATTACTCTTTGCGCACCTAGGTACAAGTAATAGGTTTGAGGATAAGCCCTGCTAGAGGTAATATGGACGTAGCAGATTTTGTGGACTCAACACCACTGGCGTACTTAGATTAAGTACGGGTGTTAAGTTGAAGTGACGATCGATATCAGAGGTAATATGGACGTGATAATCGATGGTCAGAATCTTGGAAAGCCTGTTCAGAGGTGATATGGACATGGCAGATTCTCCAAGAAAATACAGTTCAGAGGTAATATGGACATGACTGATTTGTGGACCTATTACTCTTTGCGCACCTAGGTGCAAGTAATAGGTTTGAGGACAAGCCCTGCTAGAGGTAATATGGACGTAGCAGATTTTGTGGACTCAACACCACTGGCGTACTTAGATTAAGTACGGGTGTTAAGTTGAAGTGACGATCGATATCAGAGGTAATATGGACGTGATAATCGATGGTCAGAATCTTGGAAAGACTGTTCAGAGGTGATATGGACATGGCAGATTCTCCAAGGAAATACAGTTCAGAGGTAATATGGACATGACTGATTTGTGGACCTATTACTCTTTGTGCACCTAGGTGCAAGTAATAGGTTTGAGGACAAGCCCTGCTAGAGGTAATATGGACGTAGCAGATTTTGTGGACTCAACACCGCTGGCGTACTTAGATTAAGTACGGGTGTTAAGTTGAAGTGACGATCGATATCAGAGGTAATATGGACGTGATAATCGATGGTCAGAATCTTGGAAAGCCTGTTCAGAGGTGATATGGACATAGCAGATTCTCCAAGGAAATACAGTTCAGAGGTAATATGGACATGACTGATTTGTGGACCTATTACTCTTTGCGCACCTAGGTGCAAGTAATAGGTTTGAGGACAAGCCCTGCTAGAGATAATATGGACGTAGCAGATTTTGTGGACTCAATACCACTGGCGTACTTAGATTAAGTACGAGTGTTAAGTTGAAGTGACGATCGATATCAGAGGTAATATGGACGTGACAATCGATGGTCAGAATCTTGGAAAGCCTGTTCAGAGGTGATATGGACATGGCAGATTCTCCAAGGAAATACAGTTCAGAGGTAATATGGACATGACTGATTTGTGGGCCTATTACTTTTTGCGTACCTAGGTGCAAGTAATAGGTTTGAGGACAAGCCCTGCTAGAGGTAATATGGACGTAGCAGTTTTTTGGACTCAACTAGTTTCTTCTTTGAAGTAGTTTCGTCGGATCATGAGAATCTCGCCGCATTTCACCTGAGTGGAGGAGATTAGGCGTAGTACCTCTTCAGGAATTTGCCGTTGATAGGAGCCATTAATAGGTCTCCATTGGGCTGGGCTAGTCTGTAGGCTCCGTTTGAGAACGTTGTCTCGATCACATAAGGGCCTTCCCACTTGGGCTGGAACTTGCCTTTACTCCTGTGAGTAAGAATCATCGGCCTTCTTACGGCTAAAACTAGCTCGCCGACTTTGAACACCCTTTCCTTTACTTTACAATTGAAAGCTCTGGAGATGCGTGCTTGGTAGAGCGCGATGCGCTGTTGAGCTTAGAGGCGTTTCTCGTCTAATCCTTCTAGCTCCTGAAGCCTTAACAGGTCATTCTTTTCTTGAGTCAGCTCGTTAGCCACGGCTATCCTGAGTGACGGGATCTGGATTTCAATGGGGAGAACTGCCTCGCTCCCGTATACCAGTGAGAATGGGGTACAGCCTGTCGGCGTTCGTACCATTGTGCGGTATGCCCAGAGGCACTCGCCCAGCTTTTTATTCCAATCTTTTTGTTTGAAGAGACGAACTTCTTCAAGAGTTTGATAATGGTTTTGTTGAAAGCTTCTGCCAAACCATTAGCAGCTGGATAGTATGCCGTAGAGGCGATATTGTGTATTCGATTTTTATCGCAAAATCGATGAAACGCTTGGCTGATGAACTGGGGCCCGTTGTCATGGATTATCCTTTGGGGAACCCCGAACCGATAAATGACGTGATGCTTGATGAAGCTGATCACATTAGACGCCTTTACCTCAGCGAGAGGGATTGCCTCTGCCCATTTGGAGAAGTAGTCCGTGATGGCCAGTATGAACTGGTGACCTCTGAAAGAAGACGGGTGAATGGGACCAATGACGTCCATACCCCATGCTTCGAAAGGCCAGGATGCAACTGTAGGATGTAGATGCTCAGACGGTTGGTGTATGAAGTCTGCGTGAACCTGACAGGCTCTGCATTATCTTGCATACCGTATCGCATCTGAGATCATAGTAGGCCAATAATAGCCCATTCTCCTGATGCGATCCTGTAGCTTAGGACCGGGTTGGTGCGCTCCGCATACGCCGTCGTGAGCTTCCCGGATAATCTGCTGTGCTTCGTCATTAGACAGACATCTCAACAGCAGTCCGTCGTAGGTCCGGCGATACAGGCATTGCGCAGACGCATCGTAGTAGAAACGTAATGATCGTCGCTTGATGGACACTGCTTCTTTGGGGTCCTCTGGCAAGATTCCGTATGCGACAAAATCTATGAAGGGACTTCTCCAGTCTTTTCTGGAGAGATCTGTGTCCACAGCGTGGCTGCATTCTATGTGAAGGTTGTTCTTCACACAGAATAAGTCTCTGTTAAAGAGGATTACCGAATCCTGCCTTCTTATAGGAGTGGCTAAGTCAACAGCTAGGCTAGCTAGGGCATCGGCTTCCAGATTCTGAGACCGAGGCACATGCTCGAGGAAGAATCCTTTGAAGGTCATGGCTATCTCGACCGTTGCTTGGTGATAGGGGATGAGGTCTGGATTCCGGACTTCATATATCCCTCTGACTTGGTTGATGATAAGCAAAGAATCACCGAAAGCTTCCAAGGATTCGACCCCCAGCTCTTTGGCGACTTGGAGCCCGATTAACAGAGCATTGTATTCTACCGCATTGTTGGAGCAGGGCTCGCTAAGAGAATATGCTCGGTAGATGACGAGCTGATCAGGAGTGACCAGGACGATTCCTACTCCTGAGACGATGTTTCCCTTAGGACCGGTTCTGGAGGCCCCATCGAAGAAGAGTTGCCATGCGTCAGTCTCCGTCGCGGAGTTACACTCTGCAACTTCGTCGGGAATGTCCTCGTATAACTTGGAGGACTCCGGGATCGGATGAGCAGCTAGGAAGTCGGCCAGTGCTTGGCCTTTGATGGACTTCTGCGGTACATATATCATATCATATGGCGTTAATAGCATCGCCCAAGTCGCGAGTCGGGAATTAAGAACACTTGGCTTGCTCATGAGTACCCGAAGAGGATTAATCCTGGAGATGATATGAATGGTTTGCCCGGCGACGTAGTGTCTCGTCTTCTGGACAGCGAACATCAGAGCCAAGCATTCTTTCTCCACTGGGTTGTACCGATGTTCAGCTCCGACCATCATTCTACTGAGGTAGTAGATGGCCTGTTCATGCCCCATGTCGTTCTTTTGCGCGAGAAGAGCTCCCAGCGAATGATCCATCGCTCGAACTTACAGCAAGAACGGCCTTCCCATGACGGGAGGTGCTAGAACTGGCGGAGTGGTGAGGTAGCGTTTGATATCTCCGAACGCCTGTTGACAGGTTTTGTCCCACACGAAGGATACACCTTTCTTCATGAGGTGAGAAAAGGGCTGACATCTCCCCGAGAGGTTGGATATGAATCGCCGGATATAGGCCAGACGGCCTTGAAATCCCCGGAGTTCCCTCAGATTACGGGGTGGTCGCATTTCTACGATTGCCTGGACTTTGTCAGGGTCTACCTGGATGCCTCTGGCGGTGATGACAAATCCCAGGAACTTGCCACTAGATACACCCAGAAATGACTTTGTAGGGTTCATCTTGAGTTGATGGCAACGTATTAGCTCGAATACCGTTCTCAAGTCTTGGAGGTGATCACCTTTGAGGCGACTCTTGACGGCTATGTCGTCTACGTAACATTCCACTGTTTTGCATAAATGTTCATGGAATATGTTACTCATGGCCCGTTGGTATGTAGCCCCGGCATTCTTTAATCCGAAGGGCATAACCGTATAGCAATATACCCCCAGTGGTGTCCGAAAGGTGGTGTGCTTCTCGTCTTCAGGATGCATCTTGATCTGATTGTATCCCGAGAATTCGTCCATGAAAGACATACGTTCGAAACCGCAGGTATTGTCGATCATGATGTCGGTAATAGGAAGGGGGAATTCATCTTTGGGGCAGGCCGCATTCAGATCCCGGTAATCGATGCAGATACGTACCTTCCCATTCTTCTTCATGACCGGTACAACATTGGCGACCCAGTCGGGATGTTGCTCTTCACGGATGAAGCCGCAGGCTATCAACTTCTTGACTTCAGCCTCAATGGCGTCAATCATATCCGGGCGGAACCGGCGTTGGTGCTGTTTGACAGGCTTTGAGTCGGCCAATATGTTGAGCTTGTGAGTAGCCACCTTTGGATCGAGGTCTGGCATATCCTCGTAATTCCATGCGAAGACGTCGATGTATTCTTTTATCAGTTGGATGATTTCTTCCCTTTCAACTGGGGAAAGATAATTACTGATAAATATTGGCCTTGGTGAGAGTTCACTCCCAACGTCGATTTGGATAACTTCATCTTTGGTGGGGGGTTCCCTTTGCTCGAAGCAAAATTCCCACTGCGTATCCATGTGTTGAGCCCAAGCGTCGTTTTCGAACAACTCAGATTCTTGTTCGCTTGCCTCCAAGGGATTTGTCGACGCCATATTCACCGAGAATGTTTGTCCGAGATCGTTGGACGAATCGGAGAACGTCGAGCCACCTTGAGGAGAGGCAATGGTGTCTTCAGAAGTCGCAAGGGAGGTCGGATATCCTAACCCGAAGCGGGTTTGTTGGTAGCAAGGGTTGCCGAGCAGCGGCGTACGCCTGCCCCTCCCACCGTTTAGACCTTGCTTTTGCTTCAGATCGTAGCCCATATTTTGCATGATCTTCAACGCTTGCGGGCTGTATCGGCGAACCTGTATTTCCCCAGTATCGTCGTCGAAAGCATCTTCTTGGATAGCTGGCTGATTGCGCATACGGCCGAAGAATATTGGACGCTGACTGCTGCAGGTAGGCGGGATAATGAAGATAGAATCCTCATGGGGTCCATACGTTGCGACGACGTTGGATGATGATGCTACTTCCCATACATACGGATGATAGGCCTTTATAGCTCCCAAGAATTTTTGTGCTATCGGTCCTATCTCATCAATGTACTGGAAAAGGGGACCTTTATTGTCTTTGGCAACTGCGTTAGTAGTTTTTACATCCCTTTTGTCGCGCCGAAGGTTGATGACCAAGGGTGGAGGTTTTTTACTTAAGGTGATTACTAAAGGATCACCCCTTCTTCCTGAGCTAGTATCGTTCAGGTGGGTGGTCATAGGCTCTGTGGCCTTGGGACGAGCAGTCCGTCCTTTTACCTTGATTGACAGAGGTTGTTCGACAGAGGGTTCTTCTGGCTCCCGACGGGATTCCTTCTCTGTTTGGGCCGTCACCTCTTCCGTGTAGCTCTGAGAGTATAACACGGCGTCGGAGTAGTAGGATTCTACCCCTCTAAACGGATTTAGGTCGGCAAACTCCGTTTGCACTGCCCCTTTGGTATCTACATATTTGAAGCATTGATGTAGAGTTGAAGGGACAATGTTGTGGTCATGGATCCACGGTCTTCCCAGCAGGATGTTGTAGGACACCTCTGAATCAATGACGTAGCACGTAGCCACCGATCTAAGGTTGCCAATCTGGATCCTCAAGTGAATCTTCCCCAATGGTTTACTCTTTCCAGCGTTGAAACCCACGATTGTAGTAGTGGTATAGGCCAGTTCGCTGGTGGGGATCCTCAATGGTCTGAGTAGACTGTGAGGAATGATGCTGATTGACGATCCTGGATCTATGTGAATCCGGTCGACCTCCATGGAACCGATATATCCGGTGTGATAGAGAGGCCTGTCATGCCTGTTGTGTTTCAGCAGCATGTCGTCTTGGGTGAAAGTGATGTTTGGCACCACCTCCATCACACTGTGGCATTGAGGGCACGCCACGGGTTCCTCGTCGGGGGACTTGAGCTGGGTCAGGTACACATCCGCTTGCATCAATGCTTCGCTCAAATCTAGGCGAGTGTCTTGGGAGAGCCTGAGTAGCTCGAAGATGGACAACCTGGCTGGCGTATTGGCCAGTTGGGCCAGGATGTCAAAGTTGTACGGCTTCTCTAAACCTTTGTTCGGAATATTTTTCATAGGTACATCTAAGCGTACTTCCTTTTGTTTTCCCTTGTCCGCTGGAGTTGGTTTTGAAGGACCGGTCTCTGGTGTGGCGGCCTCGAGTCCCGAAGGCTTGGTGGCTGGAGCGTCTTCTGGGCTCGTGCCGTAGCCAACACCTCGTCTTCGTCTGAAGTCGCAACCATATGGCATGGTTTGCATTTGGAGTTCTTCCTAGACTTAGCTCTGATAGCATCAGTCTCTTCCTCGACTTCTGACACTAGGTCGGGATGAACCCACATAATCTCGCCTTGCCGGGTAGTCAGGGGTACCAGGTTGCGATTTTGATCCCGAGCTGGAGGGAGATTGACGATGTTCATCGTTGCTCGGAAAATAGGTGCGACACCATCCAAGATCGTTTGGAGAGGCAGACTGCCGAACTGGAGAGAGATCATGTTGGCCGTGACCGTCTTCTCAGTGTTATGCAGGGTGATCGCCTTAGCATCGATTAACCCCTGGATCTTCCTTTTCAGTACGTAACACGCCTTTGTTGGGTGGTGTACGTATCGGTGGAAGACACAGTATTTGGGGTCGTTAGTATTGCCAACTTCCTGGGGCCGCCTCAGCTCTGGAAGGGTGATCTTGCCACTCTTGACGAGACACTCGAATATGCTCGGGACGTCGTCGTCGTCGAAGGAGTAGACTTCAACGGGTCTGGAAGTCCCGGGCTTCGCTTGCGCGGTTGCCGCAATCTTTGGTCTGGCCGTATTGATTGCCAGGGCTTCTTTCCCTTTGGGACCACGAGGGTGGTCGCTGCTAGGAGATGACCTCTTGCCTCTGTCGGAGGCGGAGATCATGATGCCATTGTCGCGCGCCTTGCGACTGTTGTCTTGGGCTGCTACTGCCGAGATGATGAACGAGGGCCAATCACGGAACTGATATGGTCCTGTGAACACCGAGACCACGGGAAGGAGGTTCTTCCTGCAAATGTCCACCAATGCAGAGTCGGGAACTCCTGGAGGCATTTGTAAGGTGGCCTGACGAAAACGTTCGATGAAGATGCGAACGTCTTCCTTTTTCTTTTGCTTGACTTCGATGAGAGAGGACATAGACATGTCCATTCCTCCCTCGTAGAATCGCGTGAAGAATAAAGTCCTGAGGTCTTCGAAGGAAGTGATGCAGTTATCCGCCAAGCTGCGGTACCACTGATAGGCTACTCCTGAGAGGCAACCTTTGAACACCCGAGTAAGGAGGGCGTCGTTCCCTTGTAGCAACACCGTCATCATGCTGAAATAATTCATGTACTGGCTCGGCGATGTTTTTCCCTCGAACAGAGCCATGGTCTGAGGTTTGTACCTCGGCGGGAAAGGGACTTCCTCCCAGATAGCTGGGTAGGGCTGGTTAATTCCCAGTTTTTTGAGCTGATCCTTGTGTTTCAAGGCGTCAAACTGGGCTTTCAACTCCCGGACTGCCTGCATCGGATTTTCAGTCGGAAGCGGGGCCATGGAGTGGTGTGGAGTTGGTTGTACCGTAACCCTAGCGGGAGGTAAGGCATTCTCTGAGTGAGGAAGCGGAGGAACTGCTGACTCTTGATCCAGCGCGGGCTCTTGGCTCGGGTGGGATGGTGGTAAGTTCACCCCCACACGCATCTGAGTTGGCGGGACCGACGCTTGAGCCATGGCAGTTGCGTGCTGAGTTAGCATCATCTGGTGCATGTTTTCCATCATGGATTGCATTTGCTTCAGAGATGTCTCCAGTGTGGTAATGCGTTGTTCCGCGCTCCCTGACGGCGAAGCTTTCTCGCATTCATCTTCAACGGCGTAGGCTCCCATCTCCCTGGGCGTCATTGAAGGATTAGTATAGGTCGCTGTAGAAGTCGACTCTACACTTTCTGCTTCTGATCCCTGGCGACCCCCAGCGTCAGAATCGGAAGAGGATGGAGCTGGTTGTCGTGACCTTGCGCGAGTGTTCTGGAACACTCCGGCTTCAGTGTCACTGGACCTCCTTCGGCTCGGGGGCTTGGAGGGATGACGTCTTGAACTCGACACTCTTCTACGCATGTGTGAGGCCATGTTTACAGGCGCATGCGTGGGTTCCTCTTCCTGGAAAGACAGAGAGCAGCTCAATCGGTCGAAGACCGATCGTTTTGTTTTGGGACAGCAGCAATTAATCACAACCTTGTGGCTATTACAACGATGCTCGCTAGGAGACGTAATAGACATGTTGGAAGGTTCCCTCTCTTTACCCTTCTGGATTAGATATTTGCGTAGGTCAGGAGGAGTTGCCGGAGAGGCCCTCAGTCGGCCATTGGCTTCTCGCGTAATCCGGAGGGCAGGCATTCTGTTCCTTCGCTGGCGTGAAGGCCGAGAGGTTGAGTAGCCTGCCGCTTGCTTTCCCTCGCGGAGATTACAGCGTACATCGGGTGTACCGTAGAGGTCAGATGATGCCTTGCGCGTGGAGCGCGATCTGTTCTTCCGTCTTGGCGCCGAGGCACCATCGAAAGTTCTATCTGAACCGCGCGGAGCGGGAGACAGATTTCTACGCGTGAAGCGCAGTGAATGCATCTGGGTTAGCACTAAGGCTTCGCCCGAAGTTTTGTCTTTACCGCGCGGAGCGGGAGACAGATTTCTACGCATAAAGCGCAGTGAATGCTTCTGGGTTAGCGCTAAGGCTTCGCCCGAAGTTTTGTCTTTACCGCGCGGAGCGGGAGACAGATTTCTACGCGTAAAGCGCAGTGAATGCTTCTGGGTTAGCGCTAAGGCTTCGCCCGAAGTTTTGTCTTTACCGCGCGTAGCGGGAGACTGAATTTTACGTGCGGGGCACGGAGGGAGCGACGCTACAACCTCGTTGGCCGAAGAGATCGGAGAGATCGGAGAGTCCGGAGAGATCGGAGAGATCGGAGAGTCCACAGGAATAGTAGAGGATGTCTTGGGCATCCACACATTGCGCAGCTTCCTGTCGTCTTGGACGGAGAGAGGGCGAGAGCTACCCCCGGTTCGAAGCATGTCTTCGTAGGCTGACTGGTCGAAATGAACGACCAGCGTCTTCTTCACGGTTCCCACGGATACCGTATCGTGTTGAGCAATTACTTCCTCGTCAGAAGAGAAAGATGTCCCCAGCAGAGTCGCCATCTTGTTTGTGGTATTAAACGAAAGAATGAAATTGTATTTCAATGACGGGGTTTATGCGAAACCCGCGCCCTTCTGTTTACAAACAAACTTGTACAATGTAATCCTATACGAGGATGTGGGAGTACAATTTATTTAATCTGGGTATAAATTGCTATAGGTGTCTGATCTGCGGTCGATCACTTTAGCCCTTGGACTACACGATGTTGAAGAAGCGCCGTGGAAGACAGGTAGTAGCTTCGAAGGTTGTAGAAGAGGTTGGACGCACGAGGCCAAAGTCGTCGGTCCCTGCTCTTTGCCTGGTCTCCGGGCTCTTTCTCTCTCTCTCTCTCTCTCTCCCTCTCTCCTTGGACGATAATTCTCCTCCCGGACGATTACTCTCTCTCCTGGACGATAATTCTTTTCTTTCTCCTTTTTTCGTCCTTTCTTCCCCATTAATAGGGGTCTCTATTTATAGAGTTTTTGGTGACAGTGACTACTCCGTCGGTGTAAAAACCGAGGAGTGGGAAGTACAACACCCTTTTACACAACGGTTAAAGCAACCAATGCCTGCGTATGGATGATCTTTTGAATGAGCGTATGACGCGGGTCCAACTAAGGGGACACAACGCGTACTATTGCTACGAAGATCACGGCATAAAAGCCACGCAGGTAGGTATCCCGTGTGTAAAAAAGGTTGGCGTAGAAGCCAAATGACTGTCACCCCGGCGCAGAGGCCGGATAGGCATAGAAGTCGAATAGGCGCAGAAGACGGACAGGCGTTGAAGCCGGGGAGGCGTTGAAGCCGGAGAGGCGTTGAAGCCGGGGAGGCGTTGAAGCCGGAGAGGCGTTGAAGCCGAAGGGGCACAGGTTTTGAACGGGCGTAGAAGCCGCTGCGTACCGTGCCCGAGTGCTGATGTGGACGTCTTAGCCGGAATCACGGCTTTTGAAGATGTAATCAAATCTTCTACAGAGATTTGCCATCATCCCATGCATTAAATGCGAAGACGTGTTTCGAAGGTCTGCAGCCCTTCTGTGCATCCGTCGCGGAGACGTGCCTCGACTGAACCTGTCACCGCCCTGTGCAATTAGACGTAGAGACGTGCCTCGAGCCCCGTACGATGTGCAGCTTTTGACGTGGCAGGCGGTTTGTCCACTGCGGAGCGTAAACCGGCTCATGTCTGCCTGTGTAAAACAAGGCAGCGTATCCCTCTATACGCAAAAGAGCGGTTTATGCTGAGGGGACGTCAGTAAACGACGGTTCGGTGGTATCTTAACCCAATCTTCTGCATTAAATGCAGAGATCCGCCATCATACTGTGGTGTGCGTCCCGAGGGGTCTGTGCTCGTTTCCAGCCGTCGTCTGGGTAGCCGTGCAGTACTTTTTGTCAGGAGTCAGAGGCCAGGTTCACTGCGTGACTTGACAGGTTTATTTCGGGGAAGATGAAGCGTTCTTCGTACGCTTTTAACGCTGCTTTGAGAGCGGCTGAGTTTTACGCCATTGAGGCGATGGGGGGGTCCCGTCTACGCCGGAGCGGCTTTGGACGTGCTGCACCCTATGCGGATGGTCCCTTTTGAGCTTTTACGCCTGATGGCTCTGAAGGCCCTTTGTTTGCGTTGCTCTGCATCAATATGCTGCGTAGCTCTTGCCAGCGTATTTTTCATGCTTCTACACCTGAGGCTAGGCGAGTGCTGCCCTCTCAACTGCAGCTATAGCAAGCTGGTGGGCATTCTCTATGCCTTTATGCATCACATCTGACTTCCTATGCTGGGCCTCGGTTTGGGCCCTCTATGCCTCCATTATCGCTCTAATAGAGCAAACATATGTGCGACATCCATTGTCACTGGAGGTGGTGAAGGAAGTCTCCCTAAATTAGCCAAAATTGTCCTACGAACAGGCAAATGAGGAGGACCACCAACAACTTCTGAAACACCCATACGGACAGGCAAAGCAGGAAGAGCAACTCCAGCTGCCCTAGTAGAAGGTCGAGAGGTGGTAGATCTCATGGAAGCTGCAGCTACTCCCGAGCAAAAGAATCTGATCTTCGGAGTCATCCTGAAGACAGATTGAAACAAAAAATCAATATGGCACAAGATAAGATATTATCAAAGAAGGACAATAATATCAAAGATAATAAAGTATTCAGAATAAATGAAGATTAGAAATTTTAAGTCAAATTGGAATTCCTAGTTGTGATTGAGTATCTCTCTCTCATCCTAGTATCCAATATCCTATATCATTTTGCAGGCTCGCAGTAGTACAACTAAATAGTTGCACTACCACGACATCGCACTAATTGTGAAGCCTGACCTGTATGGGCCACCAAAAAATGTGTCACGACCCATACCCGGATGTGAGGGCACGAGTTCGTGATCAACGCCCAGCCTGTGTCTTAACAACGACGTAGAATGCTGTCTAGGTCAACAATACTATCTGTCAAGATCTCACAATATAATAATACAACCTTTCAAAGATATCTCAACTCCATAAGGAGGACAAGATGATAATATAAAGTCAATATCAATACTCAATCAAAAAAATTTATAAGAAGGATAAATGGCACGATATGATAAAATAAAGAAGTCACAAGTCACAACTAGATAGTCCTCAACATCAACATCAATCTAAACAAGTCTAGGAGTAATAATAATATATCACAAAATTCTAATATGCTGGAAAAAATCCAGTACTATAATGCTGAGTAAAGGTAACTGGGATAACTAATGATATCGGCTAAGCCTCCCAGTAATCACTCCTGGACTAAAGGGTTCAAAGTTGTAACTGCTACCTCCTACGGTTCATAATGAGTCGAACACAAATCCTTCCAATACTCTAAAAAATATATCCAGTTAGGATAGAACATGTACAACCCAATAACTGTTCCAAGTTAATTGATAATGACAATAAACAGAAATAGAGAATGTAATACAAGACGATGAAGCAATGAACATATATCATAGTGTGGTAGAAAAGAGACATATAATCTAGAGCAATATGGCATAAACTGATCATAATAAAAAGGAATATAGAGGAAACTGTAAATATACTAAGTGTTTTGAAATACTAGTTAGATATGTGATCGACTTGGGTTTAACATTGTCTACTTAAACGTGGATAAACATTGCCTATCTTAAACATTGAATATTGACTATGATTTGGTCAAATATCTAGCTAGCACTTCCCCCGCCCCGACGGGTACAATGGATACAACTGTGACACATTACAATGCAATATACTTAAGAAATTTTCTAACGTTAAACATTGTCTAATAACCATACGAGAATATAAGAAATAATATAAATATGTAATAAAATCTTATGACTGAAGATCCATATGCGTACTAGTTCGTGCACCATCGTATCAGGAATCAAGTAAAATATTTCTAAATACTTGTATTATAGGAATTATCAAATAATAAAAACTATCAGAGAATGTACTCGTATGAAATCTAGTATAAAAATATCAAACAGTATCCGTATCGGTGCCTCAAGGACCTAAATATGAAATATCATGTCAAAATAGTATTTTAGAATCATAAACATGCTAAACTAGCTTGAACTAGGTCTCTAGGTCAACACTAGGTCAAACTAGGTCAATGAAAGTCAAATTAAGTCAAACTAGGTCAAACTGAGTCAAACTAGGTATTCTAGGTCAACACCTTACAAAACTAGATTTCTAGGCTATACTAGTTAGTATTAACTAATACTAGCTATATTAAGTATACTAGATAATATCTTATACTATATATTATAATATATATAGACTCTATATAACTAATAACTTAGAGTATCTTAAATAAATTACTATAACTTACTAATACCTAGCCCACTCTCTCGAGGTAAATCCATTACCTTAACTAGACTCTAATACCTTAGTCTCAGTACTAATACCCCTAACTAAACTTATGGGTATCATATATATATCTTAGCTATATATTTATAGTATCTTAATACGTAGCTAATACAATAACGTAAACTCAACTTAACCTTATCTCAGTATCAAGTATCCTTACCTTAATATCCAGCCTTAGTACTAACTCACCTGGATCTCCAGGTACCCCCCTTACATATGTATACATATATTGAACAAATGTTCACTCATCAAGACTAAAACCCTGTCACGCTCCAGTCCCAAAAATACGTAGGACTATGACACATAAGCATGCCAGCCGCATGGATATGGCAACTCCAATATATGGAAACCAAATCCACACGTACGCTGAAATATGAATATCAAATCCACAAGTGGTATAAAACATATGTCACAAGTCACAGGGTATACTCTAGATCTCATCCACAGAAAATCAATATAAACAAATAACCATCATCTATATAACTAGATCTCAATATAAGTAGCTAAGGATGATAGTTGGATGGAAACAAATCTACTACCAACTCGAATGGAAAAGTATATACAATATAAGTACAATACCACAACACAATATAAGAATACCAGCTATCAATCACAGCTCGAAGAGAAGACATCCTCGGATCACAAGTAATCATCCAAATCTGCGATCCTGCAAATACTCAAGAACAGATACACCTGGCGGAGGACCAGGTCCTCAGAGGGACGTAACAAGATACAGAAAATACAAGCCAATTTGAGTACAGTAAACATGCATAATATTTGAAAATAAATAAGTACGCTGTACAAGACAATCTATATGAATGCAAATGAGGACAACTTTTCGACGTATGGGCAAGGGTAGGCTACTCGATCTAAGCCTCACAACTCACACACACGCCAATGGACATCAGAAATCGACATACCTCTGGGATAGCGACCAGCGCGACTCTACAGAAATTGACATACCTCTGGGGTAGCGACCAGCGCGACACACGCCCGTAGTGCGAACTATATACTACGGTTTACCAGAGTGGTTAAAAGCCCATATGCCTAATGATTGTCCTCTCATGATACTAGGTGTCAAGTGTGTGTCAACATATCTAATATATATAGTAATGACTGAACTAACTACACATGCAATGACTATAACTGAACGAAACTACACAGGCAATGACTAAACAGAAATATAAATAGCATGCAAAGTACTGTAAACAATTTGGCAAGGTATCTTGCCTGGTAAGGAAGCTGCGATGTACCAATAACCTGCTCCAGAAGTCGGATAGAACAAATCCAATATCCTATGTATTACAAATTTATCACGTCAAAAGATAATTTATTTTAATTTATTTAATTATGGAATAATTACTCTAAAATCCTATTTTAATCTTATTATTCTGATTTTTATGTTAATTCCTAAATTTTGTCCAAAGAAACTGAATTTTATCAACTCGAGACTCATGGCACGCAAATCGAGGCGATCTGTTGACCGAAAAGTCAACCGACACAAACTCAACTTTCATGCATAATTTCCTATAGATTTCAGCGTCAAAAACATGCTGGAATTTATGGCTCGTCCGAATTCAAATTCGTTTGGGAATTATGGCACATACAAATTTTGTATTGTGCACCGATGGTTAAATTCTAACCTAGAAGTTCTACAGAATTAACAGTATAAAAATACTTCGAATTAAATTCTGGGGAAAACATATGTCAATTATCTAGACATTAGGTTTCCGAAACTTTAAACGGTTCATGATTCTGATTCCTGGTTCTCCCGGAATCGCGAAAACATTAAAACACGTCTATTTTCGGACATGCTGTGCTCTACGAATTTTACAGAATTTAATACTCATAATTTCGAAAAACAATTTATATAATCAGAAATCTAACCTCAATATCGTTCTAACAAAAAAAAACTAGGCCTCGTTTGGAGTCCGGAGCTATGCGCAATGGCTTCTGGAAGATGAAGGAACCCTAGATGACAATTCTCCAAAAATTGGCTGAAGAAAAACCATAGAAATTAATATCTAAACTATTATATATATAGAGGAGAGAGAGAGCAGCCGCGGCTCAGATAGCGCCACATGGCAGCCATCCGACACTGCCCGCTCAGATCTAACGGTCGGGGTTCGCTGCGGCTCGGCTCAGCTGAGTCCGAGTCGAACTCTGACTCGGCTCGGCTCGAGGTTAGCTCGGCTCGGCTCGCACCCACTCAGCAGTCACTAACAGGCGGGCCCGACACTGTTCACTGCTGGAGGCTGACAGGTGGGCCCCCTGTTTGCTGGCTGGGCAGAATTAATTACTTTTTGGGTTTTCTTTTTCAGAAATTAGTTTTTAATTCAGTTTTTCATAATTAACTCAAAATAAATGCTAAAAATAATCAGAAAATTCCCAAAAAATTCTAGAAAATATATTTTATTATTTAGAACCTAAAATAAAAGTTTGGGATATTTTTAATTAAGTTTGAACATAAAATAAATTCTTCAAAGTCCTAGAAAATTAGTGTTTCTAGTTTTTAATTAACTAAAAATTATGGAAAAATCCCAATAATCTAAAATAGCCTAAAAATAATTCTAAATAAATATTTATATAAGTAAATATACTAAAACAAATTATTTTCTAATTAACTAAGAGAATGCTCTAAATAACTTCAACATCTATAATAAATATAATAATATAAAATATACACAAAATACCTATTTTTGGGTGTGGGAGTTTACAATCTACCCAACTTAAAACAATTTCGTCCTCGAAATTAAAATAAGGCATAATTTGCTAAATCCTTCACATTCGTACATAAGGTACGTCAATCGCAATCTCTTCCAAAAATTTAAATAACAAAATCTATTCAAATCTATCGCGATCACTTCAAAATTAAGATAACCACTGTTTAAATCAAAATTCAACCTGTCGTAATCTCTTCTCGATTTTTAAATAATCAACATCCAAATCTAACTCAAGGCTATATGACATCCCACATCAAAATTTATATCACAATTTTCAACTATCATAATCTCCTCTAGACTTTGAATAATAAACAATTCTAATCAAATCTTATTCCTATTCTCAACCTAAGATTTTTGTAATCTTCAAATATTTAAACTCAATTTACATCCTCAATATTTCAAATAGGTGACCCAATAATCAAAATTAAACTTTTAATTCAAATCATCAAATTATAAAATTTGAATCTAATTTACCAATTGTTCAAGTCTAAAATTCTATATTTATCCTCAAAATTTATGATTCATCCTTCAATATTCAAAATTTAAATCATGTGCTCAAAGTATAAATATTTGGTCCGCAATATCAAGATTTTAAAATTCGTTAAATCCTCATTATCTTAATCCTTCTTTTAAAATTCTCCACATTTAAAAGGACTTAATCTCTCAATATAATCCTACTTGATCACAATCTAAAAGAATTCTCCTACAATTTCTACCCAACTTAGAATTTACCCATCTATCACATAAGGCTCTTACATTTAAGAAAAATATTCCTCAATTTATTTTCTCATGTCATTCAATCCTCAAAACTTTAACACCAATTATATCATATGTGATATGCCCTTAATCAATTATGAAAGATAGTCACCAAATAATGTGATTGGCCTATGGGGTATATCTTGTACTATCCGTGTATCACTTATTTCCAAGCACGAGATTTTATCTTTCTGAAACATGGAAAGACGGAAAGCAATGGAAAAGAGTTCAAGGAGGGGTAATAGAATGGAAGTATGGGAATCAAAGCGTTTAAAGAATTCAAATGGGAATTGTCAAGACAGTTGTGGATTGAAATCTTAATTTGGTAATTTCCTATTCGCATGCTCACATCGGTGCAGTTATGTACTTGATATGATATGCTTTGTCGTATCTAGAGGGTAAGTATATTTGTCTACTGGTCAACTATACATCTCAATCCACGTAAAATACTATTGCGAAGGGCAAATTAAGCGCATTATGGCTAGCTAGACCATAATACACTGATTCTGATTAGACAATTTGTATTAGTGTGGTTGATCAGGCCCCAATAACACATATGTCATGAACAAGCTCGATATAAGATTAAGCTTGCAAAAACTAGGCTATAATAGCAGCATAATTCAAGGTAGCACAGAAAATATAACGCTGGATTATGATGTGAGAAGTTACAAAATAATTCAAGTTCGCAAAAGCAAAACAACATAAGCAATAATAATAAAAGACTCTACAATCTCTACAGTTATCATACAACCTCCTTATCTAAGTCGCTAGTCGACCAAATAGGACAAGGACCTCTAAATTCTATGGTCTGAATAAATATTGTCGTCTTTTGCTAGTATGCGATAAATATGTCACGCCCCAGTCCCAAAATACCGTGGGACCAGATACGTGGCAATGGCCAGCAGTACGCACCGATGGACAAACCCAATTTAATGGATCCATCAGGGCATACTTAAGCTGTAAAACAAAGTCTACGACAATCAAGGCACAACTAATCTCATCCACACAAGATATAAATATGATCCACAGAATAAATAAGGAATGTAAATCATCAGCTAGTCTCAACAAAGTACTTCGGGGAACAACCCGATAAATATCCAGTACAAAGGTTCAACAGACCAGAATATAAAACTCTGAAATAAATAAATACTGAGCATGAAACATGGATGCTCAGGAAAAGTCTTCAGCTAACACCTCGTCCTCGGATGGCGGTACAGCTCCTGGATCAGCTCCTGCTGCGGTCCCGTATACCTCGGAATAAATCTCGTCTGCAAATCCTGGGGACATAATCCGAATCCAGGTCCTCAGGGGACATAGCAAGGTACAAGATAATACAAGCCAAAATATAAGCAGTGCAGCAAATAATGAGATAAATAGGGTAAGTATGTAAACATCTGTGTAAAATGCAAGAGAGAATATCTATAGTACTCAGGTTGAACAACTATAAGCTCTGTGTAGGGGAGCCGATAGCAGTGATATCATGAGGTGGTCTAGCTCAGCGGGAGACTGAGTAGCTGGCATAACATAATCAACCTGTAGTCTGTGGGTCTCTCCAGCAATAGATGGAACAATAAGGGAATACTAAATAATCAGCTAAGTGATATGCAAGGTGAGAGCAGCACTAGAACTCAGGCTGAAGCCACTACAAGCTCTGTGTCGGGGAGCCGGTAGCAGCAGTAATAATGAGTAATGGGCCAAGCTCGGGCTTCAGAGTCTTGTGCCTCACAATAGTAGGGGTGTATATATATGATCAGCCTGTAGTCTGTGTGTCTCTCCCCACCCATTGTAACCACGCCTATCATGACCATAACGTCTCATGTCCATGTCAGCGGGATCATAACTAATGCACAAGTCATAATGTAACTAAGGATATAGTATCTCTGTCAAGTCCTGTATCCTATACAGAACCACCACGAATATCTCGGGAAGATCCTGTCTCATGAACAGTGTCAACTGTCCTGGGTCAAAGTGTACTTGGTAAGACAAGTACAAGAAGCTAAAGTGTCACGAATATCCATCTCTAAATGACAATACACAACACCGCGTACGGTGTTGGCACCCGACTGATAATCGAATGCTAAGTATGTCACACGGTCCTAGGTTAAGCATGCACAGCAATATAATAAAGCAAGAAAATATGTAACAATACTGCAGAGTTGGCAAGGTACACTTGCCTGATGTTTGAATATCAACAGTCGACCTGGTATCAGTGAATCCTGTGGGTACTACTCCAAAAGCTGTAAAAAAACATCACCAACCATCTCAGAAGACGTCAAATAGCTAAAAACGCCTGTCCTTACGTCCAATTTGGACACAGGGGCAAAAAGGTCATTTTCGGGCCAAAGCGGGGTCCACATGTGGGCCACTTTGCACCGAAAAGCGTGCCAGGGTCAAAGGTCTCCAAATTTCTCAAACTCAGTGTCTACAAGTCAGGAACGTTGATACGAACCCAACGGAACTTCCAGAATTGGATTTCGATGAGCCGATCACAAAATCACCCGTCAAGTGGAGCCTGTGGGGCCCACGATACGCGATTTTGTCAACGTCCTCAGAATCGAACCAAAATTGGTTCACAGGACCAGCGTATTGCTACGAGTCCGATGGCGCAAGTTTCGTCTCGATCCGACGTGCGTACACAAAGTTACAGCGTGTTCCAGAAAGGACGGATACGGAGTGTCGTCGGCGGATACGCGTTGATTCCGGGATGCACGCACCTCCGAATCGACTTTTGTGAAATCCCACACGACCGTATCAACGTCGCGCACGGTTTGGTAAAGGCCGCGTGCGACCAAGTCGTCCCGTTTGGCGGGTCGCACTCAGTTCCGGGGTGAAACGGGGTATTATTTTTCCTGTTTTTGGATTACGGTGTGCGATCACCACAGGACGCGATGCACCGAGCGAGTTGCACGGGCACCGAGAGGGTCACAGAGTCTACACATAGCAACTGACGGAATTGAAAACGGAGTTACATGGTGAGAAAAATCGGTACCTGAACAGGGCTCCGTGAATCTGTTTTTCACGTGTCCGAGAGTCCAATTTCGTGTCCTGCGATATGGTTGCGGTGTCCAGGCGTCCAGGCTAGGTTTTCCGATCGTGACCGCGACGGGGCTAGGTCGACTCTGAGGCGGGGTCGAGCAGAGGGGCGGCGGCCTTGGTCGGCTGATGCAGCCGTTGTCGGGTCGGGGAGGAAGGCGTCGACGGCCCGGCGGAGATGGGGTCGGCGTCGATCGGTTTGGGAGGAACCCGGCTGATCGCCTCCGCGAAGTCGGACACAGGGGACGGCGGCCACGAGCAAGGGGAAGGCTACTGTCGGGTCTGGGAAGAGTTCGAGTGGTGGCGGCGGCCCCACGGATCCCTAGGCCCGACTTAAATAGCCGTACAGTGTTTTCCGGCTAGGGTTTTCTTCCCAATGGGTTTCGGGTCGGGTTTGGTTCAGATCCGACCCGACCCGACCCATTGTGCTGGGTTGGTCTGCCCAGGGTTGGTTCGGTTTAATTCGGGTTTAGCTCGGTTTATTAATCCAATAGCTTTTAAGGCTTTAAACGCGTTCCCGGAGCCCAATAAATTCACCGAAAAATACCCTGCGTCCGGTTTTCCATTTTACAACATAAAATATTATTTCCATAATATTTTATCACCAATAAACTGCATTTAAAATTATGGAGATCACCTTCACCTTCGTTTTAAATTCCAGAAAATTTCGAAAATTCGGAAAAATTTGTATTAACATTTATTCTGAAAATTTAGGGTGTTTACAATCTTCCCTCCTTAAAAGGATTGCGTCCTCGCAATCAAAGAATAAGCTACTAAAGAAAGAATTATGGAAATACAAGGTTGCTTAGTTTACAACTGCCTCCTCAAACAAGTGGGGGTAACGCTGGCGCATACTATCTTCTCGTTCCCAAGTCGATTCGCCAGGAATGATGTTTCCAAGCTACACGAACCAGTCTGATTGTCTGTCCCCGTAATGTCTTCTCGCTGACGTCGAGGATGCCCACTGGTTATTCTTCATATCTCAAGCTTGGGCCTACTGCGATCTCTGAATGATCGACTACGTGACTTGGGTCGGTCACGTACCTTCGCAGCTGTGAGACGTGGAATACGTCATGCACTCCTTCTAAGGATGGTGGTAATGCAAGACGATAAGCCACCTCACCAACGCGCTCTAGAATGTCAAATGGCCCAATATACCGTGGGCTCAACTTGCCTCTGCTCCCGAATCTGATAGTACCACGAGTGGGCGAAATCCTCAAGAACACGTGCTCTCCTTCTTTAAACTCCAGGGGACGTCTGTGCGTATCTGCCCAATGCTTCTGTCTGTCTTGGGCTGCTCGTAGATGATTCTGAATCTATTTCACCTTTTCCACTGTCTGTGTTACCAATTCTGGACCCAGTATTTGACGTTCACCAACGTCACTCCAACATATAGGCGATCTGCACTTCCTTCCGTATAATGCCTCAAATGGTGCCATCTGAATGCTGGCCTGATAACTGTTATTGTAGGAGAACTCCACTAAGTGCAAATGATTTTCCCAAGATCCTCCAAAGTCTAGCATACATGATCGCAACATGTCCTCCAAGATCTGAATGGTGCGCTCCGATTGGCCATCTGTCTGTGGGTGGTAAGTCGTGCTGAAGTTGAGTCTGGTGCCCAGGCTCTCTTGCATGCTTCTCCAGAAATGAGATGTAAATCTTGAATTTCGATCCGATATAATACTAACAGACACTCTATGTAATTTGATAATTTATCGCATATACATGTCGGCTAGTACCTCTGTGGACTGTCCAACTCTAAATGGCAAGAAGTGTGCCGATTTAGTGAGTCGATCCACTATAACCCATAATGCGTCTCTTCCGCTGGGGCTCCTCGGAAATCCGGTGACAAAATCCATCGTGATATGCTCCCACTTACATTCTGGTATAGGAAGCGGCTGTAACATACCTGCAGTCCTCTGATGCTTGGCCTTTACTTGCTGGCAAACTAAGCATTTGGCCACAAATCTTGCAATCTCCCTTTTCATTCCGTGCCACCAGTAATATTGTCTCAAGTCTCGGTACATCTTGGTTCCTCCTGGGTGAACAGAGTACATAGAGCTATGTGCTTCCGTCATTAACTCCTGTCTCAATTCTCCATTTGGAACATACAGGCGATTTCCAAACCTCAATGTCCCATCTTCGTGGATGCGAAGTCCTGTCTGCATACCTGCTTCTGTCCTCTCTTTCAACCTTCTAAATCTAGCATCGGTGGGCAATGCCTCCTTAATCTTCTCCACGAGGGATGACTTAATTTTAAGATTAGTCATCAAGCCATTCTGTCCTGGTAAGACAACCTCTATCTGAAGCTCCTGTAGATCTCTCAACAACTCGGGCTGCATCGTCAAGAAATAAGCCGTAGGCTTTCTGCTGAGCGCATCTGCAACGACATTCGCCTTTCCCGGATGATACTGCAGATCTATGTCAAAATCTACCATCAATTCAAGCCAACATCTCTGCCTCATATTAAGCTCCTTCTGAGTATATACATACTTCAGACTTTTGTGATCTGTAAAGATGTCTACTTTCTCCCCATAAAGGTAGTGCCTCCAAATCTTCAATGCAAATATAATTGCTGCTAACTCCAGATCGTGTGTTGGGTAGTTCTTCTCGTGTACCTTCAACTGTCTCGACGCATAAGCAATGACTTTGCCATGTTTCATCAAAACACATCCTAATCCACTACCCGATGCATCACTGTAAACAACAAACCTCCTGACCCTGAAGGAAGAGTCAAGACAGGTGCTGTTGTTAATCTTCTCTTCAGTTCTTCGAAGGCCTTCTGGCAGTCTTTTGTCCATATAAACTCCTGGTCTTTGCGTGTCAGCTTCATCATCGGTTCTGCAATCCTCGAGAAATTTTCTACAAACCTTCGGTAATATTCCGCGAGTCCGAGAAAACTTCTCACCTCTGCAACTGATGTGGGTGTAGGCCAAGTCTATATTGCCGCAACTTTCTCTGGATCCACGGAAAGTCCTTCTCCTGAGATGATATGTCCCAAGAAAGGTACTTTGTCCATACAGAACTCACACTTACTAAGTTTGGCGTATAACTTCTCCTGCCTCAAGGTCTCTAACACGATTTTGAGATGCTCCTCGTGCTCTTCATGGTTCTTGGAATATACGAGAATGTCATCAATGAACACCATCACGAATTTATCCAAGAACTGATGAAAGACTCTGTTCATCAAACTCATAAACACTGCTGGCGCGTTGGTTAAACCAAACGGCATCACCAAGAACTCATAATATCCATACTTGGTCCTGAAAGTTGTCTTCGGGATGTCTTCCTTCCTTACATTGATCTGATGATAGCCGGATCGAAGGTCAATCTTTGAGAATACCCTTGCCCCACTCAATTGATCGAATAGATCATCAATGCGTGGTAAGGGATACCTGTTCTTGATGGTCACAGCATTTAGTGCCCTGTAATCAATGCACAATCGTACTGTTCCATCCTTCTTCGGCACAAATAATATGGGTGCTCCCCAAGGTGAAATACTGGGCCGAATGAAACCCTTCTCCAGAAGGTCGTCAACCTGTTCTTTCAATTCTACTAACTCCTTAGGTGCCAGCCGATATACGGATGAGGTGATAGGCTCTGCTCCTGGAGTTAAGTCTATAGAGAATTCTATTTCCCGATCAGGTGGTAAACCTGGAAGATCATCAGGAAATACATCCACAAATTCTGATATGACTCTTGGGTAACTTGCCTCCCCTTCTACAGATAGTACCCTAAGAGTAGGCTGAACTCCTTGCTCAACTGCTCCTCGGAGAAACTCGAATTTTGGATGTCCAAGCGGTCTAAATATAACCCGCCCAAGTCGACAATCAAGAGTCGCATGGTACTGACTTAACCATTCCATACCAAGTACGACATCATAATCCGGCATGGAAAAGATCAGAAATTGAGCTCGCATCTCTCGGCCACAAACTACTACAGAACATGATCTACAGACGTCACTAACCGGGATAATTCCACCTCCCGTAAGAATTCTCTTCATCTTCGGAAGGGGTGTAGTAGCTACTCTATGGGTGGCTACAAAGCTAGCTGCTATAAATGAATGCGATGCTCCAGAATCAAATAATGCTACAGCTGGTAATGAAGCTACTAAAATAGTACCTGCGATGACCTCGCCTGCCGTAGCCTCCTCCTCAACAGCTAAGGTGAATGCCTGTCCTCGTCCCTGAGCTGGACCTTTCTACTGCTGCTGAGCCTGCTGAAATAGAGCTGCCTGTGGTGCCAGTGGTGGTCTCTGCTGATTTCCTCCTGGGGCTGGTGGCCTGACGCCTCCAACTCCTGTCTGTTATGCTCCTACTGCTGGATAAGCTGGTCGTGGAGCAGGTAAAGCTAATCTCGGCGCTCCCTCTCTGCGCTCGGTGCAGTCTCTAGTCTGATGCTGGTTGGACCCGCAAGCCAGGCAGAGTTCCAACTTACGTCTACATTCTCTCTCAATGTGACCTATCTTGTCGCAGTGGTGACAAGTAGGAAGAGATATGGCCCTGTGTGCTATCCTCTCGGGCATACTCCTCTGGGTCCGTTTTGCTGAATCCCCATGTGCTGTCCTGGATGGTGCTGAGTTGATAGGCCTCTTCAGGTTCGACTCTCTTCTGGTGACGCGCTCCATGCGTCGTGCTGCTGCGAGAACGTCGGTGTAAGATGTAGGCGCGACCGATCCAATCAATCTCTGGAGCTCGAACTTCAGTCCGTCAAAGAACTTCTCAGCTTTCTCTTCCTCTGTCGCAATCAAGGTCGGGGCAAAGCGACTGAGGCGAATAAATTCTGCATTGTATTCTTCCACTGTCATGTTGCCTTGGATAAGGCGGTTGAACTTGTCTCTGAGCTCTGACCGTGCTACTGCGGGAATATACATCACTTTGAAGAGTCTGGAGAACTCTTCCCAAGTGACTCGGTCCTGTCCGAGCCTCCTCTCCTCTGCTAACCACCAGTGATGTGCATTCTCAGTTAACTGCATTCTGACTGCAGTCATCCACTTTTCTCTAGGAAGTTCAGCGGCTTCCATCTGATGCTGAATGTTTGTGAGCCATTCATGAACTTCTGTTGGCCCCTCTTTAAAAGAAATGTACGAGGCTTGAGCTGACGAAAATCGATGATAGATCCCGTCGTTGATCGCCTTGCTGGTGGATTTGCCTGCTCCAATGCGGATACCAGGCTGGTTCTCAGATACTCGGCCTCCTGCCGATGGGCCTCTTGCTGAATCTGTTGCTGTGCTTGCATCATAGCATACATCATCTGGAACATCTGTTGCCCGTCCATGGCTTGTCCTGGCGGGACAACTGGCATCTGTGGAGTGAACTGTGGTGGAGGTGGGATGTCATCTCTCCGGAACCTTGGATTAGGCTGACCGGTTTGATCGCTCTGCGATGCTTGTCCTCCATTCCCTGGAGTCACTCCGTCTCTATAAGTAACCACAGCGTCGTGCGGCGTATCCAAAGGAATCTCATCTCCGTTCCTGGGATCCATTTCTCTGCAACCAAAAGATAAACTGTAAGAACGCACAGAGGAATCAATACAGGATGCAGTTCAAGTAACAATTTCGAGTTCGATATAGAGTTCAACAATGGGTTAAATAATGGATGAGATCTTAGAACATATCCTAGTCCTTAGGGCAGGCTAGTTCGGTCCCTAAGTTGAAACCGAACAATTTAGTCGTAGACCTGCATGGGCCACCACAAAAACTATGTCATGCCCCAGTCCCAAAATACCGTAGGACCAGATACGTGGCAATGGCCAGCAGTACGCACCGATGGACAAACCCAATTTAATGGATCCATCAGGGCATACTTAAGCTGTAAAACAAAGTCTACGACAATCAAGGCACAACTAATCTCATCCACACAAGATATAAATATGATCCACAGAATAAATAAGGAATGTAAATCATCAGCTAGTCTCAACAAAGTACTTCGGGAAACAACTCGATAAATATCCGGTACAAAGGTTCAACATACCAGAATATAAAAGACTGAAATAAATAAATACTGAGCATGAAACATGGATGCTCAGGAAAAGTCTTCAGCTAACACCTCATCCTCGGATGGCGGTACAACTCCTGGATCAGCTCCTGCTGCGGTCCCGTATACCTCGGGATAAATCTCGTCTGCAAATCCTGGGGACATAATCTGAATCCAGGTCCTCAGGGGACATAGCAAGGTACAAGATAATACAAGCCAAAATATAAGCAGTGCAGCAAATAATGAGATAAATAGGGTAAGTATGTAAACATCTGTGTAAAAAGCAAGAGAGAATATCTATAGTACTCAGGTTGAACAACTACAAGCTCTGTGTAGGGGAGCCGGTAGCAGAGATATCATGAGGTGGTCTAGCTCAGCGGGAGACTGAGTAGCCGGCATAACATAATCAACCTGTAGTCTGTGGGTCTCTGTCACGACCCGCACCCGGTTTAGGGGCACGAATGCGTGGGTACGTCCAGCCTACGCCGCAGCATCGGCGGTAGAACGCTGTCTAGGTCGAGTACTATCTAACAATCTCACGCTAGTATCCAACTCCATAAGGAGACTCGGATGATACTATAAAATATCAACAACATACTCAATCATAACTACAGCACGATAGGAATTTGAAGAAGTAAAAGAAAACAACACAAGTCTAAAGACAACATAATCATACCTGCAATCATTAACTTCCAATCCCCAAGTGTGTCTGAACCAGTCTACTAAGGTCACAGTCTGGAAAAATATTTTCCAGTCAGGAAGGAGCAAAGTACATCTCTAAATAGCAGTTCTATATAAATGACATAAGCTATGTAGCAGTTCTAGATGGAAACATACCAGATGCATGTATAGGTACGAGAAATGTACAATGAGAGAAATACTGGAAATACTGTAAGTAAATGCAGGAAAGAAACATTATGTCCATGAGTAAGAGTTCTATGACTAAGTGTGTGAGTACTAGCTTTAATATGTGATCGGCTTGGAAACTTGATCAGGCTGGTTACATGTGATTAGCTATGGTTCATATAGAGTCAGGCTAACCGTTGGTTAGCTATGGTGCATGTAGAGATCAGACTAATCACACGTAACAGCTATGGTTCATATAAATGGTCAGGCCGCACCCGACGTGAGATGTGGGGTTAGCTATGGTGCATATAAAGTTGGGTATGATCACATATCTACACTAAAGTACTCCCCAAACCCCCGACTGGTATAGTAGATCCAATCATGGTACGCTATGGCACAGGATTCCCTAGGAAGGTAGCAAATCTCCCCGGGAATCAGTGTCTGTACATGCACAAGATAACAAGGAAAACAAGTCTTGTACAAGCTACACCATGAATAAGGAATAACATCTCATGACGAGATCCGTGTATACCAATCCGTGTAACCAACGTGTCAAGAACATGTATATTTACACTAGATACAGTGAACATAGGAGATATCATAAATTAGAAACTAATCAGAGAATGTACTCGCCTTGGGTCCTTAGCTGGTAATTATCGATGTCCTGTTCCAGAGTACCCTCTGGGTAAACCAACAGTCCTATAAACATATCACAAGCAAAACCACATTTGCATCAGATGCTACGCTAACACACAGTCTATAAACACTGAAATTGGGCTACTCTAGATATGATACTGGCCACCTAGGATCATTTAGTAGATAGATACATAATTAAATATACATAACACATATAACCTTCATAACAACTATATTTAAGAATATACATTTACTGAATATACATGTATACATATATATGTACTAGTGAAATATACATTTGTTTACATATACCAAAATATGTTTTACAAGTACATATGTATATATATCAATACGGTTTTATACTGTATATATTTACATACCAAAAATATGTTTATACATGTATATATATATAGGTACACATATTTATACCCAATTGCCAAAATACGTATTTACATATTTATTTATTTATACCAAAATACGTTTTTATTAAACATGAACCCATACAAAATATATATACACATATATATTTTTATACCAAATTAATAATTATACTATATACATGTATAATTATATCCACATACACAAAATATATACCAATATACATATATACCTATGCATTTATTTAAATACATACTTATTCAATTTATTATACATACTATAATTAATATACACTATACATACCAATTAAATATATATATTGAAATAGGCTAAGTATATAAATAAAATACATGTATACCCTTTTTATTAAAATATATTAAGTATACGAATTATATATTTATACGTATACCAATATTATATATACTATTAAACATTAATTAATTAAATGCTATACATATACAGATACAATTTAAAATATACCATATACACTAATACACAATATTTATACATTAATACATACATATATGCTAAGTATATACACTATCCATCTATGTGTTAAACATTCATTAGATAACTAATATACTCTATACATCACATACATATATTATACATTATTTATATGAATATATACATATACGTATACAATTTAAAATATACATACATATATATATACAACCCAATTAGAATTATTGAAAATATATTATGTATACAAAATATGCATATATACATATACAATTTAATTTTATATACTATATACACGTATTTACATATATATCAGCTATTAAGTATATACATATACAATATACAATACATATATACATAGTAACACTATATGATACATAATTAAAATACATACATGTACATTATTAAATACATATATATACACACTAATATTAAACATTAATTAACCACCTAACTGCATATAATAATACATAAGTACTATCCATTAATTTAATTTACACTAATAATATAGTGTTTATTTAATTAAATACAATTTTATGGAAATACTAGTATACATACCTATATATGAATACAATCAATAATAATATGTACATGTATATACATATATATATATATACTAAATAGTACAAATACCATAACACATTTCATAGTTCAATTAAGAGGGAAAGAGGGAAGAAGCTCTCACAGGGGGTTTTGGCCGGAGCTGTTGCTGCCGGAGAATGCGGGCTCGAACTGGCCGAGGGAGGAAGGAGAAGATGATCCCATCGACTCAAATCTGAGTTCGTTCCTCGACTCGACGACGGTGATCTTTGGTCGAGCTCGTCGTCCGGCACCGCTGGGGATGATCGGAGGGAAACTCGTCGGTCGACGAGATGCTGTTGCGGCGGTGCTCTGAACCCCGCAGCTTCGGCTCAGCAGGAGGAGAGAAACTGGCGGCGGAGCAGTCGCCAGGGACTCGTCGCCGCGCATCGGAAGCTCATCCACTCGAAGGAGGGGCCATCGCTTCGCCGAGATCTGCCATGGTCGATCAGATGGGAGGTGGTGGCGTGAATGATGATGGTGGTGGTGTGGGTGTAGATGGGCCGGAGATGGGGTCGGGAAGGAGGAGCTGGGCTGTCCCGGAGGGTGGCTGAAATAATGGGGAAGCAGTCGGAGTACAGAGGGCCGCGGGGAGGATGTACAGCAGGCCAGCGGCCGGGCTTGGCCACCGGACTACAGAGGGAGGCCGGCACAGCAGGTCGGCTCGGGGAGATTCCGTGTGGTGGGGACTCCGTCGAGACGAGGCCGGCGGAGCTCGGAGAATGTAGGGAGGTGACTGCAGCAGCCGGAGGGAGAAGGAGGGTACCGGCAGTGGAGCGCCGGCGGGTTGTGCACTGGTGGGGATGAGAGTGGCAGGGAGGAGCTCCGGGTTGTACAGTCGGGTCGACGGCCGCACGGGCTGACGGTGGCGTAGTGGAGGTCGGAGCAGCCAGCGCCGGGGTCGGGATCTCGGGTGAACATCGGTGGAGGCGCAGTGGCTGGCCGCCGGAGTATGGCCGGGGTAGCCGGATTTCAGGAGATGGGAGATGATGGTTTCCCTCCCCTCCTTTCAATTTGAAATTTTAAAAATTAATGAAGGGAGAAGAAGAAGAAGGAGAAGAGGAAGGAGAAAGGAAAGAGAAGAAGAAGGAAGAAGGAGGAGAAAAATTCCTACGGTTTGGAGTTGAGGATGGAGGAGAGAGAGAGGTGGGGGCTTGCTTGGGGATTAGGGTTTTCTAGGGAAATGGGCTTATGATGTGACATTATATATGAATGAGGGGAATTTGATGGAGGGTGGTGATGGGCCAATTTCAAATGAATGGCTAGGATTGAACATGAGGAAATTTAATTCATGTGGGAAAAATAAAGGTGAGGTTTAATTAAAATATTTAGGATTCCTCATTGGTTAAAATAATTGGGTGAGGCCACAAAATGCCAATTTGCAATTTAGCCCCCTTAAATTTGGGAAATTGCACAAACACATAAAATGACGAAAATTGGGCGGGCGATTCGGGGTCCGACATTTTGTAGGGTCAGGGGGTGCTGTAAGACTGGTACGGGCTGAAATAGCAGGGCACTGGAATTAAATTGAGATTTTAGAATTAGATAAAATAGTATCCTCAATTTAAATAGAAATAAATGCAAGTTGTGTTCAACAATTAATTAGGAGTACATGGAGCCAAAATCAGGTCAGGTCATCAATACCAATATTGAAGAAGACTCAGAACAGAATATTTCCTTAATTTGGGTCGTACGAAAAATAGGTCAAGATGGCCTCCAATTTTCGATTGGAACGCACAACGATACAAAAATAGGAAATTAAAAATAACGTCCGCGACAATTTTTGTGCGGCCAGAAACAATGCACAAGGAGCAAAATTATGAGTTGCAAAAATAGCAGAATTGAAGGCGGACATGTCTAGGGCAAGATTGTGAAATTTGTTGGAAGACAAAAGTCTGGATAGTGCTCCAAATATCGAAGCAAAGGCAAATGCGCAAAATATTAAATAAAATACAGTAATTAATTATAAACTCCAAGAATTTATTTCTAGATAAAAATAATTAACCTCAAAATTCCATAATTCGGACAGGTGCTATCTACTGGCTTCTAGGTCAAGTCTGCTAGCTAAAATAAAATAATTAACACTGCATATAATTATATATTTAATTACACATCACACATAATAATTATTTAAATCAATATACTATTATGAAATTAATTAATTATAAATAACATAATATTAAATATTGTAAAAATTCGAAAATACCCCTGTTTTCAGAATGTGGTAGTGACAAGTCTACCCACCTTAAAAGAATTTCGTCCTCGAAATTTAAAATCCTCATACTAGTATTTAAATCATACACACTATTATTCCCTCAATTAAATTCATCAACCACGAATAATCCACAAGGTCTTTTCATAATTTCAAAAATCTGAAATTATTGTATATCCTGAAAATCCTCAAAGTAAATCAAAGTCCATCAAAAATTTCTTGAAAGTTTTGAGTTACAATTCAATACCCGAAATTTTAATATCCACTCCTCAAAATACTCAACAATATGATATTTAAGGATTCTCCAAATGTTACATCCAATTATAAAGTTCTAAAATTCATAACTTGCAATTAAATAAATACATTGATAAATCTCCCAAAATTTCCAAATTAATAACCAACTTAAACATGTCATAATCTTTCCTGGAATTAATACATCATAATTTCCTGAAATTAATACATCATAATTTTCGTCATGTTAAATTCTTGACCCTTTATTTAAATCAATGTTTATCCTCGAATTTTTTAAATCCTCGATTGTTTTATTTATGTATTTACTACCATCAAAATTAAATTCCTCAAATCATATAATCATGAATTACTCCATATTGTTATTTCACAATAAATTCTTTCAAAGATTCTATAAATAGCATATCCCTAAAAATCTTCAAAATAAATCAAATCACATTCTTATCACAATATTCTCCAAAATTTTAAGTTAATAATGAAATACAAGAATTTAATATTCATCCTCTAATTGAAATCCGATCAGTGCATATTTCTAAAATTGAATCTCATCCCAAAATTTGAATTCAACACTAATCCATTTGTGTTCTTATTCCTCGATTTTTTTTTTCCCACATAATATGCAACGATGTATTACTTACGAAACCTCCAATACAATATTCAAAATATAAGTTCACAACTTGCAGTCCAATAAATATATCGATGGCCTTCTTAAATTCATCAAATTCAATGATAAATTCAATCATTTCATAATCTTCTTAAAAGTCAATGATTTAACAAAACTTCAATTATGCCATATTAAATTCCCAACTCTTTATTTAATTTAATATTTTTCCTCAAAATTTAAGGCACCTTGCCTCTCTTTGTCAAGTCATAACCTCTTCGTTAATCTTTACTACCGTTAAATCCTCAACAATCAAAGTCTAAGAGAATTCTACCTACAACCATTACAACATGCAACCTAAGGGAAATATGTATGATCATGGTGTCTTGTCATGGTATTGCAGTCTCTGTATCAGGGGTACTACTAACTACATTTATAACAAGAAATCATGCATACAACTACGGTGCTAAGGTATCAATCAATCAAAAGACAAAAAGGAACATGAGGAAAGAAAGAACCTGCTAACATATCACTTGCAATATCTTCTATCTCTAACATAATCATAGATCAATGATGCATGTAAAGTTTGATACCTCTATCTCTTAGGTACCACACTCTACTACAAGCATACTCACTGCTAGCTTCCTTACCTACTGCAATCGCTAATACTAGTTAATCTTATCACTCAATGCATATCAATTTCAATACACTATACTAAGTACTGCACTTTCTAGTACAACCCTTGATGATCACCCAAGTCAGTTTGCAGTGAATTCTCAATCCTACTCAAGCCAACCGATCCTTACACATGCATCTTATCTACTTATATTATAATATATCTCTCTCATTATAAAATCTCATCCTCAATAGAATTCCTCAAAAACAACTCCTCGAATAAAATTTAAGTAAATTGCATACACTTTCCTCAAGGTTAATTATTAAATACTGAAATGAAAATTTTATCAACTCCAAAATCCTTACAGCTTGTCTAGGTTCATCAAATTGAATCTGAATTCCTCGAAAATAAAATTTTAATAACCCTATTTCAACTCCTCAAATTTCAAAACTTTGCAATTCATTGAAATCTTCACAATAATATTTTAATAACAATCTCAATCTTCTCAAAATTCAAAAATTTGGAATTCATTTTCAATCCTCAAATTAAAATTTAAATCCACCTTCTGTAGTCTAATAGCTCTAATGTTAATCATTTTCACTGTCCTCATTGACATGTGTTATCAGATAATAATACCATAAATCAGTCTGCAATTTACCTTGATATGAAATCAACTCTATAATGAAACCAAAATCCTAATTTAATACCTAATCAATAACAACAAGCAAATTCAACATCAATAAGTGAGAATGGACGGAACAAAGGAATGATTTAAATTGGAAAATTTTAACAAGGAATCCTTAGAGAATGTGAGTTCAAAAGAACTGGATTGAGGACGGAAGGTATCTTTACCGCTAGTAAAGAAGCGATGGAACAAAGTCCTGGAATAACAGAAAATAGATAAGTCTTGAGATGATACTTTAAGAACCAATTTAAGATACAACCTGATAATCATACACGTCTCGTCAAAAATCATGATACTTAGAATCCTCGCCACGCCAGTAAGCATAGATGCGATAAACGACAGGTTCCGTAACTAAGGTATGCAACCCTATAATCATGTCATCTAGAATCCTCGCCACGCCAACCGGTATGGCTGCGAGAAACTCTAAATCTCATAACTAAAGTATGTACATCCAAGTTAGGTTCCTACGTTCTCGTCACGACAGCTAATATGGCTGCGATAACTCTAGGTTCCATAACCAAAGTAGACGTTTTTACCTTTCTCACTGTCCTCATCAATATATGTCATCAGATGATACCGTAAATTTTAGTCCGTAAAATTCATCTCAATTTGAAATCAACTCAACAACGATACCAAGAATTAAAGTTAACAACCGGTCAACAAGAATCAAACTCAACAATGATACCAAGGATTTAATTTAATAACTGCTCAACAAGAATCAAGTTCAGTAACAACAAGCGAGAGCGGACGGAAACAAGAAAAGATTTAAATTGAAAATAAGATTCTCATGGGGTCATCCCAGGAAATCTTTCAAGAATTTGTGATTGAGTATCCTCTCTCATCCTAGTATCCTATGTCCTATATTTAATAGCAGGTACGCAGTAGTACAACTATGACGTCGCACTACTACGACATCGCACAACTAGCGAAGTCTGACCTGCATGGGCCACCACTAAAAATGTGTCACGACCCGCACCCGGTTTAGGGGCACGAATGCGTGGGTACGTCCAGCCTACGCCGCAGCATCGGCGGTAGAACGCTGTCTAGGTCGAGTACTATCTAACAATCTCACGCTAGTATCCAACTCCATAAGGAGACTCGGATGATACTATAAAATATCAACAACATACTCAATCACAACTACAGCACGATAGGAATTTGAAGAAGTAAAAGAAAACAACACAAGTCTAAAGACAACATAATCATACCTGCAATCATTAACTTCCAATCCCCAAGTGTGTCTGAACCAGTCTACTAAGGTCACAGTCTGGAAAAATATTTTCCAGTCAGGAAGGAGCAAAGTACATCTCTAAATAGCAGTTCTATATAAATGACATAAGCTATGTAGCAGTTCTAGATGGAAACATACCAGATGCATGTATAGGTACGAGAAATGTACAATGAGAGAAATACTGGAAATACTGTAAGTAAATGCAGGAAAGAAACATTATGTCCATGAGTAAGAGTTCTATGACTAAGTGTGTGAGTACTAGCTTTAATATGTGATCGGCTTGGGAACTTGATCAGGCTGGTTACATGTGATTAGCTATGGTTCATATAGAGTCAGGCTAACCGTTGGTTAGCTATGGTGCATGTAGAGATCAGGCTAATCACACGTAACAGCTATGGTTCATATAAATGGTCAGGCCGCACCCGACGTGAGATGTGGGGTGAGCTATGGTGCATATAAAGTTGGGTATGATCACATATCTACACTAAAGTACTCCCCAAACCCCCGACTGGTATAGTAGATCCAATCATGGTACGCTATGGCACAGGATTCCCTAGGAAGGTAGCAAATCTCCCCGGGAATCAGTGTCTGTACATGCACAAGATAACAAGGAAAACAAGTCTTGTACAAGCTACACCATGAATAAGGAATAACATCTCATGACGAGATCCGTGTATACCAATCCGTGTAACCAACGTGTCAAGAATATGTATATTTATACTAGATACAGTGAACATAGGAGATATCATAAATTAGAAACTAATCAGAGAATGTACTCGTCTTGGGTCCTTAGCTGGTAATTATCGATGTCCTGTTCCAGAGTACCCTCTGGGTAAACCAACAGTCCTATAAACATATCACAAGCAAAACCACATTTGCATCAGATGCTACGCTAACACACAGTCTATAAACACTGAAATTGGGCTACTCTAGATATGATACTGGCCACCTAGGATCATTTAGTAGATAGATACATAATTAAATATACATAACACATATAACCTTCATAACAACTATATTTAAGAATATACATTTACTGAATATACATGTATACATATATATGTACTAGTGAAATATATATTTGTTTACATATACCAAAATATGTTTTACAAGTACATATGTATATATATCAATACGGTTTTATACTGTATATATTTACATACCAAAAATATGTTTATACATGTATATATATATAGGTACACATATTTATACCCAATTGCCAAAATACGTATTTACATATTTATTTATTTATACCAAAATACGTTTTTATTAAACATGAACCCATACAAAATATATATACACATATATATTTTTATACCAAATTAATAATTATACTATATACATGTATAATTATATCCACATACACAAAATATATACCAATATACATATATACCTATGCATTTATTTAAATACATACTTATTCAATTTATTATACATACTATAATTAATATACACTATACATACCAATTAAATATATATATTGAAATAGGCTAAGTATATAAATAAAATACATGTATACCCTTTTTATTAAAATATATTAAGTATACGAATTATATATTTATACGTATACCAATATTATATATACTATTAAACATTAATTAATTAAATGCTATACATATACAGATACAATTTAAAATATACCATATACACTAATACACAATATTTATACATTAATACATACAAATATGCTAAGTATATACACTATCCATCTATGTGTTAAACATTCATTAGATAACTAATATACTCTATACATCACATACATATATTATACATTATTTATATGAATATATACATATACGTATACAATTTAAAATATACATACATATATATATACAACCCAATTAGAATTATTGAAAATATATTATGTATACAAAATATGCATATATACATATACAATTTAATTTTATATACTATATACACGTATTTACATATATATCAGCTATTAAGTATATACATATACAATATACAATACATATATACATAGTAACACTATATGATACATAATTAAAATACATACATGTACATTATTAAATACATATATATACACACTAATATTAAACATTAATTAAACACCTAACTGCATATAATAATACATAAGTACTATCCATTAATTTAATTTACACTAATAATATAGTGTTTATTTAATTAAATACAATTTTATGGAAATACTAGTATACATACCTATATATGAATACAATCAATAATAATATGTACATGTATATACATATATATATATATATCTAAATAGTACAAATACCATAACACATTTCATAGTTCAATTAGAGAGGGAAAGAGGGAAGAAGCTCTCACAGGGGGTTTTGGCCGGAGCTGGTTGCTGCCGGGAGAATGCGGGCTCGAACTGGCCGAGGGAGGAAGGAGAAGATGATCCCATCGACTCAAATCTGAGTTCGTTCCTCGACTCGACGACGGTGATCTTTGGTCGAGCTCGTCGTCCGGCACCGCTGGGGATGATCGGAGGGAAACTCGTCGGTCGACGAGATGCTGTTGCGGCGGTGCTCTGAACCCCGCAGCTTCGGCTCAGCAGGAGGAGAGAAACTGGCGGCGGAGCAGTCGCCAGGGACTCGTCGCCGTGCATCGGAAGCTCATCCACTCGAAGGAGGGGCCATCGCTTCGCCGAGATCTGCCATGGTCGATCAGATGGGAGGTGGTGGCTGTGAATGATGATGGTGGTGGTGTGGGTGTAGATGGGCCGGAGATGGGGTCGGGAAGGAGGAGCTGGGCTGTCCCGGAGGGTGGCTGAAATAATGGGGAAGCAGTCGGAGTACAGAGGGCCGCGGGAGGATGTACAGCAGGCCAGCGGCCGGGCTTGGCCACCGGACTGCAGAGGGAGGCCGGCACAGCAGGTCGGCTCGGGGAGATTCCGTGTGGTGGGGACTCCGTCGAGACGAGGCCGGCGGAGCTCGGAGAATGTAGGGAGGTGACTGCAGCAGCCGGAGGGAGAAGGAGGGTACCGGCAGTGGAGCGCCGGCGGGTTGTGCACTGGTGGGGATGAGAGTGGCAGGGAGGAGCTCCGGGTTGCACAGTCGGGTCGACGGCCGCACGGGCTGACGGTGGCGTAGTGGAGGTCGGAGCAGCCAGCGCCGGGGTCGGGATCTCGGGTGAACATCGGTGGAGGCGCAGTGGCTGGCCGCCGGAGTATGGCCGGGGTAGCCGGATTTCAGGAGATGGAGATGATGGTTTCCCTCCCCTCCTTTCAATTTGAAATTTTAAAAATTAATGAAGGGAGAAGAAGAAGAAGGAGAAGAGGAAGGAGAAGGAAGAGAAGAAGAAAGGAAGAAGGAGGAGAAAAATTCCTACGGTTTGGAGTTGAGGATGGAGGAGAGAGAGAGGTGGGGGCTTGCTTGGGGATTAGGGTTTTCTAGGGAAATGGGCTTATGATGTGACATTATATATGAATGAGGGGAATTTGATGGAGGGTGGTGATGGGCCAATTTCAAATGAATGGCTAGGATTGAACATGAGGAAATTTAATTCATGTGGGAAAAATAAAGGTGAGGTTTAATTAAAATATTTAGGATTCCTCATTGGTTAAAATAATTGGGTGAGGCCACAAAATGCCAATTTGCAATTTAGCCCCCTTAAATTTGGGAAATTGCACAAACACATAAAATGACGAAAATTGGGCGGGCGATTCGGGGTCCGACATTTTGTAGGGTCAGGGGGTGCTGTAAGACTGGTACGGGCTGAAATAGCAGGGCACTGGAATTAAATTGAGATTTTAGAATTAGATAAAATAGTATCCTCAATTTAAATAGAAATAAATGCAAGTTGTGTTCAACAATTAATTAGGAGTACATGGAGCCAAAATCAGGTCAGGTCATCAATACCAATATTGAAGAAGACTCAGAACAGAATATTTCCTTAATTTGGGTCGTACGAAAAATAGGTCAAGATGGCCTCCAATTTTCGATTGGAACGCACAACGATACAAAAATAGGAAATTAAAAATAACGTCCGCGACGATTTTTGTGCGGCCAGAAACAATGCACAAGGAGCAAAATTATGAGTTGCAAAAATAGCAGAATTGAAGGCGGACATGTCTAGGGCAAGATTGTGAAATTTGTTGGAAGACAAAAGTCTGGATAGTGCTCCAAATATCGAAGCAAAGGCAAATGCGCAAAATATTAAATAAAATACAGTAATTAATTATAAACTCCAAGAATTTATTTCTAGATAAAAATAATTAACCTCAAAATTCCATAATTCGGACAGGTGCTATCTACTGGCTTCTAGGTCAAGTCTGCTAGCTAAAATAAAATAATTAACACTGCATATAATTATATATTTAATTACACATCACACATAATAATTATTTAAATCAATATACTATTATGAAATTAATTAATTATAAATAACATAATATTAAATATTGTAAAAATTCGAAAATACCCCTGTTTTCAGAATGTGGTAGTGACAGTCTCTCCAGCAATAGATGGAACAATAAGGGAATACTAAATAACCAGCTAAGTGATATGCAAGATGAGAGCAGCACTAGAACTCAGGCTGAAGCCACTACAAGCTCTGTGTCGGGGAGCCGGTAGCAGTAGTAATAATGAGTAATGGGCCAAGCTCGGGCTTCAGAGTCTTGTGCCTCACAATAGTAGGGGTGTATATATATGATCAGCCTGTAGTCTGTGTGTTTCTCCCCGCCCATTGTAACCACGCCTATCATGACCATAACGTCTCATGTCCATGTCAGCGGGATCATAACTAATGCACAAGTCATAATGTAACTAAGGATATAGTATCTCTGTCAAGTCCTGTATCCTATACAGAACCACCACGAATATCTCGGGAAGATCCTGTCTCATGAACAGTGTCAAGTGTCCTGGGTCAAAGTGTACTTGGTAAGACAAGTACAAGAAGCTAAAGTGTCACGAATATCCATCTTTAAATAACAATACACAACACCGCGTACGGTGTTGGCACCCGACTGATAATCGGACGCTAAGTATGTCACACGGTCCTAGGTTAAGCATGCACAGCAATATAATGAAGCAAGAAAATATGTAACAATACTGCAGAGTTGGCAAGGTACACTTGCCTAATGTTTGAATATCAACAGTCGACCTGGTATCAGTGAATCCTGTGGGTACTACTCCAAAAGCTGTAAAAAACATCACCAACCATTTTAGAAGACGTCAAATAGCTAGAAACGCCTGTCCTTACGTCCAATTTGGACACAGGGGCAAAAAGGTCATTTTCGGGCCAAAGCGGGGTCCACATGTAGGCCACTTTGCACCGAAAAGCGTGCCAGGGTCAAAGATCTCTAAATTTCTTAAACTCAGTGTCTACAAGTTAGGAACGTTGATACGAACCCAACGGAACTTCCAGAATTGGATTCCGATGAGCCGATCACAAAATCACCCGTCAAGTGGAGCCTGTGGGGCCCACGATACGCAATTTTGTCAACGTCCTCAGAATCGAACCAAACTTGGCTCACAGGACCAGCGTATTGCTACGAGTCCGATGGCGTAAGTTTCGTCTCGATCCGACGTGTGTACACAAAGTTACAGCGTGTTCCAGAAAGGACGGATACGGAGTGTCGTCGGCGGATACGCGTTGATTTCGGGGTGCACGCACCTCCGAATCGACTTCTGCGAAATCCCACACGACCATATCAATGTCGCGCACGGTTCGGTAAAGGCCGCGTGCGACCAAGTCTTCCGTTTGGCGGGGCGCACTCAGTTCCGGGGTGAAAACGGGTATTATTTTTCCTGTTTTTGGATCGCGGTGTGCGATCACCACAGGACGCGATGCACCGAGCGAGTTGCACGGGCACCGAGAGGGTCACACAGCTACACATAGCAACTGACGGAATTGAAAACGGAGTTATGTGGTGAGAGAAATCGGTACCTGAACAGGGCTCCGTGAATCTGTTTTTCACGTGTCCGAAAGTCCAATTTCGTGTCCTGCGATATGGTTGCGGTGTCCAGGCGTCCAGGCTAGGTTTTCTGATCGTGACCGCGACGGGGCTGGGTCGACTCTGAGGCAGGGTCGAGCAGAGGGGCGGCGGCCTTGGTCGGCTGATGCAGCCGTTGTCGGGTCGGGGAGGAAGGCGTCGACGGCCCGGCGGAGATGGGGTCGGCGTCGATCGGTTTGGGAGGAACCCGGCTGATCGCCTCCGTGAAGTCGGACACAGGGGACGGCGGCCACAAGCAAGGGGAAGGCTGCTGTCGGGTCTGGGAGGAGTTCGAGTGGTGGCGGCGGGCCCCATGGATCCCTAGGCCTCGACTTAAATAGCCGTACAGTGTTTTCCGGCTAGGGTTTTCTTCCCAATGGGTTTCGGGTCGGGTTTGGTTCAGATCCGACCCGACCCGACCCATTGTGCTGGGTTGGTCTGCCCAGGGTTGGTTCGGTTTAATTCGGGTTTAGCTCGGTTTATTAATCCAATAGCTTTTAAGGCTTTAAACGCGTTCCTCGGAGCCCAATAAATTCACCGAAAAATACCCTGCGTCCAGTTTTCCATTTTACAACATAAAATATTATTTTCATAATATTTTATCACCAATAAACTGCTTTTAAAATTATGGAGATCACCTTCACCTTCGTTTTAAATTCCACAAAATTCCAAAAATTTGGGAAAATTTGTATTAACATTTATTCTGAAAATTTAGGGTGTTTACAAAATATCATTCGGTTACACTTCAATTAATAGGTCAAAAGACTATGTGATACTAGGTGTCAAACATTATGGTAAAACTTCTAACTCTAGTAGCGTCTATACTACCCTCACGTCCTCATAATACATCAAGGGGTAATAGTAAACCAATCTATAGATAAGGAATTCTAGGGTTCACTAGATTTTCTAAACTTAGTGGTGTGTCTATATTCTCGTTGTATTCTTAATAGGTGTGCTACCATAATTATCATCCTAATAATAGGGGTTCCTATATTCTAGCAGAAGGCTATTCTCAAAGAACTATTAGGGAAGTACAGGAATCAAGCAGGATGCAATTATTCGAATAGAATAGAGAGGAGGAAGATGAATCATAGTCAATTGTGGATGAGGTCCTATACTCTAGTCCTAGGTGCAGGCTTGTTCGGTACAGTAACGTAACCGAGACAATATGCTCTCGACCTGCATGGGCCACCACAAAAATATGCCACGCCCCAGTCCCAAAAATACGTAGGACTAGGACACGTAAGCAAGCCAGCCGCATGGATATGGCAACTCCAATATATGGAGACCAAATCCACACGTACGCTGAAATATGAATATCAAATCCACAAGTGGTATAAAATATATGTCACAAGTCACAGGGTATACTCTAGATCTCATCCACAGAAAATCAATATAAACAAATAACCATCATCTATATAACTAGATCTCAATATAAGTAGCTAAGGATGATAGTTGGATGGAAACAAATCCACTACCAACTCGAATGGAAAAGTATATACAATATAAGTACAATACCACAACACAATATAAGAATACCAGCTATCAATCACAGCTCGAAGAGAAGACATCCTCGGATCATAAGTAATCATCCAAATCTGCGATCCTGCAAATACTCAAGAACAGATACACCTGGCGGAGGACCAGGTCCTCAGAGGGACGTAACAAGATACAAAAAATACGAGCCAATTTGAGTACAGTAAACATGCATAATATTTGAAAATAAATAAGTACGCTGTACAAGACAATATATATGAATGCAAATAAGGACAACTTTTTGACGTATGGGCAAGGGTAGGCTACTCGATCTAAGCCTCACAACTCACACACACGCTAATGGACATCAGAAATCGACATACCTCTGGGGTAGCGACCAGCGCGACTCTACAGAAATCGATATACCTCTGGGGTAGAGACCAGCGCGACACACGCCCGTAGTGCGAACTATATACTACGGTTTACCAGAGTGGTTAAAAGCCCATACGCCTAATGATTGTCCTCTCATGATACTAGGTGTCAAGTGTGTGTCAACATATCTAATATATATAGTAATGACTGAACTAACTACACATGCAATGACTATAACTGAACGAAACTACACAGGCAATGACTAAACAGAAATATAAATAGCATGCAAAGTACTGTAAACAATTTGGCAAGGTATCTTGCCTGGTAAGGAAGCTGCGATGTACCAATAACCTGCTCCAGAAGTCGCGCATAACAAATCCAATATCCTATGTATTACAAATTTATCACGTCAAAAGATAATTTATTTTAATTTATTTAATTATGGAATAATTACTCTAAAATCCTATTTTAATCTTATTATTCTGATTTTTATTTTAATTCCTAAATTTTGTCCAAAGAAACTAAATTTTATCAACTCGAGACTCATGGCACGCAAATCGAGGCGATCTGTTGACTGAAAAGTCAACCGATACAAACTCAACTTTCATGCATGATTTCCTGTAGATTTCAGCGTCAAAAACATGCTGGAATTTACAGCTCCTCCGAATTCAAATTCGTTTGAGAATTATGGCACATACAAATTTTGTATTGTGCAACGATGGTTAAATTCTAACCTAGAAGTTCTACAGAATTAACAGTATATAAATACTTCGAATTAAATTCCAGGAAAAACATATGTCAATTATCTAGACATTAGGTTTCCGAAACTTTAAACGGTTCATGATTCTGATTCCTGGTTCTCCCGGAATCGCGAAAACATTGAAACACATTTATTTTTGGACATGCTGTGCTCTACGAATTTTACAGAATTTAATAATCATAATTTCGGAAAAAAAATTATATAATCAGAAATCTAACCTCAATATCGTTCTAACAAAAAAAACTAGGTCCCGTTTGGAGTCCGGAGCTATGCGCAATGGCTTCTGGAAGATGAAGGAACCCTAGATGACAATTCTCCAAAAATCGGCTGAAGAAAAACCCTAGAAATTAATATCTAAACTATTATATATAGAGAGGAGAGAGAGAGCAGCCGCGGCTCAGATAGCGCCACGTGGCAGCCATCCGACGCTGCCCACTCAGATCTAACGGTCTGGGTTCGCTGCGGCTCGGCTCAGCTGAGTCCGAGTCGAACTCTGACTCGGCTCGGCTCGAGGTCGGCTCGGCTCGGCTCGCACCCACTCAACAGTCACTGACAGGCGGGCCCGGCACTGTTCACTGCTGGAGTCTGACAGGTGGGCCCCCTGTTTGCTGACTGGGCAGAATTAATTACTTTTTGGGTTTTCTTTTTCAGAAATTAGTTTTTAATTCAGTTTTTCATAATTAACTCAAAATAAATGCTAAAAATAATCAGAAAATTCTCAAAAAATTCTAGAAAATATATTTTATTATTTAGAACCTAAAATAAAAGTTTGGGATATTTTTAATTAAGTTTGAATATAAAATAAATTCTTCAAAGTCCTAGAAAATTAGTGTTTCTAGTTTTTAATTAACTAAAAATTATGGAAAAATCCCAATAATCTAAAATAGCCTAAAAATAATTCTAAATAAATATTTATATAAGTAAATATACAAAAACAAATTATTTTCTAATTAACTAAGAGAATGCTCTAAATAACTTCAACATCTATAATAAATATAATAATATAAAATATACACAAAATACCTATTTTGGGTGAGGGAGTTTACAAACCCAGCTCCTCTTAGTCCATTTAACTTGGACTGCACACCAACACCTACTAACTGGCATACCAGTAATATCCTCCTCACCCAGCTACCCTGTGCTGAACCAATTGGACATTCTAACCTTCACTGCAGTATGGCATGCACAACCTCTGATACCCTATTGTACTGCTGTTGCAGTGGCTAATACTCCCCTTCACTGCACTTGAGGTTATATTGGCACTAAAACTTACACACACCAATAACCATTGTTGCTTCACACCCTCTACAACTATTGCCCTACTCCTGGAAACCAACCAAAGATACACTAATCATTGATGTGTCACTCAAACTTAGCATCAAACCACTAATACCCACTGAAATCTGCAGGTGAACTTAGTTACTCCCAATCGACCCCCTCCCCCCGCAAGTCTGGAATGATATCGCAGCTACCTGAACGTCAGCTAATGCCTCTGCCCATTGCTTGCCAATGCATTTTAGTACATGGCCCTGGTTCTTGAGCCACAAGCTCGAGCACTCATCCCTCTGATCTGCAACCAACTGATTATATCAGGTGTAACTCACTGGTAGGCTCCCCTCTCACATCTTCCTATGCATTTTAGTTGCACAACAACTGAAGTTGCTACCTACACTAACAGCAGTAGTTTCTGTAACACTCAATGTTCATGCACAACTCTAACTCCTCCACCTCACTGTCAAACACCCAAGCATCACTCATATATATATATATATATATATATATATATATATATATATATATATATATATATATATATATATATATATATTAGATTTAGCACAATACATAGAATATGACACTAAAGGGCACCAACACATGAAAATACCAAATCATATACCACCGTATTATGACGTATCAAGATACACACTCCTCGTATCTAATTTTTGACACAAGGTTACCAACATACAACCAAATAAACACCAATATTCTTCATTAGGACACAAATCAACCACTACATAGACAAAATTGAAATTTTCCCCAAATTGAGCCCAAAATTCAACAATCCACATGACACCAACTTAGATCTACCAAATTAATGGCTTCTAGTACCTAGATCTACCATTGGAAAGTTAAATCTATCCAAGGGAAGGTTCCTATATGTCCATAGTTTTTTCTAACCTTGAATTTGATGAAATTGAGAGAATTACCTAGTATTTTGGTAGCCTATTTGGAGAATTCCAAATTTGGACACAGAAGATATGAGTCGGACACGATCCTCCAAGAATTGGACTACTCCTCATGCTCCTCCTTGTGCTCCAAGCTCCTTGCTCTCGAATGGAAGAAGGAAGAAATGGTTTGGTGGAAAATAAGAGGGAAATAAAATTCTAGATCTAAATTTAGGAGAAAAATAAAATTATGTTGCTTGGAAAAGAAGTAGGAATAAATGAAGGAAAATTTAGAATTCAAATCTCTCCATGACAAGGTAGTCCACACATGGACTTGTAATTGATTCTAATTACTAATTATGACACTCCATCATCCAATTGAAATTTAAATCAAAGAGGAAAATGAATCTAATTAATTAAAGAAAGAAATCTCTACACTAAAAGAGAATATTCTCTCCATGATAAGTAACTAATTAATTAAACTAACTATGGTCATTAATTAGCACTAACAAACCACTAACAACAATTAATCCTAGGCAATAAAAATAAATTCTATACTAACCACTAAAATAATTTAATATATAAAAAATATTAGCAACATGTAAAATTATCCAAATACCCCTAAGATGGAAAAGCGATGGCAAACCGCTTTATTCTGACGACAACTCAAGAACGAGTTCTCTTAAAGCATAGGAGACTGATGTAGCATAGAATTCGCATTCCTCTACGATTCATTTTTTTCTTTCCTTTTTTTAATAATCCTATTTCTTTTAGGACTCAAATTTTGCCTCTATTTCTTTTACGATAGTCTCTATAAACTTTGATTAGGATTCGAATTTGTTTGTTTAAGATTAGGTTGCCATAAAAGTCCTATAAATGGGCACATTCTGTATACATTTAGAAATTAATTTTTAATCAATAAAATTCTTCTTTTGAGTTTGGAGATTTGTTCTCTCCTTCTCTTGGTCATGGAGTCGACTGTTTTTGGATTCGGAAGTCCCTCGTATGAGAATGTCAAACAACCTTTGTGGGGACCCTCACCAGGCTATTCGTCGGAGTTTTTACGACACTGATTTGCTCTCACCAAGAAATGATGGTCCAGTTATCTTCATCATCGATCGACTTGGCCATTGTCAGGCACGAAGGTAATCCCGTTCCGCTGTTACGCTATGTCACCTTCTAGTTCCAGTCCACACATGAAAATCTTCTAACAAATATCCAATTGCTGGAGAAGAGATAAATTTCCATGAGGGAAAATAATAAAAGAGATAAAACGAAAATGACTTTGAGACGTATCTGTATATTGACACTTTTCTTGGAAAGTTATTTGCCCCAACTCGAAAAGTGTTTGTTGTCGGGTCCAAGATACAACAAAGTCTTGAACAAAAGATACAAACAATAAATTATTAGAGTTGGGTAGAATTCCCAACCTATGTGGATAATATCGTGGAGTACAACGAGCACCATCTGTGTGTCGGATAAGCTTGGAGAATTGAAGGCGTCGAAGGCAGAGTTCAAAACTGCAATTTTAAAATTTTGACAAGGCAAGACCGAATTCAGTCCGAATTTGATTTGGATACTAAAATTCCAAACTGAGTTTGGTCCAAACTCTATCCAGCCATAACCTTTTGGCCCATGATGACTGAATTCGGTCCTAGTTCGGTCAGTCGGACTGAACACGAATTTGGTAGGTTTTTTACATCGTTGGATCATGTAGACAGTCCAGATCTGTTTCAAGATTGAGAGAATTATAAATAGGTATTTTCTAACCCTAATCCAAGCAAGTTGAGAGTAGATGTAGGTTACAATTTTCTAAAAGAGAAAGAGAGATTGTTGGCTATTTTTTAAGGAGAGATTATTTTGGGTAATTATTCTCGTTGTCTCTTGTTCTTCAAGAGTCTATAATCTATTTTCATCGTCCAAGTAGTTGTGGTGATATGTTTGTTTCGGTAAGAAATTTGTAAGAAGTTTGTATCTTCTTATTCCATTAATGGATAATTTTTAGAGTTGGACTATGATCGTTTCGTAGTTTTATTGCAAGGGTTTTCTGTCACGCCCTGATTTTGTAGAATTGATAAGTAGCCACCAGGCATAATGTCATACAAGACTAAGTTGTATTCATACAAGGCATAATCATGTGAAGTTGTGGTATCAAAAATTTTATAGAGCTAGCAATAGAGTTATGTAGAGAAATGGAACAACACATGGCACAGAAAAAAAATTATTAATAATGCACACTTATTACATAGTTTCTGAGTACAAGTAAAGGGTCTCGTACTGGCTTACAACTTGAGCCACAAAATGAGATACATTGTTCCATAAATCATACCCCTTTAGTAGAAATAAAAGATAGTAGAAATAAAATATACAGACACATTTGATAGGGGTAACACCAAACACATCAAAAGTATTATAATTTCTATCTTCCTTCTCTTTATATTTCTTTTCACCACGTCAACTTTTTTTTATTTTCTAAATGATAAATAGATATGACATCAAACAAAGCTCATTCCCAATTAAGGCTACTTCATTTTTTTATAATTTTAAGGTTTTTATTTTTGAAAGTTAGTTTCTATATTGATTTCATGTGTTTATAAAAATTATTTAGTAAATTTTAGATTTAGAAATCACTAGTGGGTATTTTTAATAAATTTTAAATCCAAATGTAGGACTTTAAAATATAAGAATTTGGTACATTTTCGTCAAGGACAACATTAGACTGCCAAAAATTTGACTGTCCTAACAATAGTTAGGACTGTTAAAATTTGGCAGTTCTAAAATATTAAAAAATTAAGTCCATTAAAACTTGCAAAAAAACTTCTAGCTAGCGAGATCTTCCATCCACTAGCAGATAGTACTAATAGGGAATGATGCTAGCCAAGCTTTTACATGTATATCAAACTGAAAAGGAGATTAACTTTCCTCTAATGCAAAATTGTTTGCGACTAGAAAAGAACTCAATACTTAAAGCATCCATAATGGTAACACTCCATATAATACTTCAAATTTCGTAGAAATATTATAAATTAATACTTTCTGAGTGTCCTCATCATATTGGTACACAATGACACACTCCTAATAACACACCAAATCCATGCTCCAAATTAACCTCATTTTTTGTCTTTCTTTTTTCTACTTCTTTCCTTAATTAATACTTTTTTCTTTCTTCTTTTCCTCTTTGTGGGCTAAGTTGGGTTACTACTCACTTGCTATGACACACTTAAAATTTGGAGTGTCTCTTGGCTTGTTAGCAATTTTCAAGTGTGAGTAAGAGCCCATTGTAGCTCCCAAGTGCTATAAATTTTGACTGAAGCAAAAAATGTGGCACTTCAAACCACTCCCATTGTGGATGCGCTTAGATGCAAAGACAAATGCACAAAAAAGTTCAGCAAAGTCTTGCAACACACAAATGGCAGATGGATAAACATCAAATTAAGATGGCCTTTCCATATGCTTAATAGTGTATTATTTCAGTGGTTACTAACCAAGAAGAAAGTTGAATTTATTCAACAAGATAACCATCATAGGAACTATCTATGAGACCGAACCGAATAAGAGTTTTGGTTCGTTTGGAAAAAAATTAGTTCGGTTTCGGTTTTGAAAATTCTAAAATTTCTTATTCTGGGTTTCAGTACAAAATGGAAAACCGAATACAACTTATATAATTATGTAAATACTCTCAATTTTATGCATATTTTGTGATTAAAAATGTGTATATTTTAAAAATAACAGCTATATGTATGTGTTTGTAAGTCCAACTTTGGTAATTTAACAATTAGTTCAACTTTGGGTACAACTTTAAAAATACAAATATTGTATAAAAATTATAATTTTTAATATAATATAACCACAATTTCGATTTTAGGTCTGATCCATTAAAAAATATTAATAGCCCAAACGAATAAACCGTATAAACCACATTGGTTATGCCACTACCACATTTTCTAGAAAGGGTATTTTGGTCATTTCATAATTAGTTATATATGTGCTTGTTGAATATTTTTATTGTATTATTTATTTATTGTTCGATGTTATATTTAATTTTGGACTTATGCTAGTGGACCTAACTAGTTTAGATTAGACTCATGGACCAACATTAATTCTAGTTAAATTGAGCCCAACAATCAAGCCCATTCATTAGAAGGATAACTTAATTAGTTGAAACAATTGGATTAGAACCTTCCTTCCTTAATTAATTCCTTCATGAAAAGCCTATAGGGATATTTTAGACTTTTCATACTTGCTTGTATCACAAGCATGGGCTGGCCAAAGTAGGGGAGGAGAGAGACTCTCTCTCTCTCTCTCTTCACCTATTCATCTCATTTCTAGATCTATAATTTTTCTCTTCCAAATTCCTTCATCCCTATACCAAACCCCACCCAAATTCCTTTCTAATTCCTTTTCTACTCACCATTGGAGGCTATTAGAAAAAGGAGGAGGCAATGATCTAAAAGGAGGAGGAAGGAGCACAAGTTGAAGGCTCTTGACACTCATTTGGAGACTTACATTGGGAATCCATCTCCCAATAGGTATAATTCAATTTTCCCTCTTTAATTAGACTCTAAATCGGTAGTTTAATCATTAGGAACCCTCCCATGTACTAAGGCTACCCATAGAAAATGGAATTAGGTTCATAGGAGGCCTATGGAGGAAGTTATGGTGTATTTTGTGCCAATTTTGGAGGAATTCCGAGATTGGCACATCATATATTTGTCAATAGGTCAATTAGACCAAATTGACATGTGTTTGATTATATGAGACTAGTGTCGTGTCTACAATTGGATATGTGTAGATCATATCACGATAATTTGGCGATACGGGATTATTTAGGGGTTTTCTTCTGACACGGGGGTTTGAGCATGTCATATTTTGATACGGACACGTAGTTGAGTAGCTAGCTCTTTGTAGTACTTCTAATTATGATTCTAGACTTGCTCATATCCTTCAGGATACGTTTGGTGGTGTGGTGGAGTAGTATTGCAAGCGTATCATAGATTGAGTGTGATATGGGTGCGGTGTACTCCACGTGTTTGTGTTTTTGTATTTTAATTCATTGACTTGTGTGTAGCAATTTAAATATTGCATATGAGTTGTATATATTATAAATATATAGAGGCATGGTATATATATATATATATATATATATATATATATATATATATATATATATATATATATATATGCAATTGGTTAGGAGTTATATATGTTTATCTATATCTATTATTAAGAGTATTTATGTGGACTGTAGGGGAACTTACCCGAGCCATGAATGGGTGAGGACATTGCCAGCAAGGTATCACTGCAACAAGTGACTGAAGCAAATATAAGTTGGGATGTCCAGGTGAGGGCAGTGCACAGTAGTTGTGCATTGGTGCACAATAAGAGGGTCAGGTTTGGTGTATTTTGCAACAAGGTTTAGTAGCAGCAGCAGCATGCTGTTAGGATTCGGGCAGTAGCAGCAGCAGCAAACACTACTAGAGGCAGTAGCAGCAGCAACAATGCAACTAGGAGCAACAGCAGCAGTAATGTAACTAGGGGCAACAGCAGCAACAATACCAGTAGGTGCAGCAGCGAGGCTGCTAGTAGTAGCAGCTACCATAGTGAGAGGGGGTCGGGTAATTGTAGGTTGAAGTCGTGTAGTTAGTATTTAAGCTTAGTTGTTAGTTGGAGATAAGTTTATGTGTGTTAGTGATTAGAGTTATATATAAGTAAGAAGTTAGAAATTGATATATGGTTATATGTTGTTGTGTGAGTTATATGTTAGAAGAGGGTATGTGTTAGTTAATTGTAATATATGTTAAGTAGTATTTTGTTATAAGTTAATATATGGTATAAGTTAGATATTGGTAAGTGAGGTATGATAGATACTTAATTATATATATAGATGGATGCATCTATAAACCTTAGCTAGTTAGTTGTCTTAGTTTGATAAGTTAGTAAGTATTACTTGTGATACCAAGGTAATTGTAGGTATTGGGTATGAGTATCAAGATGAGGGTAGATATCGTGATACTGTGTTGGCTCAAAGCCAAGGTATCCACTTAGCATTAATTTAGCTAGGGATACTAGTATGTAGTATATTTGTATAACTTATAGAATATTTTTGTATAAATATATTTACGTATCTCACGATACGGTATAGTACTAGTATCATATAGCCAGTATAGCCTAGTTACTAAGTGTATGGACCCAATATCCTAGAGATGGACTCATACAACCTAAAAATAGCTAGTTTAACCAAGTTTGACTAGTTTGACCTAGAGTTGACCTAGTTTGACTGTTTTGACCTAGAAATGGCTTTATGACCTAGAATTTGACTAGTTGAACTTATTTTTCATTCTAAAATCTTGTATTTATGTAATATTCCATATTTAGGTCTCTGAGGCACCGTTTCAGACATCTTTGATATTGTTCACTAGATTCCAGGCAAGTACATTCTCTGATAGTTTCCCATTTATGATATATCCTATGTTTCTTGTATTTAGTGTAGATATCCTTGATTTCTTGATACGATGGTTACACGGATTGGTATATCCAGATCTCGTCATGAGATATTATTCCTTGGTAGTTATGGTGTATATTGTGTAAGCCTTGTTCCACATTTTTCTTGTACATATACAGACATTGATTCTTGGGGAGACTAGCTACCTACCCAGCGAATCTCGTGTCATAACGTATCATGGTTGGATCCATTATACTAGTCAGGACGGGGAGTGTTAGTGTGGATTTGTGATCATACCCTCCTTGTGCATGTCATTGTGAGGGTTGATCATACACCGTACATATGATTAACCATACCCTAATCCTTGTGCAAGTTCCCAAGCCGATCATATGTTGAAACTGGTACTCACTCACATAGTAGTAGTATTTTTTTCTCATTTCCATGATGCTTATTTCTTGTATTTATTTCCAGTATTTCTATTTTGTATATCTATTATACTTTTATCTTGAATCTTGTATATTCACTTTATTTACTGTTACATAGTTTTTATCATTCATTAGAACTATTGTTAGAGGTGTACTTTGCTCATTTTATGACTTGATATATTTTTCCTAAATGATAATGACGAGTGGTATCCCACTCACTATGGGCCTCAGGATGTAGTTGGCCTAGAGCCAGAGACTTTAGCTCAGGAGGGTCTCATCCTGGTTGAGACAGACGACCCAGTACCTGTAGCCCAGTAGATAGGTTTTGTACTGGATTTGTCTCCAACATTTGTTATTAGTATTTCTTTTTATATTAGATGACTCATTAGTTATTACTTTGCCTCGTGAGTTGTATTTGACTCTTCAATTCTTTATATCATATTCGTGTGATTGTTCCATCTTATAGATCTGTGATTAAGTATTCATACTTCATTGGTGGCATTATATATCGTGATGATCATTATTGCTAGATAGATAGTTTACCCAAATAGCGTTCTACCGTCGATTCTGCGGTGTAGGCTGGACGTTATTCACTACTCGCGTCTCTACACTGGGTGTGGGTCGTGACACATTATTCGGTTTGGCTCGGTTCATTTTTGATTTTAACTATTTACAGTTCGGTTTAGTTTTGGACTTTTAGAATTTCGGTTTAGTCGGTTTTAACTATTTCGGTTCGGTTGAAACCGAATAAACCAAATACTCATCCCTACTATCTAATATATGGAAGATTTATTTTTTCATAATAAATAATTATGGCATATGACTAAATGAGATATATACCCCTTCACAGTTCCAAAGCAGGGCAATTGGTTTGGCATATGTGCTATTTAGGACTGTTAAGATTTTGGTAGTTCTGACAATAGTTAGGACAATCAAAATTTTGACAATTGTAATACAGAAAAGTTTCTGTATTAGGACTACCAAAATTTTGGTTTTCTATATTAGTACTATCAAAATTTTAGCAGTCCAGACTAATATTAAGACTGCCAAAATTTTTGCAATCCTACGAATAGCTAGGACTGTAAAAATTTTGGCAGTCTTGTGACTATCCAGGACTACCATAAATTTGAAACATGACTGTTTCTATTCTAAAGCTTCGAAACTCCATTAATGGTGTTCGAAACTTTAGAAATAGTCCTAAATGAGGCTATATACTAAGAAACTATGAAAAATAAACATGGATTAAGGAATAGAGATTTATGAAGGAAGAAGAAGAAGCCAATTTCTTATATACTTAAAGTTGTGTTGCCTTTTAACAATTTTTCAAGGATATTTGGTAATTAATTTTTTTTTCACATTTGTGTTGCCACTAGTAAATTGGGTAGTGTCCTTAACATTTTTCTTAGTTGAAGCGCGTGTGATACATGTTCCTTCTATTTCTCCAAGTAAAGCCCTTCACATAGCAATACCTATTGTATCAACTAGTAGGCAAATGTTAAGGGTGCTACACAGTTTACTAGGGGCAACACAAACGTTAAAAAAATATAATTACTAAAAATTCCCTTGACAAATTGTTAGGGGGCAACACAAACTAAATTATAAAATAAAAAATTGTACTTTTTTATTTGTATTCTTCTTATTTTCCCAAATTCCTAAACCCTAAACCAATGATATTCTTGTGTCCCATAAATCCTAACAAATAGCCATCATTCCTATCGCACCCTGTAAATCTTCGACGAATCTTCAGGGAATCTCCAACCATGTATTCTCTAAAGATTTTTTATGAAGCTTCTCAACCATTTGGTCATTCTCCAATGAAAATGGCTCCCAACAACGTAGAAGGGATGAAAAAGAATCAATTAAATGAAGTTATCGGCTCGTCGAATATTTTATCCCGCATTTTCGAACCTCCGAAGAAGCTTTGCTAATTTATTTTTCCATCGAATCGTTAAAATTTTGCATAAATCAAAACTAACAATCTTAGACTGCCAAATTTTTGGCAGTCCTTATTGTAGTGAGGATTGCCAAAATTACTATTGTTATGACTGTCAAAATTTTGACAGTCCTAAAGACAGAAACTGTCAGTCTTAGGACTGTGCCAATTTTTTTGCAGTCCTAACAACAGTAATTATGACATTCAATAAGGACTGCCAAAGTTTTAACACTCCTAAGACTCACACTTGAAGCTTTTAGGTTCTGTTTTGAATTCTTTGTAATTATATATTCTCTTATTTGAAGATATAGAGGATGTGGTCTGTAGATATTGTTGTTTATACTCCTATTTGCGTCAATTTTGGCCATTTATTCCCCTCAGATACTCTGTTCGACTCTCGTGAAGAAGTGTAAAAGTTGAGCTTAAATTACAAAAGAGAAAGCCCATTAAGTTTAAATTATAGGACTTTCTCATCCGACAACTAGTCGATTGCAAGAGCCTTTTGTTATTATACATACTAAAGGACAGCCATAGAACAAGATTAAATATAACACAAAAGAAGAAATTTGAGTCGACTAATAAAGATCCATCATTGTTTGAGAATATTAAACAAATTTTAGAGCTTCTGATTCCAACACGGTAATCGAAAGGGTGGTTCGTTCGGAAAGGAATAACAAGTTGACAATTCACAGAAGAATAAAAAGAAAATGAGTCTCGGGGAGAATAGTCAGGGGATAGACCAAGTATCTTGCAGATGTGTTGTATACATTAATGATTTTATGAAAGAGGTATGGTCTATCATTGATACTCTAATGGATGGGCATTATGGATTTCAAGAACTTGCAACATATATTGGATATTCCGAAATTGATGGTTGTGTAAGCACCACTTTCTCAGGCTAGGGATTTTTTTTTTTTTTATTGTTAATAATATACATATAGTGTTAAAGTGGACCAAAGTGGACCCAACTAGACTTGACATGACCAATTGGTTCCAATTAATTAGATTAGTCATGACTAGACTAGTTTAATTAACTTTTTTTTAGTTAAGTAGATATAATATTCCTTCTGTTAGGAATAGATTCCTTTTCATAATTAAATATTCCTTCATGACAACTAATATGGGACAATGGACATTTTCCATTGACCAAAAGGGGGACAAGTGGCTGACCCTAATTTTAGGGAGAATAGCCTCTTCCACTTGTTATTTTATACTTCATTTAGCCATAATTTAGTTATTTCCCAAATTGAGACCAACCCCCACCAAATTTCACTCAAATTACTCTCATTCCATACTCATATTCATTCCCAAGGAGGCTAAGGAGCTTGGTATTGCTAGAGGAAGATTAGAGGGAAGCTTGACTAAGGATTGTGTCCACATTAGCATTTGTGTCCATTTGGTGGTGATACACTGAAAATCCATCTCCCAATAGGTATAATTCATTTTTTGTATCAATTTTCTATTCTAATTATCATATTAGACCTATAGGAACCCTCCCATAGCAAAGGACCACCTTTAGAAAGAAGAATTAGGTTCTAATAGGCTCTATTGTGATAATTATATTGTATTTTGTGGCCAAATCGGAAGAAATCCGAATTTGGACCACTAAGTATTTGTGGGAATGATCTCTTGGTTGTTTGGGAGTCTATTTCATGGTTTGGTAGTATGTACGTGTCCAAAATTGGATACGTGTAGGCCTTATCATGATACGTATCGGTAGGATTGGTTAGATTAGGGTGATTTGTGTCTCTTAGAGTCAATTTCTATATTCTTGTATAAATATATTATCCTAATATATGTACTTATCATTTGTATCCTATTTTTGGTATTTATTAGAGATTTTGGGGTTTTGGTGTGTCATTGGTGATATTGGTGTTGGTATAGGTGTTGTGACACTAGGCATCATATGTGTATCACATGTATTTAAGTTTTTGGGGATATTAGTGTTGGTACCATGGCATGTTGGAGAGTTGAGGGGTGTTAATGTTGAGAGATGTTAGTGTAAAGTAGGTGTGTGAGAGTGTGTAGTGTTGTGAGACTCGTCATACAGTATTTATATTTTATGCGGATACGTATTTTTGTGCTAGATATTGTATCTCAAGAAAGCTCAAAAATTCTCAAAATTGAAACTTTACTACTAGACCGGTATACCGATGGTATACTATAGTATACCGACGGTATATTGTCCGACAGATATTTGTTTCACTTTCGAGATATTTTTGAGATATTTACTCTATAAATAATACTCGCGATATTTTATTTTCTTCTTTCTCTTTCTCTTTCTCTTTCTCTCTCCTCTCTTCTTCATTTTCTCTCGATCTTGGAAGCGTGGTCTTGAGACCTGGAGTGTGGCTTCAATACTCCGTTCGCATGACGTCTAGTGCATGATTACCTGCATTGCCACGAACAGCTGATCAATACCTCTTCAACTCTTTCCAAGATCGAAATGGATTGTAATTCAAAGAACGAAAGCAACAAAATCCATCGAAACCATTCAAGAAAATAGAAATCCAAAAACCACCTCAAAAGTACGAAAGCAACAAGGCTGTTTGTGGTAGAAAACGAAAGAATGAAAATGTATTCAAGACGGGGTTTATACGAAACCCGTGTTCTTTGGTTTACAAACAAACTTGTACAATTTAATCCTATACGAGGTTGTCGAAGTACAATTTATAAATCTGGGTAAATATTGCTATAGGTGTCTGATCTGCAGTCGATCACTTTAGCCCTTGGACCACACGATGATGAAGAAGTGTCGTAGAAGACAGGAAGCAGCTTCGAAGGTTGCAAAAGAGGGTGGATGCACGATGCCAAAGTCGTCGATCCCTACTCTTTGCCTGAGCTCCGGATTCTTCTCTCTCTCTCTCTCTCTCTCTTGACCTCTGGTTCGATCTTTCTTGGAAGTTCGACCTTGGATCTATATTTCTCTCTCCTTCAATTTTGTCGACTTTTTCCTCTGTTGATAGAGGTCTCTATTTATAGAGTTTTAGTAACAGTGACCACTCCGTCGGTGTAGAAACCGAGTAGTGGAAAGTACAGCACCCTTTTACACAACGGTTGAAATAACCAATGCCTGCGTATAGATGATCCTCTGAATGAGCGTGTGACGCGGGTCCAACTAAGGGACAAAACGCATATAATCGCTACGAAGATCACGGCATAGAAGCCACGTAGGTAGGTATCCCTCGTGTAGAAGAGGTGGGCGTAGAAGCCAATGTCTGTCACCATGGCGTAGAAGCCAAGTAGGCATAGAAGCCGAATAGGCGTAGAAGCCGAGTGGTCATAGAGGCCGAGTAGGCGTAGAAGCCGAGTGGTCATAGAAGTCGAGTGAGCACAGAAGCTGAATGGGCATAGAAGCCGAATGGGAGTAGAAGCCGAGTGAGCACAGAAGCTGAATGGGCGTAGAAGCCGCTGCGTAACGTGCCAGAGTGCTGATGTGGACGTCTTAGCCGGAATTACGACTTTTGAAGATATAATCAAATCCCTTGCATTAAATGTAGAGATTTTCCACCATCCTGTGCATTAAATGCAGAGGCGTGTTTTGAATGTCTGCAGCCCTTCTGTGCATCCGTCGCAGAGACGTGCCTCGAGAAACTGTCACCGCTCTATGCATTAGACGTAGAGACGTGCCTCGAGAAACTGTCACTGCTCTGTGCTTTAGACGTAGAGACGTGCCTCGAGCGCTGTACGAAGTACAGCTTTTGATGTGGCAGGCGGTTTGTCTACTGCAAAGCGTAAACAGCTCATGTCTGCCTGTGTAAAATAAGGCAGCGTATCCTTTTGTGCACGTAAAAGCAGTTTATGCAAAGGAGATGGCGGTAAATGACAGCCTGGGTTGCAGTGCCATGCCATCATTATAGCCGTCGTCTGGGTAGTCGAGCAGTATCCCTTTGTCAAAAGTCCAGACGTCAGGTTCATTGTAGGATCTGACAGGTTCACTTCGGAGAACACGAAGCGTCCCTCGTACGCTTTAATGCTATATTGAAAGCGGATGTGTTTTACGCCATATAGGCGACGAAGCACCCTATTTTTCGCTGAAGCAGGCTGGACATACTGCACTTACGCGGATGGTCCTTTGAGCTTTTAATATTTCACGTTGTGATCAGCAGAAAAAGCCCTTATTTTGCATGTTTGATGGCTCTGAGGCCATCTCTTTATGCTGCCCCACACCAATAAGCTGCGTATAGCCATACGGCGTATTTTTCATGCTTCTACAAGACCCCCTTCAAAGCTTTCAAAATTCCTTGAAATTTGAAACGCTTTGAATAAAGCATGAACCGTTCCTCGTAACTTGAAACGCTTCTGAATGGAGCCTGAAACGGTCAAGTCTGACACGTTCTTTCAAGGCTGACTTTATGGCGGAGTTATTGGGGATCGGTGTGATCTCTTTCGCCTATAAAAAGGCTGGGGGGTTAACCTATTCTCCCCACATTTCCATCACCACGCAAAGATGATCGCCGGAGTTCGTCGGGTCGATCTAAGGAAGAAGGAGATCATGTTCTTCCTGCATATAAGGAGCCAAAAAAGATGGCGTCTTCGAGCAAGTGTCCACTGCAACGATGGATCATGGAAGGATATCTTAGCCTCCCTTGCTCGGGATAATCAGCAACTTTATATGGCGGTTCTTACAGGAGAAGGGAAGGGTCGTATTAGACCACACAGCTTGCAAGCTGTATATTTTCTCCTGAGACTTCCGCGGACGAGATTAGACAAACTGTAACTGTCGTCCTCGATCGAGTTGGGTTAAAGAAGCCTCAACTGGATCTGTCATGGCGTGTGGAGGATGGCCCCTGAAGAAGTTCAGGTAGGCCCAGTGTTGTATCCTCCCGCCAGCAATCATCTTCTTGTTCATGACTGTGGAAGTCGATGAACTGCCATGGAAGAAGAGGAAGACCTTCACCGATGCGAGAACCTGTCAGAACAGATCCTAGGGGTGGTCTTCCGATGATGACGAGAAAATCCTTTGTAGATAGGATTTCCCTCATATGTATTCACGAAAATGAAGAAAACCCTTGTAGACTGGATTTTCCTCATATGTAATCGTGATTTTCTATTTTTAATAAAGTCGTCTTCTTCTGTGCATATGATTGTCTTGCCATATGTTGCTGTGAAGTCTGAATACGTGTAGCTTCGACACGTCTGATTCTTTACGCTGACTCTGATAGAAAGAGTATTAGGCCCTGTCCTGTCTTTTATGCATAACTAGTGATGCGCAGAAAGCCGCTTTAGCAGTCGAGTGTTCGAACTATTCTGTTGTCAGGAGTGAGAAACCGCGTAGAATTCTGAACTGTTGTTTTCACTTCTGTGTAAACATAATTCTTGTTTCAGACTTCATCTTCAAGAATGATTTCTCGAAAATCCCTTGGAATAGGGCGAGAAATAGCTGTCGAACTGAGTCGCCATCTTGAGCTGTAGATGAAATATGCAGACTGGATTTCTGGATGAACCTCCAATTGACCCGAGAAGAGTAATTTCTCAATTTTTGAACTCTGTATGCTTCGGGTACTTGGGATATTTTGAGGTCAAGAGCGAGTATCTTTTGTGTGAACTCTTTGCAATTGACCGCTTTAAGAACTGTTCGAATATGCGGAAAGTCAGAGATCCGTAGTGTAGATGAGCTGAAAATCCTGAGTTTGTAGCCTATTGAGCGTAGAAAGCCACCGAGCGTAAAATCGTAGATTTGTAGCTTCTGAGCGTGAAGTCGTAGGTTTGTAGCCTCTCGAGCGTAAAAGCTACCGAGCACAAAGGCATCCGAGCGTAAAACCATAGACTGATAGCTTGCGAGCGTAAAACCGTAGATCTGTAGCTGTCGAGCGTAGAAAGCTTCTTAGCGTAGAACTGTAGATTTGTAGCCTGTGAAAAAGAAATCTTCCGAGCATAAGGTTGTGGATCTGTTGCCTCCGAGCGTAATCTAAATGCCATCGAGCGTGAGACCATAGATTTGTATCTGCTGAGCGTGAAGTCGTAGGTTTGTAGCCTCTCGAGCGGAAAAGCTACCGAGCACAAAGGCATCCGGGCATAAAACCATAGACTGATAGCTTGCGAGCGTAAAACCGTAGATCTGTAGCTGTCGAGCGTAGAAAGCTCTTTGGTGTAGAACCACGAATCTGCTTTGGACAAAAAACTCTTCGAATTTGCTGACCGTCCGCCTTTCGAGAGTAGTGGGCTGACATAGTACCCAATCATATCCAAATATTAATTGCGAGATTTTGTTGGGGTTTTGAGGAGTCCGTCTGAGGATTCGAGGAGTCGACCCGAACTCTATATATATCCTAAGCTTTTGAGAGAAAAACTTTTCATCCGTCTTCTGAGAAAGAGAGCCTTCGACTGTTTGAGTTTTTCCCCTCGTTCTTTCTCCGAGTACTCCGAGTTTTCAGAAATGGCGCCGAAACAAATCCCCTCCACTAAGGGAAAAAGTATAGGTTCTTCTTCTCGTTCTTCTGCCCCAGCGAGAGAGTCTTCGGTCGGGCAAGGTGAACTTTCTTCTGAGCGAAGCATCCCGCCGACGAGCAGTGCACCCGGCCTTAGAGGTAGATCCTTTGGGATGACAAAGAACGACGAAAAATCCTTCGCACACGTTGAACGTGACCGCGCTAGGTCGTCTTCTGTGCTGATAGCCTCTTTGAGGAAGATGACGCACGGAGACGTTTCCATCTTTTACGCCCACATTTCTAATGTGCCAGCGTAAAAACTCCATATTTTTACAGTTTTGAGCGTAAAAGCTCTGACTGCCGAAAACTTGGTGTATACTATAAAATTTTAGCTTTACGCTTGTGGATGGGACCTCCGACGTAATAACTAGAATTTTGGCAGTCTGGCGTAAAGCACGGACTGTATACCGCCAATTACGCTTCTGGACGTGACTTCTGGCGTAAAAATGACCAAATTTGTACAGTCTTGGCGTAAAGCACAGACTGTCGTTTCTTGGTTTTTATGTTGCAAGATTTGTAATGACGTGTTTTCCTTGCACTTTTGCAGTTAACTTGCATGAGTCTCCACTGGCCGAGGTGATGGGTTCCGCTGCCGGGATGCTGCACTCAAACTATCTGGAGGATCTGTCCCACGTGACATTTCTTATCTCCGGACCCCAGTATCCTGATGGAAGGGAGATCTTGATATCGGCTCAGGGCGAGCGAACGTTGCTGAACATGATTAACGGAGAGCCCCTAACGTACATAGACGGGGACCAGTACATGAAGCCAGCTTTTCTCTTTGGGGACATGATTGACAAACAGTCCCAGACGAAGCCCAAGAGAGAACCCTGGGTTTTCTCCGCCGAGAGTTTGGTCTTGTATCTGCCAACGATGCCGAGAGATTATCCCATCTCGGCTTTCTCCCATGCTACACATTCCAGGAGGATGTCGTGGACGCTGACTCCCGATCTTCACGGCAAGCCGGGGAAGATCTTTCATCTGAAAGGAGCTGACCAGGGGTCGTTCGTCAGCCGCCCTTCCGGCGTTGTGACGGTGTTCAGGGGACTGTGCCCGGGCAGCGTCCCGAGTGAAGACAGTTCAGTAATCCAGCCGGTCCAATTGCCGACTTTCTGTAACGACTTCATGGGGCGAGGGGGGGTATACCCCAAGGAGAATCCTCGGTGCAATGGGTGGATCACCCCAACAAACCTCCGATGGGCTTGCCTAGTTGACTGGGCCTTGAAGCATTTTCGGAGAGAGCTGGAGGGCATTGGACTGTATGCTGCTGTGAGTGCGACGAGTGTTGGGTTGCCTCCCAACCCTAACCTGTTTCTGGCACTGATGGAGCGATACATTCCGCTCACCGGGACCTTCGCCACTCCACTGGGGGAGTTGGGGTTGGCCCTCCATGAGATGGTAGTGATCTCGCGACTGCAGATGGGGGATACCCCATATGAAGAGTATGTTCCCACCAACCGGGAGTTGGGGGACTCGGACTCTCGGGCGGTGGAAGTGTATCAGGAGCTGATGTGCCACTAGTTCGCGTGCACCACTTTTTATAATGAGCCTTCTGATTTGGCTCACACCACTAAGTGGACGTCCTACCTCTTCTTCCACCGGGCCAGGGCCGCCAAGTCGGAGAAAGTCTCGGGGGGCAAGAATGAGCCCGTGAACTGTTTGGGCGTGCTCAGTGCCCAGGTCCTCGAGGATCTTATGGAGGATGCTAAGGCTCCAGATCAGATTCTCGATGACGGGGTAGGAAAGTATCCTGAAGGCACTAAGGCCTACAGTTACTTGAGGCGCTGCCGCAAGCCTCTATCTAAGGAAGCCCGGCTGGCTGGTTTCCTGTCCATATGGCGGCGTCGAGTAGTGGTGCCCGGCATTGCGTCCGCGGACCGCATTCACCGGAACATCATGTGGCCTGCCGTGCGTTTGGTGTTCGGGGCAAGACTGGGCTTGCTCCCTGCCATGGTGTGCCGTATACAGGCTGGCCTGAGAGCCATGACTGATGGGCTGCTCGTCGATGAAGCTCGGCGTGATAGCTTTCCCAGGGTAGAATTACCATACCTGTACTTGATGGGATGGTTAATTCACCACAACCCCCGGGTGATCTCTCCCGGCCCTGGTAGTAGCTCGGGGGGTAGTTTCTTGCTAAACTACAAGGACTCTCCCTGGAACGTGAACACAGTTTTAGACTGTCGGCTGGTGCTGAACCTCAGTCACGGCTGGAAGCTCCTCTGCATTGTCCCCTCTGTACATCGCAATCAATCGGGGATTAGGCTTGAGAATTCAGGTAAAGAGAAGACCAATCTTTCTCCGGAAGCTTTTAATTGGTTGGTCTGCATCAGACCCTCCCATTTGCTGTACAGAAGCAAAGATCATTGCTTCTTCGAGCCCTACTTGCCCAGTCAGTTTGCCAGGCAGTTTGGGTACGATTATTTGCACGTGGGCAATGCCGTCACCAGCTTCAGGTCCAGGGGCGGACTCATTGATGGAGCCAGAGGATGGCGATATTTTATCATGGGTTGCACGGGAGCAATCTTTACCGTGCCGGTCGTCACACTCTCCACGGAGCTGCGCATCCTCCATTCGTATGCCCAGTTCTACGTGGCGATCAACACCTTCCATCACGATTTTGACATGCGTGGAAGCTTTAGGGTGCCTTCTCCCAAGCCTGGGGGAAGAGTCGAAGTCCCCTCGGTTTCTTCTGACGAGGGTGAGGAGTCCGTCACTCCGGATGAGCCTCTGGTGTCGGTGCCGAGGTGTGAAGTGCCTCCGCCTGCGGGGACACTGGTAGTCTCTGGGAAGAGAAGGGCTCCTGCTCCGAAGCAGACTTCCCCTCGCAAGAGGAAGAAGAAGACGGTTAATCGTCCTCTCCGGATTCCTGGTATTGAGGCTCCTATAGAGGAACCTGCTATCTCCCCTGTTGGGGATGTCTCTTTGATTGGAGGTTCCTCGCCTTTCGAAGAGGGACCCTCGGTTTCGGCTGGCGGTGCCGGAGAACTCCTGCTTGAGGCTGTCGTTGCTGCCACTACCTTCGGTAGTGGAACAAAATCGCCTCCGGGGCTGAGTATAAGGTTCCATATACCTTTATCCGGATCAGCGTCGGAAGAGACCCCTTTAGTGCCTGCGAGTGCACCTGGCGAGATTCCAGCCGATGAACCTTGGTTGGAATTTGAGGAGGACTTGGAAGACTACCTGCCAGTGTCAGTTATCAGACCCCTTTCTCCAGGTAGGATAGCCTGCTTAGCATCATTAAGAAGTGATTTAGCTGTACTGGCTGCAGATGCGACATATCTGCCGTCGGCCGTGGGTAAATGTTGTCTTTACGCCATTCTTTTTAGAGGAATTAACATCGTATCGATATTAACTTTCTCGTCTTCTTTTCAGAGGCAGATATCTACGGGGAGAAGAGTGCTGAAGCGCTTTTTGGCTCTGCTTCGGCTTCCGGTGGCGACACGGAGGTGCCTGAGTTTGGAGAGGAAGCATCTTCGGGTGCCGGCTCGCCCCGAGTAGTTTTGTCATCTCAAGAGGAGGATGAGCCTGTCATTGTGACATCGCCTCCCGCGAGTATGCCGATGACTTCGACTGTCGTTGTCGCATCTTCCTTGGTCGCACCACTTGTTGAGGCGACGGTCGTGGCCACATCGTCTGCAACCACTCCTGGAGGGGGACTCGCCAATATTGTGGCCACTCCTGGCGTCCAATCAGATCTGGCTGCTCTGACCGAGCAGTATACCAACCTCTTTTACACCAGTTTGAAAATGCTAATATAAATGGTGTTGGCGAAGAATCTAGACTTCGAGCGTCTGAAGAAGGCTTCTCAGCTTGGGCTGGAATTTGCCTTTACTCCGGTGAGTAAGAATCATCGGCCTTCTTACGACTAAAACTAGCTCGCCGACTTTGAACACTCTTTCCTTTACTTTATGATTGAAAGCTCTGGAAATGCGTGCTTGGTAGAGCGCGATGCGCTGTTGAGCTTGGAGGCGTTTCTCGTCTAATCCTTCTAGCTCTTGAAGCCTTAACAGGTCATTCTTTTCTTGAGTCAGCTTATTAGTCACGGCTATCCTGAGTGACGGGATCTGGATTTCAATGGGGAGAACTACTTCGCTCCCGTAGACCAGTAAAAATAGGGTACAACCTATCGGTGTTCGTACCGTTGTGCGGTATGCCCAGAGACATTCGCCCAGCTTCTCATTCCAATCTCTCTTGTTTGAAGAGACGAATTTCTTTAAGAGTTTGATAATGGTTTTGTTGAAAGCTTCCGCCAAACCATTAACAGCTGGATAATATGCCGTAGAGGCAATATTGTGTATCCGATTTTTATCGCAAAATCGGTGAAACGCTTGGCTGATAAACTGAGGCCCATTGTCGTGAATTATCCTCCGGGGTACCCCGAAGCGATAAATAACGTGATGCTTGATGAAGCTGATTACATTAGACGCCTTTACCTCAGCAAGAGGGATCGCCTCTGCCTATTTGGAGAAGTAATCCTTGATGGCCAGTATGAACCGGTGACCTCTGGAAGAAGACGGGTGAATAGGACCAATGATATCCATACCCCATGCTTCGAAAGGTCATGATGCAACCGTAGGATGTAGATATTCAGACGGTTGATGTATGAAGTCTGCATGCACCTGACAGGCTCTGTATTGTCTTGCATAGTTGATCGTGTCTGCTATCATAGTGGGCCAGTAATAGCCCATTCTCCTGATACGATCCTGTAGCTTAGGACCGAGTTGATGCGCTCCGCATACGCCGTTGTGAGCTTCCCGGATAATCTGCTGTGCTTCGTCGTTAGAGAGACATCTCAATAGCAGTCCGTCGTAGGTCCGGCGATATAGGCATTGTGAAGATGCATCGAAGTAGAAGCGTAATGATCGTCTTTTGACGGATACTGCTTCTTTGGGGTCCTCCGGCAAGATTCCGTATGCCACGAAATCTATGAAGGGACTTCTCCAGTCTCTTCTAGGGGGATCTGTGTTCACAGCGTAGCTGCGTTCTATGTGAAAGTTGTTCTTCACATAGAATAAATCTCTGTTAAGAAGGATTACTGAATTCTGCCTTCTTATAGGAGTGGCTAAATCCGCAGCTAGACTGGCTAGGGCATCAGCTTCCAGATTCTGAGATCGAGGTATATGCTCTAGGAAGAACCCTTTGAATGTCAAGGCTATCTCGACCGTTGCTTGGTGATAGGGGATGAGGTCTGGATTCCGGACTTCATATATTCCCCTGACTTGATTAACGATAAGCAGAGAATCACCGAAAGCTTCCAGGGACTCGACCCCCAGCTCTTTAGCGACTTGGAGCCCGATTAGCAGAGCGTTGTACTCTGCCACATTGTTGGAGCATGGCTCGCTAAGAGAATATGCTCGGTAGATGATGAGTTTATCAGGAGTGACCAGGACGATTCCTACTCCTGAAACCACGTTTCCCCTAGGACCAGTTCTGGAGGCACCATCGAATAATAGTTGCCATGTGTCACTTTCCATTGCGGAATTACATTCTGCAACTTCATCAGGGATGTCCTAGTATAGTTTGGAGGTCTCCGGGATCGGATGAGCAGCTAGGAAGTCGGCCAGCGCTTGGCCTTTGATGGACTTCTGCGGGACGTATACCATGTCATATGGTGTTAACAGCATCGCCCAAGTTGCGAGTCGGGAATTAAGGGCACTTGGCTTGCTCATCAGTACTCGAAGAGGGTTAATCCTGGAGATGATATGAATAGTCTGGCCGGTGACATAGTCCCGCGTCTTCTGGATAGCGAACATCAGAGCCAAGCATTCTTTCTCCACTGGGTTGTACCGGTGTTCGGCTCCGACCATCATCCTGCTGAGGTAGTAGATAGCCTGTTCATGACCTATATCGTTCTTCTGTGCGAGAAGAGCTCCTAGCGAATGATCCATCGCTCGAACGTACAGCAAGAATGGTCTTCCCATGACGGGAGGCACCAGAACTGGCGGACTAGTGAGATAGCGCTTGATATCTCCGAACGCTTGCTGACAGGTTTCGTCCTATACGAAGGATACACCTTTCTTCATGAGATGAGAAAAGGGCTGACATCTCACCGAGAGGTTGGATATGAATCTCCGAATATAATCCAGATGGCCTTGAAATCCCCGGAGTTCCCTCAGATTACGGGGCGGTCGCATTTCTACAATGGCCTGGAATTTGTCAGGATCCACTTGGATGCCTTTGGCGGTGATGACAAATCCCAGGAATTTGCCACTAGATACACCCAGAAAGGACTTCGTAGGGTTCATCTTGAGTTGATGTTGGCGCATTAACTCGAATACCGTCCTCAAGTCTTGAATGTGATCATCGTTGAGGCGGCTCTTGACGTCTATGTCGTCCACGTAACATTCTATTATTTTGCGTAAATGCTCATAGAATATGTTACTCATTGCCCGTTGGTATGTAGCCCCGGCGTTCTTCAATCCGAAGGGCATAACCGTATAGCAATATACCCCCAACGGGGTCCGGAAGGCAGTGTGATTCTCGTCTTCAGGATGCATCTTGATCTGATTGTATCCTGAGAATCCGTCCATGAAAGACATGCGTTCAAAACCGCAGGTGTTGTCGATCATGATGTCCGTAATGGGAAGAGGGAACTCATCCTTGGGGCAGGCTGTATTCAGATCTCGGTAATCGATGCAGATATATATTTTCCCATTTTTCTTCATGACTGGGATAATGTTGGCGACCCAGTCGGGATGTTGTTCTTCCCGGATGAAACCGCAGGCTATCAACTTCTTGACTTCAGCTTCGATGGCGTCCATCATATCCGGGCGGAACCGACGTTGGTGCTGCTTCACAGGCTTTGAATCGGGCAATATATTGAGTTTGTGAGTAGCCACTCTTGGGTCAAGGCCTGGCATGTCCTAATAATCCCATGCAAAGACATCGATATATTCTTTTATCAGCTGGATAACTTCTTCCCTTTCAGCTGGGGAAAGATTATTACTGATAAATATTGGCTTTGGCGAAAGTTCACCCCCAACATCAACTTGGATAACGTCATCTTTGGTGGGAGGTTCTCTTTGCTTGAAGCAGAATTCCCACTGCGTATCCATTTGTTGGGCCTAAGAGTCATCCTCAAACGGCTCAGAATCATGTTCATCTGCTTCAAAGGGATCTGTCACTACCATATTCACTGATAATGTTTGTTCGAGAGCATCAGGTGAGTCAGAGGGTGACGAGCCATTCTGAGAAGAGGAAAAGATATCCTCGTCCGACTTAGAGGAGGTGGCATACCCTAACCCGAAATGAGTTCGTTGATAGTAGGGGTCGCCACGCAGCGGCGTTCGTCTCCCTCTTCCGTAGTTGAGGCCTGGCTTCTGCTTCAAGTCGTAGCCCATGTTTTGCATGATCCTCAATGCTTGCGGGCTGTATCGATGAACTTGCATTTTTCCAGCATCGTCATTGAAAGAATCTTCCTGGACAGTCGATTGATTGCACATGCGGCCGAAGACTATTGAACGCTGACTGCTGTAGGTAGGCGGGACAATGAAGATAGAATCCTCATGTGGTCCATACGTCGTGACGACGTTGGATGATGATGCTACTTCCCAGACATACGGACGGTAGGAGTTCATAACTTCCAAGAATTTTTGTGCTATGGGTTCTACCTCATCACGCGGAGTGGATTCCTGATTTGGAATTTGAGCGTCAATATACTGGAAAAGATGATGTTTATTATCATCTGGAACTCCGTTTCTGGTTGCATTTACATCAGTCGGCTGCTTGTTGCACCGAAGGTTGATGACCAAGGGTGGAGGCTTCTGGTTCAAAGTGATCACTAGAGGATCACTCCCTTTTCCTGACCTGGTCTTGTTCAGGTGGATAGCCATGGCTTTTGGAAGAGTGGTTCGTCCTTTCACTCTGATTGACAGCGGTAGTGTGGCAGAGGGTTCTTCTGGCTCCCGGTGGGATTCCTTCTCTGCCTCGCCTGACACTTCTTCCGTGTGGTCTTAAGAGTACAACAGGGCATCGGAATAGTAGGATTCTACTCCTTTAAACGGGTTTAGGTCAGCAACCTCCGTTTGTACTGTTCCTTGGGGGTCTACATATTTAAGACATTGATGTAGAGTTGAAGGAACGATGTTGTGGTCGTGGATCCACGATCTTTCCAGCAAAATGTTGTAGGACACCTCTGAATCGATGACGTAACATGTGGCCACCGATCTGAGGTTGCCAATCTGGATCCTCAGGCGAATTTTCCCCAACGACTTACTTCTTCCGGCGTTGAAACCCACGATTGTAGTGGAGGTGTAAGCCAATTCGTTGGTAGGAATCCTCAGCAGTCTGAGCAGACTGTGAGGGATGATGCTGATCGACGATCCCGGATCTATGTGAATCCGATCGACCTCCATGGAACCGACGTACCCGGTGTAATAGAGGGGCCTGTCATGCCTGTTATGTTTTAACAGCATGTCGTCTTGAGTGAAAGTGATATTTGGGACCACCTCCAACACACTGTGGCATTGAGGACACGCCACCGGTTCTTCGTCGGGGGACTTGAGCTGGGTCAAGCATGCCTCCGCCTGCATCAGTGCTTCACTCAGGGCTAGACGAGTGTCTTGGGAGAGCCTGAGTAGCTCGAAGATGGACAGCCTGGCTGGTGTATTAGCCAGTTGGGCCAGGATGTCGAAGTTGTATGGCTTCTCTAAACCTTTGTTTGGAATGTTTTTCACAGGTTTATCAAAGCGTACTTCTTTTTGCTTCCCCTTGTCTGCCGGAGTTTGTTTTGAAGGACCGGCGTCTGGTACGACGGGGCCTGGTCCTGAAGGTTTGGCAGCTGAAGCGTCCGCCGGTGCATCTTCCTAACTTGCTCCGTAGTCGTTGAGGAAGGCTTTCCCTGAACGGGTCGCAGCAAATGCCTCGTCTTCTTCTGATGCCGAAGAAGTTGCGACCATATGGTATGGTTTGCATTTGGAGCTCTTTCTAGACGTAGCCTTAGTAGCTTTAGTCTCCTCCTCGAGCTTTGACACCAAATCCGGATGAACCCACATAATCTCGCCCTGCCGGGTGGTTAGGGGTACCAGGTCATGATTTTGACCCCTAGCTGGAGGAAGATTGACGATGTTCATCGTGGTCCGGGAAATGGGTGTGACACCGTCCGATACTTCTTGGGAAGGCAGATTGCCAAACCGCAGAGAGATCATGTTGGCCGTGACCGTCTTCTCGGTGTTGTGCAGAGTGATGACCTTAGCATCGATTAACCCCTGGATCTTCCTTTTCAGTATGTAACATACCTTTATCGGGTGGTGTACGTATCTGTGGAAGATGCAGTATTTGGGGTCGTTAGTACTGCCGACTTCTTGGGGCCGCCTCAGCTCCGGAAGGGTGATCTTGCCACTTTTGACAAGACACTCGAATATACTTGGGATATCGTCGTCGTCGAAAGAGTAGACTTCGACGGGCCTGAAAGTCCCGGGTCTCGTTTGTGCGGTTGCCGCAGTCTTTTGCCTGGCCGTATTGATCGCCAGAGCTTCTTTTCCTTTATAACTGCGAGGATGGTCGCTGCTGGGAGATGACCTCTTACCTCTGTCAGAGGTGGAGATCATGATGCCATTGTCGCGCGCCTTGCGACTGTTGTCTTCGGCGGCTACGGCCGAGATGATGAACGAGGGCCAATCATGGAACTGATATGGTCCTGTAAACACCGAGACTACGGGAAGGAGGTTCTTCCTGCAAATGTCTACCAACGTAGAGTCTGGAACTCCTGGAGGCATCTGTAAGGTGGCCTGACGAAAACGTTCGATGAAGGTGCGAACGTCCTCCTTTTCCTTCTGCTTGACTTCGATGAGAGAGGACATAGACATGTCTATTCCTCCCTCGTATAATCGCGTGAAGAATAAAGCTTTGAAGTCCTCAAAGGAAGTAATGCAGTTGTCCGCCAAGCTACGGTACCACTGATAGGCTACTCCTGAGAGACAGCCTTTGAACACCCGAGTGAGGAGGGCGTCGTTCCCTTGTAGAAATACCGTCATCATACTGAAATAGTTCATGTACTGAGCTGGTGATGTTTTTCCCTCGAACAGAGCCATAGTCTGAGGTTTGTACCTCGGAGGGAAAGGGACCTCTTCCCAGATAGCTGGGTATGGCTGGTTGATTCCCAGTTTCTTGAGCTGATCTTTGTGCTTCAAGGCGTCAAACTGGGCTTTCAACTCCCGTACTGCCTGCATCAGATTTTCAGTTGGAAGCGGGACTACGGTGTGGTGCGGAGTTGGTTGTATCATGACTCCAACGGGAGGTAATATATTCTCCGAGTGAGGAAGCGGAGGAACTGCTGACTCTTGATCTAAAGCAGGCTCTTGGCTCGGGTTGGATGGTGGTAAGTCCACCCCCACACGTATCTGAGTTGGCGGGACCGATGCATGAGCCATGGCAGTTGCGTGCTGAGTTAGCATCATCTGGTGCATGTTCTCCATTATGGATTGCATTTGATTCAGAGATGTCTCCAGTATAGCGATGCGTTGTTCCGTGTTTCCTGACGGCGAAGCTTCCTCACGTTCATCTTCAGCGGCATAAACTCCTATTTCCCTGGGTGTCATTGAAGGATTAGTATAGGTCACTGTAGAAGTCGACTCTATACTCTCAGCATCTGATCCGGGAGACTGGCTACCCCCAGCGTCGGAATCAGACGAGTACGAAGCTGGTTGTTGTGACCTTGCACGGGTGTTTTGGAACACCCCAGCTTCAGCGTTCCTGAGGAGCTCATTGAATCTCCTTCGGCTCGGAGGCCTAGAGGGATGACGTCTTGAGCTCGACCCTCCTCTAGGTATGTGTGAAGCCATGTTCACGGGTGCATGTGCGGGCTCTTCTTCCTGGAAAGACAGAGAGTAGCTCAACCGGTCGAAAACCGACCGTTTTGCTTTAGAACAGCAGCAATCAATCACAATCTTATGACTATTACAACAGTGCTCGCAGGAGGCATAATATACATGTCGGAAGGTCCCCTCTCCTTACGCTTCTGGATTAGATATTTGCACAGGTCAGGAGGAGTTGCAGAAGAAGAAGACGACGGCTTGTTCCTTCTGTTCCCATCAGCCGGGCATGCGGAGGTTGGGCACCATGGTTTTCCCTATGCCACCTGTGTACAACAGGTTGGCCATCTGGGTGGCGGATAATCCCCGGGGAGGGTGTCTTTCCGCAACCTGAGCTTGCTTTACGCCGAGGGACTTCGCCTGGCGTAATTTAAAGATTTGCTCAGACTGGCGTAAAGCTGAAGAGGTCCTCAGTCGGCCATCGGCTTCTCGCGTAATCCGGAGGGTAGGCAGATTGTTCCCTCGCTAGCGTAAAGGCCGAGAAGTTGAGTACTCTGCCGCTTGCTTTCCCTTGAGGAGATCACAGCGATCATCCGGTTCCCCGTAGAGGTCAGATGTTGTCTTACGCGCAGAGCGTGATTTGTACTTCCGACTCGGCGCTGAGGCATCATCAGAAGGTTTGTCTATTCCGCCACGGACGGAAGACTGGTTTCTACGCGTAGAGCACAGTGGATACTTCTGGGTTAGCGCTGAGATTTTGCCCGAAGTTTCGCCTATACCGCACGTAGCGGGAGACTGGTTTCTACGCGTAGAGCGTAGTGGATACTTCTGGGTTAGCGCTGAGGCTTTGCCCGAAGTTTTGTCTGTACTGCGCGTAGCGGGAGACTGAATTTTACGTGCGGGGCACGGAGGGAGCAATGCTACAACCTCATTGGTCGGAGAGATCGGAGAGTCCACAGGAATGGTAGAGGATATCTTGGGCATCCAGACCTTTCTCAGCTTCCTGTTGTCTTGGACGGAGAGAGGGTGAGAGCTACCCCCGGTTCGAAGCATATTTTTGTAGGCAGACTGGTCGAATTGGACGACCAGTGTCTTCTTCACGGTTCCTACAGATACCGCATCGTGTTGAGCAATTACTTCCTCATCAGAAGAGAAAGACGTCCCCAGCAGAGTCGCCATCTTGTTTGTGGTGGAAAATGAAAGAATGAAAATGTATTCAAGACGGGGTTTATACGAAACCCGTGTTCTTTGGTTTACAAATAAACTTGTACAATTTAATCCTATACGAGGATGTCGAAGTACAATTTATAAATCTGGGTAAATATTGCTATAGGTGTCTGATCTGCAGTCGATCACTTTAGCCCTTGGACCACACGATGATGAAGAAGTGCCGTAGAAGACAGGAAGCAGCTTCGAAGGTTGCAAAAGAGGGTGGATGCACGATGCCAAAGTCGTCGATCCCTACTCTTAGCCTGAGCTCCGGATTCTTCTCTCTCTCTCTCTCTCTCTCTCTCTCTCTCTCTTGACCTCTGGTTCGATCTTTCTTGGAAGTTCGACCTTGGATCTATATTTCTCTCTCCTTCAATTTTGTCGACCTTTTCCTCTGTTGATAGAGGTCTCTATTTATAGAGTTTTAGTGACAGTGACCACTCCGTCGGTGTAGAAATCGAGTAGTGGAAAGTACAGCACCCTTTTACACAACGGTTAAAATAACCAATGCCTGCGTATAGATGATCCTATGAATGAGCGTGTGACGCGGGTCCAACTAAGGGACAAAACGCGTATAATCGCTACGAAGATCACGGCGTAGAAGCCACGTAGGTAGGTATCCCTCGTGTAGAAGAGGTGGGCATAGAAGCCAATGTCTGTCACCATGGCGTAGAAGCCAAGTAGGCATAGAAGCAGAATAGGCGTAGAATCCGAGTGGTCATAGAGGCCGAGTGGGCGTAGAAGCCAAATGGGCGTAGAAGCCGAGTGAGCACAGAAGCTGAATGGGCGTAGAAGCCGAGTGAGCACAGAAGCTGAATGGGCGTAGAAGCCGCTGCGTAACGTGCAAGAGTGCTGATGTGGACGTCTTAGCCGGAATTACGGCTTTTGAAGATATAATCAAATCCCTTGCATTAAATGTAGAGATTTGCCACCATCCTGTGCATTAAATGCAGAGGCGTGTTTTGAAGGTCTGCAGCCCTTCTGTGCATCCGTCGCAGAGACGTGCCTCGAGAAACTGTCACCGCTCTGTGCATTAGACGTAGAGACGTGCCTCGAGAAACTGTCACCGCTCTGTGCGTTAGACGTAGAGACGTGCCTCGAGCCCCGTACGAAGTGCAGCTTTTGATGTGGCAGGCGGTTTGTCTATTGTGGAGCATAAACAGCTCATGTCTGCCTGTGTAAAATAAGGCAGCGTATCCTTTTGTGTACGTAAAAGCAGTTTACGCAAAGGAGATGGCGGTAAATGACAGCCTGGGTTGCAGTGTCGTGCCATCATTATAGCCGTCGTCTGGATAGTCGAGCAGTATCCCTTTGTTAGAAGTCCAGACGTCAGGTTCATTGCAGGATCTGACAGGTTTACTTCGGAGAACATTAAGCGTCCCTCGTACGCTTTAATGCTATATTGAAAGCGGATGTGTTTTACGCCATATAGGCGACGAAGCACCCTGTTTTACGCTGAAGCTGCCTGGACATACTGCACTTACGCGGATGGTCCTTTGAGCTTTTAATATTTCACGCTGTAATCAGCGAAAAAGCCCTTGTTTTGCATGTTTGATGGCTCTGAGGCCATCTCTTTATGCTGCCCCGCACCAATAAGCTGCGTATAGCCATCCGGCGTATTTTTTATGCTTCTACAAAGGCGAAAACATAACTAGGCAAGAAAACATCCAGCGGAGAGGTCCCTCTTGACTCTGACGCTAAGTCCATCCTCGGGGCACAGTCTACTAAATATGGAAATCGATTCTGAAGAAGCAAATCCATAACGAGGATAAGATCTTGATTTAATCTATCCCGATCGAACGATACTGATTTGTAATTCTTAGCCGCGTTCCTCTAATCGGGGGAACGGGGCACCACATCCTAACCAACTAATAGGAAGTTTCGTCCACGAAACTTAGGAATAGAACCTACCACTATGAAACAATAAAGAAAACTTTTCCCTCATCTCAAACTCAAGCTCCCAGGTCGATTCTTCGACCGAATGATTTTGCCAAAGCACTCGCACGAGAGGAACCGAACGACTTTGAAGCAGCTTCTCCTTGTAATCCAAGATCCGCACAGGATGTTCAACATAAGTCAAGTCTGCCTTCAAGTCCAGTTGATCAAGATCCACCATATGACACGAATTATGCATGTACTTCCTAAGCTGTGAAACATGGAAGATATTGTGCACTTTAGATAGTGACGGTGGCAGGGAAATTTGATATGCGACCGGGGCGACTCGCTTAAGTATCTCGAATGGGCTGACGAATCTTGGACTTAGCTTCCCCTTTGCTCTAAATCTGGTAACTCCTCGCATGGCTGAGACTTTAAGAAATACTCGATCGCCTACTGAGAACTCAAAAGGTCGTCGATGCGTGTCTGAGTAGCTTTTCTGACGACTCTGTGCTACCTTCAGCCGTTCACGGATCAAGCGGATCTTCTGGACAGTTTGCCCTACGAGTTTAGGGCCAAGAATTTGTTGTTCACCAACTTTATCCCAACAGATCGTGGATCTGCATTTCTGCCCATAGAATGCCTCATACGGGGCCATCTGAATGCTGGATTGATAGCAATTATTGTATGCAAACTCGGCCAATGATAGATATATGTCCCAACTTGTCTTCAAGTCCAAGGCGCAGAGACGTAGCATGTCTTCAAGGATTTGGTTGACCCGCTCTGTCTGGATGTCTGTCTGAGGATGGTAGGTGAATCTGAACTTTAATTTTATTCCCATTGCTGACTGAAGGCTTTCCCAGAAGCGTGATAAGAATCGCCCATCTCGATCGGAGATAATGGATACGGGCACGCCGTAGATTCGAATAATCTCGTTGAGGTAGATCTGGGCCAGGCGGTCGGCACTCCAAGTAACTTTGATAGGCAGAAAGTGAGCTGACTTGGTGAGTCGATCGATGATGACCCAGACGGCATCGTTCCCCCGTTGCATATTTGGCAAACCAACAATAAAATCCATTGTTATGTATTTCCATTTCCACTCCGGTATAGCAAGGTTCTGCATCTCTCCACCCAGCTTCTGGTGCTCAGCCTTTACTCTCTGATAAGACATGCATTGCGACACAAATAGCGCTACATCATTTTTTATGTTGTGCCACCAAAATGTCATACGGAGGTCTCGATACATCTTTGTGCTACTGGGATTTGAAGTATAACTCGCACAGTGGGCTTCGGTGAGTATCTCCTTTCTATGGTTTGCATTGTTAGGAACACATAATCTTCCCTTCACTTGCATCATTCCATCTGTGCTTACCGCAAAGTCGGTTGCCTTTCCTGCTGAGATAAGATTTCGCATATTTTCCAAGAATAGGTCGCCCTTCTGAGCGGACTTTACTTTCTCCAATAAGTCTGGTTCGAGGCGCAGCTGAGCCACTTGCGCCCCCTTTTTGTATTTAATTCAGAGTATAATTTCCAAACTTTCGAGATCCCTTTACAGCATGTAATCGATAGCTAAGCTCCCAATGAACACTCGACTCAGCGCATCAGCTACAATATTACCCTTGTCTAGTGTGTATCTGATCATCAAGTCAAAGTCGCTAAGGAGTTTTAGCCAGCGTTGTTGTCATAGATTCAATCCTTTTGAGTATAGAGATATTTTAGGTTTTTGTGATCCATAAAGATCTCGTACGGTACACCATAGAGGTAATGCCACCATAACTTTAGCGAGAACACCACCGCCGCGAGTTCCAGATCGTGCGTTGGATAATTCTTCTTGTGAGGCTTCAACTGCCTCAATGCAAAGGCTATCACTTTGTCCCTCTGCATAAGGATACATCATAATCCCTTTCCTGAGGCATCACTATAGATCTTAAAATTATCGGGTCCATCCGGAAGGGTAAGAATTGGTGCTGAGATAAGTCGCTGCTCTAACTCCGCAAAAGAAGCTTTACAGTCGTCCGTCCATATAAACGTTACTCCCTTCCGAGTGAGATGAGTCAGAAGCGTGGTGATTCTTGCAAAATCTTTTATAGATCTCCTGTTGTAGCCTGCTAGACCAAGAAAACTCCGAATGTCGCTAGCTGACTCAGGCCTTTTCCACTTCACGATAGCTTCTACTTTCTTCGGGTCAACTGAGATGCCCTCTGCGAAAATAATATGCCCAAGGAAAGATATGTTGTCCATCCAGAACTCGCACTTACTTAGCTCCGCGTACAACTTATTGTCTCGAAGAGTTTAAAGCACTGTTCGCAGGTGTCCTGCATGTTCATCCTTATTCTTCGAGTACACTAAGATGTCGTCTATAAATACTAGCACAAACTTGTCGAAATATGGTCGGAACACACGGTTCATCAACTCCATGAAAGCGACAGGAGCATTCATCAGTTGATAGCCAAAGCAAAGATCCTCTGGCTTCTGCATATCCTCTGGCTTATAATGACATAACAGAAAACTTATAATGGCCATAGCGGGTTCAGAATGCTGACTTCTGCATATCCTCTGGCTTAATCTTTAATTGGTGATAGCCAAAGCAAAGATCGATTTTTAAAAACACCGATGCTTCTTGCGACTGATTAAAGAGGTCGTCTATCCTGGGCAGGGGATACTGGTTTCTGATAGTGACCTTATTTACTTCTTGATAGTCTATATAGAGTCACAATATTCTATCCTTCTTTTTATGAAGAGCAGAGGCGCGCCCCAAGGAGACACGCTCAGACGAATATATCCACGGTCAAGCAATTCTTGTAGTTGGCACTTTAACTCCTTTAGTTCAGCAGGGGCCATTCTGTATGGGGCTTTAGAAATCGGTTATGTATTTGGGAATATGTCGATGGTGAACTCAATTTCTTGGTCGGGTGGCATGCCATGTAGTTCGCTCAGAAATACATCAGGAAACTCCGCCACAACGGAAGAAGACTCAACGTTTGTGCAATCCAGCTGCGTGTCCCGAACCGACGCTAAGTATTCCTCGCATCTATAGTATAGCATCCGTCGAACAGACATCACAGAAATTACCATGCTGGCCCTGGACGCATCTGTTGCTGGACCACTTGTGTAGCAGAATTCGGCCCTCCAGGTAGACGGAAGATAACTCGGTTATCTGTACATTCGATAGTTGTCGAGCAAGCGCCGAGCCAATCCATCCCCAAGATGATGTCGTAATCCCAAATATCTAGGACTAAAACATATAGAGGGAGTTTCCTTCCCCCAATACAGATGTGATCACCCTGGCATACTGAATAAACAGGTATTTTCATGCCCGACGGGGTGCTAACACTAAGGTCTAGATACAATGGTATCATTTCTATATTATTTTCCATGACAAAATTCATGGATATAAAGCTATGAGTTGAACCAGAATCAATTAGCACACGTACAGGTATGTTATTTAAAAGAAATATACCTGACATAATGTTGTCCGATGCTAAGGCTTCTTCCCGTGTCATAGTGTACACCCGGCCTTGAGCTTGACGACGCTCTTGTTGCGGTGCAGCTCCGTAGGCTTGGGTTGCTGTGGCATGATTTGGATGTTGAGGATGGCGAACAGAGTAGCGCAGATAGTCAAGAATTATGTGATTTGTATCACCACAAATGAGGCAAAACCCGAGCTTCTTACGACAATCGTTGAAGATGTGCCCTGGCTTCCTACAGAAGTTACATGCTTGGTCTGAATTTCCCTTCTGCTGACTGTCGTTATTTGGACGCTTTGGCACGATATTTTCTCCCGTGTTGCTACGGAACTTGTGATTGGAAGTATGCACAGTACTGATAGCAACTGAAGGATATTGCGGTTCATGAGAAAGGGCATAGTTGAGAACTTCTCGCATCTTCTGGTATTGAGGAACGACTACGTGCGCATGGATGGCAGGTCGCAGGCCGCCTTCAAATCTTCTGACATGACTCACCGTATCAGGTAAATATGAGCTTGCAAATTTGGCGAGCCAGTTGAATTCGGCGGAGTACTGCTTCACGGTCATGTTGCCTTGACGAAGCTGCACGAACTCGTTCTCCTTTTGCCGACGTACAGGAGGGGGTATGAACTCCTTTTCGAATGCGCTACAGAAGGTATCCCATGCGATCGTCTTGCCTTCTTCATCTACGAAGAGAGACCTTTGGTGCACGTCCCACCATATGTGCTCGTTCAAGCGAAGCTGTAGTTGAGCACACGCGACACGCTCCTCCTCGGGTACCTCTAGCAGTTTGAAGTGATCCTCAAGCTCTGCTAGACAATCTAGAGCCACGATCGGACCTTCAGTCCCTTTAAATGGCGTATTGCAAACCTTCTTGAAGTCGGCAAAGTCGAAGGTAGTCACATCCTTCTTCTTTGGAGTTTGAGGTATTTCGACTTCAGGCATGGGTTGCTCCACCGGTGCCGCTGTTGTTATCACGGAATAGTTGGAGGCCAAGGCCTGAATGATCTATTGCAGGGTATCTACCTTCTTTTGTTGGACTGCAAATTGGGCTTCTAGATTGCCTTTAAACTTATTCTGTCTTTCTTCCGCCCGCTTCTCGGCTCGCTCATAACGAGCCTCGTCTCTCTGTTAGTTAGCCTCACGCATCTGCATTATTTGCTCAATTAGGTCAACATGAGGCATGGCTCGCTGGCTTCTAGAACTTGCCGAGGTGTCAAAACTACTTTCCTGGGCATGTACCTCTCTTTTTGCTAGCGTTGATACTTGCGCTTGAGTCATTCCTTCAAAAGAAGGCAACTACATCAGGCTCATAACGTATTATGGACTCATTGTATGGAGAGTATCTCATTTTGGCCTAACGAGTTCAAGAGTTCGCATAGGGATTAGATCGTTAAAGGTACTTTGCCGACACGAGGGTCAAAGGAACTTGAATCTGCGCTCTGATACCAATATGTCATGCCCCAATTTCGTGGAATCGTTAATTGTCCCCCGGGCATGATGCTGTGCGTTCCTAGGTTGCGCACCGCACAAGGCTAAGGTATTTTATATAACGAGCACATATTCAGAGTATGCAGATAATTGAAACACAATATTAAAATATAGAAAAGTTCTCTTTATTGATAATGAACATGTTTTTACAAACTCTTGAACGAGTTGGATAATTGCCACACGGGCTTACAAAAGTGGACTCAAAATGAGATAGTTGTCCTGTACATTACATCATTTACTAAAATATCAAAAATGTTAAAGAACTTCTGGCGAAGCTATCGCCTTCCCACGAAGCTGCATAAATTTGAAGTATGAGCTCATGGGTCTTCAAAATGCTTCTACTAAGGCACGATCAGAGCGTGTCGGTTGGTGGACTAGAATGGGAAGTAGCCTTAGCTCCTCGCAGGATCTCCTTGGTACGGAAAACATGTTTCAACGAGGGTCAGTACATCAAAATACACTGGTGAAGGCGAGCTAACCCAACTATACCAAATCACAAGTTGTTTATATGAAGCATGCAAGTTATTTTATGGTCTTTCTATCTTGCCTTAGTTCATTTTACAAGCATAGAATAGATATGGGAAATTTTTGAAATAAACATGCCGCCGTTCGGTGACTTTTACCTGCCCGTCTGAACCACCTGCACAATACTTACCTTGTCCTTCCCTCCCACGAAGACACAAGTTAGCTTGCACAGGTTTAAATATACATGGGGATCACTGGCATGATGCCATAATGGACCAATTTTAGTCATTGACGAGGATGGTATGCAACGAGAGCACATGATGCGCTGTAAGCCATCTCATCCTTGCACATGAGACTAAACGTGAAGTTTCGTCCAGATCGGATCAGTGCAAGAGCCCCAGCGACCGTCCGCAGGAACTATGATCTTGTACACAAGTTGTCCGTGATCAAACGGCGTCTATGCTAAATTATCAATTGATGCAGTTTGAGGCAACACGAGTATGAGACAAGTAGCAAGGCATGATTCATTTGCATAGTCTCCCTGACCAGTTTATTGCATAGCAAGGTATGTTCTATATATAGCACAATTTATAGAAGAAGTATACATTCTAACTAAAATTAAAGCATAGGCAGAATATTCTAAATAAACTTGCATGTAATAAGGTAACCATTCACAAGTTGATTGACAAGCACAATAACCCAAGTCTATTTCTTTTCTTTATCTTGACATCTTTTAGTTTTTATGGTATTATTTGATCGAAACAAGCAAGAATACAAGATTTTAGATGTGAAGACTTGGAAGAAGGGTCAACTGAATCGAATATAGGCACTCACAAGTTGGTTGGAGGAAGGAAAGAGGTGCTTCAAGACTTTGTTCGCACGATGTCTACTGCACAATCACCTGCATTGCCACTAACAGCTGATCAATACCTCTTCAACTCTTTTCAAGCTCGGAATGGAATATAATTCAACGTACAAAAGCAATAAAATTTATCAAAACCGTTCAAGAAAATGAAAATCCAAAAACTAACTCAAAAGCACGAAAGCAACAAGGTGACAGCAAAAACTAAGCAAGAAAACTTGCAGTGGAGAGGTCCCTCTTGACTCTGCCGCTAAGTCCATCCTTGGGGCATAGTCCACTGAATATGGTAATCGATTCCACAGAAGCAAATCCATAACGAGGATAAGATCTTGATTCAATCTATCCCAATCGAACGATACCGATTTGTATTTCTTAGTCGTGCTCCCCGAATAGGGGGAATGGGGTACCACAAACCTCTTCTTCAATTCCTCAAAAGCAACCTAGCACTCCTCTGTCCAAACAAATTCCACATCCTTCCTGGTGAGTCTGGTCATCGGATTGATAATCCTCGAAAAATCTTGCATAAACTTCCTGTAGTAGACTACCAAACCCAAGAAAATTCTAATCTCTGCCACTGAACTCGGGGTCTTCCAAGACTCCACTGTTGCGATCTTCTTCAGATCCACTGAAATTCTATCACCAGTCACAACATGTCCTAAGAACTCTACCTTGTCAAGGAAGAACTCACACTTGGACAGCTTTCCATACAGCTTCTCCTTCCTCAACACATCCAATATAATCCGCAAATGCTCCTCGTGCTCCTCCGATATCTTCGAGTATATGAGTATGTCATCGATGAATACCACCACAAACTTGTCAAGGTACTGATGGAACACCATGTTCATCAAATTTATAAATATCATCGGGACATTAGTCAACCCAAACGGCATTACCATAAACTCATACTAGCCATACCGAGTCATAAAAGTAGTCTTCGGAATGTCCTCTAACTTCACTTTAACCTGGTGGTAGCCTGATCTCAAGTCTATCTTAGAAAACACCTTAGCACCACTCAACTGATCGAACAGGTCATCAATCTGTGGCAATGAATATTTATTCTTGATAGTGAGATTATTCAATACCTTGTCATCAATTCACATGCGCACTGATCCATCCTTCTTCGGTACAAACAATATCGGGGCTCCCACGGTGAAGAACTAGATCTGATAAACCCCTTATCCTGTAGCTTATACACTTGCTTCTTCAGCTCAACCAGCTCGTTGTTGTTTACTCAATAGATATGCTATGAAATTGGTTCTGCACTTGGCACCAAGTCTATAGAGAACTCAATATCTCGATCTGGCGACAATTCTTGCAATTCCTCAAAAAATATATCCAAGAACTCTAATATCAACGGATGTGGCAACTCCTTGTCTTCCACCATAGCTCCACAGATAATGCCTTCTTCCTGCTCTGCAGATCCTCTAGCAAACTTAAACTTTGCCTCTCCTGGTGAACTAAACAAAACTCTACCTCCTCTACAATCTATACTAGCATAGTGCATACTCAACCAATCCATCCCGAGTACAATGTTGTAGCTCAAAAGTGGCACTACAAGTAGACACACACTCAGCTCCCGATATCCTAAAGTAACTCTTCGATCCTTGCAAATATTACTAACCAGGATAATGCCTTCCTCGGTCATGATCTTGCAAGTCCTAAGCAAAGACTCAGCTACCAAATGATGCTTCAGAGCAAAAGAAATAGATACAAAACTATGGGAAGCACCACTATCAAACAAAGCTAAAGCTGGAATAGAATAAATAAGAACGGAACCTGCGATGACTTCTCTGGTAGGATCAGCCTCCTCGACTGTCATAGCAAACGTTCGTCCCTGACGTGCACCTCCCTGATGCTGATGCTAGGCATAATGCTGTTGCTGGGTCGGAAGCGGCGGTCCCCTCGGTTGTACTGCAAGTGGCCTCGTCTGTGTCCTCCGAGTTGGAGCTGCTCCCTGAACTGCACGACAAGGATTGGAAGGACACTCTCTCAGCTGATGCCCTTCGATACCACAATACAGACAAACCCCCAACCTCCTCCTACAAACTTTTCAGATATGGCCGGGCTTCTTGCAGTAGTGGCAGAAAGCTTATTGTGACTGTCTCTACTGCTGCGGTGCCTGGTAAAATGGTGCCCTAGTTGGAGTCTGGTGCTATTGCGGCTGTTGAAAAGGCCTGGACTGGAAATGAGGATGCTTAGCAACCACTGTGCTGCTGTTAGCCCCCAAAAAAGAATCGTGATCTCTCTTGGATTTCAAACCCAACTCCCGCTCAACCAGGCGTGCCTCCGCAAGTATCTCCGAATAGGTCTCATAAAAAGATGGAATAAGGATCTTCACTTCCCAGTTCAGACCCTCGCGGAAATGGATAGCTCGAACCTCCAGCTCCCTCACCAAATACTTCATAAATCGACTCAGCCTACCAAACTCTATGGCGTATTCTTCCACATACATGCTCCCCTAAATAAGGCTCTCAAACTGCCTCCCCAAGTCTAACCTGTCTGCCCGAGTATCATGACCCGCACCCGATATAGGGGCACGAGTACGTGGGTACGTCCAGCCTACGTCACAGCATCAGCGGTAGAATGCTGTCTAGGTCACAATACTATCTAGTCAATCTCACACGAGTATCCAACTCCATAAGGAGACATAGATATCATAATATAATATGTAAATACTCAACCACATAACTAAACCACGATAAGATAGCGAAGAACATAAACGAAATACATCACAAGTCCAAACAGAAATAATCTAACTCAAACAATAACATCCAAGTCTCAAGTATGCCAGAAACAAATTCGGTACCAATAAACTGCTAAAAGAAATTAACTGAATAACTAGTGATTTCGGCTAGACCTCCCGGAATCACACCTGGCTACAAGGTCCAAGGCTGCAGCTACTCTCCCTATGGTCCATAATATGTCGGACACAGGTCCTCTAAATCGCAGTCTGGAAAAATATTTCCAGTCAGGATGGAACGAAGTACATCTCTAATAGCAGTTCTAAATCAATGATATAAACTATGTAGCAGTAAATAGATATAAATATACAAGATACATATACATGCATATACATGTACAATATGACAATGAACAAGAATACTAATGACTAAGTGTGTGAGTACTAGCTTTAACATATGATCGGCTTGGGAACTTGTACATGAATAATGGCCTGGTTAGTCATACATGCGGTGTATGACCAATACTAACATAAAAACAAGACTTGTACATGAAGGGTATGATCACATATCTACACTTAAATACTCCCCACCCCCAACTGGTATAGTAGATCCAACCATGGTACGTTATGGCACGGGATTCCCCAAGAAGATAGCTAGTCTTCCCGAGAATCAGTATCTATAATGTACAAGATAATCAATGAAACAAGACTTGCACAAGATACACCATATACAAGGAATAACATCTTATGGCGATATCTGAATATACCAATCCGTGTAACCATCGTGTCAAGAAATATGGATATCTACACTAAATATAATGAACATAGAGGATATCATAAATAAGAAACTATCAGAGTATGTACTCGCCTGTGGTCCTGAGCTGGTATGAATCAGAGTCCAAGTCACTGTCCAAATAGCCTATGTATTACAATTTTACCATGTCAAAAGATAATGTATTTTAATTTATTTAATTCTAAATAATTACTTTAAAATTCTATTTTAATCTTATTATTCTGATTTTTAGGTTAATTCCTAAAAATTTTCCAAAGAAACTGAATTTTACCAATTCGAGACCCATGGCACGCAAATCGAGGCGATCTGTTGACCAAAAAAAGTCAACCGATGCAAACTCGACTTTCATGCATGGTTTTCTGTAGATTTCAGCGTCAAAAATATACTGGAATTTCTGGCTCATCCGAATTCAAATTCGTTTGGAAATTATTGTACATACCTAAAATCGCATTGTGCAACGGTGGTTGCTTGTTAACCTACAAGTTCTACAAAATTAACAGCATAGAAATATTTTGTATTAAATCCTAAGAAAAATATATGTCAATTATCTCGACATTATCTTTCCGAAACTTCAAACGGTTAGTGATTTTGATTCCTGGTTCCCCCGAAATCGCAAAAACACCGAGACGCGTCTATTTTCGGACATGCTGTGCTCTACGAATTTTCCAGAATTTAATATTCAGAATTTCTTGAAACAATTTACATATTCAGAAAACTAACCTCAATACGGTTCTAATGCAAGAAACTAGGCCACGTTTGGAGTCCGGAGCTATGAGTAATAGCTTCTGGAAAATGAAGGAAACCCTAGATGATAATTTCCCTCAAATTTCTCTCTCTCTAAAATAATGGAATAATTAAGATTATTATAATATATATATATATATATATATATATATATATATATATATATATATATATATATATATATATATATATATATATATATATATGCGGCTAAATAAAAAATTATAGGATGACACGTGTCAGAATCTGATTGGATAATTTTGTTTATATTATTTATTTTTTATTTGTCTTTATCAAAATATTATTTAAGTCATTCTAAATCTAAATAACTCAAAATAAACATTAAAAATAATCATAAAAATCAGAAAAAATTATAAAAAATATATTTTGAACCTAAAAACCCTAGAAAAATATTTGGGACAATTTTATGTTCATAGCTTTCCTACTATAATTATGAGAAGCTCTAAAAATTAGTTTTACCTATTTAAATAAAATAAATATTAAAAATATTCCAAAAATTCTAAAATAATTTCATAAAATATAAAATAATATTATAAACACTAAAAAAATTACTTGGGTCCATTCTATAATCCTGGGATTATACAATAAATGCTAGAAGTCCTAAAAACTTAGTTATTAGTCTAAATAACTCCCAATAAATACTAAAATACTCAGAAAATTCTCAGAAAATTCTAGAAAATATATTTGATTGACTAGAAACCAAAATAAAAAATTTAAATATTTTTAGTTATTTTTGACACTACAATAAATTCTTGAAAGCCCTAAAAAAATTTACTGTTACTAGTTTTTAATTAACCAAAAATTGTGAAAAACTTTCAATAGCCACAAATTAACCTAATAACAAGATTTAAGCAAGAATTTTAGGATACGAAGGTTATAAGTCTACCCACCTTAAAAAAATTTATCCTCAAAATTTAAAATCCTCAATAGTTTTTTTTTTTACCATCATAATTTAAATTCATCAAACCATATAATCATGAAGTAAATCCATATTGTTATTTCACAAAATTTTCAAAATTCTATAAATATCATATTCCTAAAAATCTTCAAATATAAAATCAAATTTCATTCTTATCACAATCTCCTCCAAAATTTTAAGTTAATAACTAAATACTCAAAAAAATTAATATTCAATCCTCTAATTGAAATACAATCAATGCATATTTATAAAATTTAAAAATCTTATCCCAAAAATTTAAATTCAAACACTAATACATTAATGATCTTACTCCTCTAATTTAAATCCAATCAATGCATATTTATAAAATTAAATTCTCATCCCAAAAATTTGAATTCAAACACTAATTCATTAATGATTTTACTCCTCGATTCTTTTTCCACATCATACTCAAACAATATAATACTTACAAAATCTTCAAATGCAACATTCAAAATATAAATTTTAAATTTGTATCTTGTAGTCAAATTAATATAATGATAATCTTCTTAAATTTTTCAAAATTTAATGACAAATTCAATCATATCATAATCTTCATAAAAATCAATGATTTAACAAAATCGTCAATTCCGCCATATTAAATTCTCAACTATTTATTTAAATTGATGTTTATTCTCGAAATTTAAAATGCTTAAAAAAAAATTTCCTGCCACCATCAAAATTTAAGCAATATAATCAATAAGTCAAACCACTATTGTTATTTAACAAAGTCCTTAAAAATTAACTTTATCCTCATAACTTAAAATTTTAACGTAAATCTTTGAAATTTGAATTTATCTTCAAAATTTAAAATCTAATAGAACTTTTCTCGTAAATCAGATTCACAAGTCATAACCCTTAAATACAATCTAACATTATTTCTTTAAAATTTAAATCTCATTTATAAATCTCTTCAAAAATTTAATAATTAAATTCTTCAAATTTAATCTCATATCCAAACTTACAAATTTAATCCAATCTTCAAGTTTTAAAAAAATTCCATCCTCAAAATTTGGAATCTCATATTGTCGTCATTTCTCACAATAATTTGATTTGTCCTCATAGCCATAATTCACTTTATCCTCACTTCTATTAAGTATACGAATTCTCGATATTTAAATTAATGATCATTCTTGGAATATCGATTAATGATTCAATCCTAAAAATTTAAAAGTTAAATCCAATCTTCAAAGTAAATCCTAATAATATATATTTCAAGAATAAATTTGAAAAAAAAAAATCAAAGTCTCATCCTCAATAGTTGAATTCCAAATCTACTCAATCAATCATATCTCTCAAAAAAATATATATTTAATTTTGACTTCAAATTAAGTCCTTAAAAGTCGAATTCAACATGTAATAAAATTAAATCTTTATATTGTTATTCCTTTGGTCTAACCAAACCCATCATCCAAGTTTCAATATTATATCGAACTCCTAATACTCAAAATTCTTAACATTATCCTGGAGTTCCTTGAATTATATTTTAAAACTTTCAAGATTATCCTAAATTTTAAAAACTTTCAACATTATCCTCAATTTATTATTTTTGTCAGTAATCAAATATGAAAACTTCTACCCACCATAAAATTTTATCCTCAAAATAAAATCCTCAAAATTTAACTTCTCAAACAATTAAAATAAAATGTATATACTTTTCTCAAAAGTCAAATATTCAAATATTGAAATAAAATTTTAATCACTTCCAAAAATATTTATAGCTTTGACTATGTTTATTGAATTGAATTTGAATACTCAAAAATTTTAATAACATAAAATCTAAACTACTCAAAAATTCTTAAAAATTAAAATTTATTTCCAGTTCTTCAAATCATAAATTTAAGTCCACATCTTGTAGTCCAATAGCTCTACTGTTAATCTTTCTCACTGTCCTTATTAACATATGTTATCAGATGATACCGTAATTTTAGTCCGTAAAATTTATCTCGATAAGAAATCAAACTCAACAACGACACCAAGAATTAAATTTAATAACCGGTCAACAAGAATCAAATTTAATAACAACAAGTGAGAACGGACGAAAATAAGGAAAAAGATTTAAATTAGAAATTACAATAAGATTCTCAAGGATCGTCCCAGGAATCTCTCAAGAAATTTTGTGATTGAGTATCCGCTATCATCCTAGTATCCTACGTCCTATATCCTATCGCAGGCACGCAGTAGTACAACTAATATGTCGCACTACCACGATATCGTACAACTTACGAAGCTCGACCTGCATGGGCCACCACTAAAAATGTGTCATGACCCGCACCCGATATAGGGGCACGAGTACGTGGCTACGTCTAGCCTACGCCGCAACATCGATGGTAGAACGTTGTCTAGGTCACATTACTATCTAGTCAAGCTCAAATGAGTATCCAACTCCATAAGGAGACACAGATATCATAATATAATATGTAAATACTCAACCACATAACTAAACCACGATAAGATAGCGAAGAAAATAAACAAAATACATCACAAGTCCAAACAGAAATAATCTAACTCAAACAATAACATCAAAGTCTCAAGTATGCCAAAAATAAATCCGGTATGAATAAACTGCTAAAAGAAACTAACTGAATAACTAGTGATCCCGGCTAGACCTCTCGGAATCACACCTGGCTACATGGTCATTGGCTGCAGCTACTCTTCCTGTGGTCCATAATATGTCGGACACCGGTCCTCTAAGTCGCAGTCTGAAAAAATATTTCCAGTTAGGATAGAACGAAGTACATCTCTAATATCAGTTCTAAATCAATGATATAAACTATGTAGCAGTAAATATATATAAATATACAAGATGAATATACATGTACAAGAGATACACAATAAAGAAAATACTGGAAATAAATACAAGAATGAACAATATGACAATGAACAAGAATACTAATGACTAAGTGTGTGAGTACTAGCTTTAACATGTGATCGGCTTGAGAACCTGTACATGAATAATGGCCTGGTTATGCATATATGCGGTGTATGACCAACACTAATATGAAAAAAAGACTTGTACATGAAGGGCATGATCACATATCTACACTAAAATACTTCCCACTCCCGACTGGTATACTAGATCCAACCATGGTACGCTATGGAGCGGGATTCGCCAAGAAGATAGCTAGTCTTCCCGAGAATCAGTGTTTGTACATGTACAAAATAATCAATGAAACAAGATTTGCACAAGATACACCATATACAAGGAATAACATCTCATGACGAGATCCGAATATACCAATCCGTGTAACCAACGTGTCAAAAAATATGAATATATACACTAAATATAATGAACATAGAGGATATCATAAACAAGAAACTATCAGAGAATATACTCGCCTGTGATCCTGAGCTGGTATGAATCAGAGTCCAAGTCACAGTCCAAATAGCCTATGTATTACAATTTTACCATGTCAAAAGATAATTTATTTTAATTTATTTTAATTTATTTAATTCTAGAATAATTACTTTAAAATCCTATTTTAATCTTATTGTTATAATTTTTAGGTTAATTCCTAAATTTTGTCCAAAAACTGAATTTTACCAATTCGAGACTCATGGCACGCAAATCGAGGCGATTTATTGTCCAAAAAAAGTCAACCGATGCAAACTCGACTTTCATGCATGGTTTCTTGTAGATTTCAGTGTCAAAAACATCCTGGAATTTATGGCTCATCCGAATTCAAATTCGTTTGGAAATTATTGTACATACCTAAAATCGTATTGTGCAATGGTGTGTTGATTGTTAACCTAGAAGTTCTACAGAATTAACAGCACATAAATATTTCATATTAAATTTTGAAAAAAATATATGTCAATTATCTCGATATTATCTTTCTGAAACTTCAAACGGTTTATGATTCAGATTCTTGGTTCTCCCAAAATCGCGAAAACACCGAGACGCATCTATTTTCAGACATCCTGTGCTCTACGAATTTTTTAGAATTTAATATTCAGAATTTCTTGAAAATATTTACATATTCAGAAAACTAACCTCAATACGGTTCTAACCCAAGAAACTGGGCCACGTTTGGAGTCCGAAGCTATAAGTAATGGCTTTTGGAAAATAAAGGAAACCCAAGATGACAATTCCCCTCAAATTTCTCTCTCTAAAATAATGGGATAATTAAGGTTATTATAATATATATATATGTATATGCGGCTGAATGAAAAATTATAGGCTGACACAAGTCAGAATCTGATTGGATGATTTTATTTATATTATTTGTTTTTGATTTGTCTTTATCAAAACATTATTTAAGTCGTTTTAAATCTAAATAACTCAAAATAAACATTAAAAATAATCATAAAAATTTGGAAAAATTACAGAAAATATAATTTGAACCTAAAAACCCATAAAAAATATTTGGGATAATTTTATGTTCATAGATTTCCTACTATAATTAGGAGAATCTCTAAAAACTAGTTTTACCTATTTAAATAAAAATAAATATTAAAAATATTTCAAAATTTCTGAAATAATTTCAGAAAATATATAATAATATTATAAACACTAAAAAATTACGTGGGTCGATTCTATATTCCTGGGCTTGCACAATAAATTCTAGAAGTTCTAAAAAAATTAGTTATTAGTCTAAATAACTCCCAGTAAATACTAAAATACTCAAAAAATTCTCAGAAAATTCTAGAAAATATATTTGATTATTTAGAACCCAAATTAAAAGTTTAAAATATTTTTAATTATGTTTGACACTACAATAAATTCTTGAAAGCCCTAAAAAATTTTACTGTTACTCCTTTTTAATTAACCAAAAATTATGCAAAAATTCCAATAGACACAAATTAACCTAATAACAACATTTAAGCAAGAATTTTAGGATACGGAGGTTACACCGAGCAAAGAACTTCCTCTTGAAGAGGTCCTTGAATACCTCCCAAGACTGCCCTGCATCAGCAAGAAGTGGCTCGTTCCTGAACCAAGTGCGGGCGATGTCGAACAGCTGAAGTCCTACTGCCTCAACCTTCAGATCCTCAGCAAGATGGAACACCCTCATGAGACGATCAATATCCTCGAGCCAATCATTAGCGTAGATGATGCCCTCCGTCCCCTTGAAGACCCGAGGTTCCAGCTTCTTGAAGTCCTGAACATTACTCGGCCGGAGCTAGGCAACCTATGGAGCAACCTGTTCTTGGACCGAAACTTCTCTCTCTACTACGGCAAGGGAAAGATGATGAGCACTCTCAATGCCCTGCCATAACACGTTGGTCTGCCTTTGGTGTTCCTCGAACTGAGCCCTCTAAGCCTCCAACATCTCGCAAAATAGTGTGAACACCTGAGTCGCATCTGTCGGCGCGAAAGGTGAAGGTGAAAGTCCCTCAGATACAGCCGGAACAATCCTCTGAGTTGGAGGTGGACCCCCGAACACAGCTGATACACTAATCACAGGAGAAGTGACTGGTGTAGCCCTCGAGAAGTCGCAGATCTTTCAAAAGTGGCTCCTCCCTGCTATGATCTAGTCTTAGGACGCATCCGGAGGCAAAGCGAAAGAAAAAATTAATATGGCACATGATATAAGGCATTCAAAGAAGGACGGTTAAAGATCAATTATCAAATTCAAGGAAGAACAGTTAAAATAAATAATAGATTTTTTCCCATATATGATTGAGTATTCTCAGCCTATAGCCTATATCATATATCCCAAAACATGCTCGTAATAGCACTCAATTCAGAGCACCA